>JABFDZ020000084.1:24317283-24334208 GCA_019775955.2 Pollimyrus isidori | reverse complement strand
GGTCAATGTCATTATTATTATTACTTTTTAGCGTATGTTATAGATATAAGAATTGAAATATACATGTATATGGATAGGATCACATGTCTGTATGCTACATACATATAATACATATAATACATACAATGCATTCATTGAAGGTGTGCCTTATAATCCAGCGCGCCTTATAGTGCGGAAAATACGGTACTTGTATGTATTTAAGTATGAAAACTGTGTCCTTTTCCACCACTTCTGTGCTCCATCCGCAACCTTCACTCTCATAGGAGAGCAAGACGAAATATGCAAAATAATTTTTGGCACATTTATGATTTGCATATTTATTTTGGCAGTGATGTCCCGTGATTGAATGGCGCTTCGTCTAGCCAATCAGTGCCTGAATGCCTGCCGCCCACAAAGACCAACCTACCTGTGCTGCAGTGATCTATCGCTATGTGATCATTATTTTCATCTTACCTGGGGGGTATCAGAGATACACAGGGCAGGTATGCAACTAGTGTTAATGCTGAGGCAGATGTGTGGAATGGCCAGCATGTTAAGGGGATTACGGGATGGAAAACACTTTAAACCAGGGGTCTCAAACTCCAGTCCAAGAGTGCGGAGCCCTGCGTAGCTTAGTTCTGCTGTGATCATGCACGTCATTGAATGCGCCATCCATGGCCTGGAGAAGGGTCACTTGTTGAGGCTACTGCCTATCATACACTTTCAATCTCCATGTTGAAAAAAAATTCTCAATAGGGTTGAGGAGTTGTGGAAAAAAGAATATGGAGACAGGTACATGGTGGTGAATTGAGGATGGGCCTGAAGCCATGCCTGCACCGGTTGAGCATGGTGGAACCTGACATTGTCCCATACAATAACACAGGTCACACCAACAGCTCTGCAGATCACAGTTAGCTCATCAAGGAAGGTGACAAGAAGCTCTGCATTGTATGAGCCAATATAAGGTCTACCTCCCACCACACCATCTTCTGATACAACCACACACACAGTGATGTTGGCTCCATGTTGTCCTGGTACTTCAATGGTTTCCCACTGTCCAAAGACATTCCAAGCTCTCCTCCTTGTCTTGACCAAGTTGAAGCTTGCCTCATCCACAAGAATGATTTTTTTAATGGTTTTCATCAGCATCCAGGGCCATCACCATCTAAGTCAGGGGTCTCAAACTCCAGTCCTGGGGGGCCAGAGCCCTACACAGTTTTTGGTTCGCCCTCATTTAACACACTTGATTCAACTCCTTGTGCTAATTACCAACCAGATCTTGAATGATCTGTGGCGGGACAGGGAAAGAACTAAGATACACAAGACTCCGGCCCCTGCTTTAAGTAAAAAGGCATGGTAAAAATAAAAGTAATGATTACCGTGCAATGATGGGGAATCTTTCACCAACAGGTATCATGAAATTGAACATATATGAAAATACTCAATCCTCAGTTGCTTCACTCTGTATTTCTTTCATTGAAATTTGGTGCCTTTTTGACACATGTTCAATGGTCGGGAAACTTCTGGCTTTCCCGTTGCTACAGATGTCTTCATTGTCCAGGATCATAGCACCTGTTTTCTGTAAGATGAATGTCATTTCTGGCCCGGACCAAGGTGACCACAGCCCACTCTTGTTTGTCATTTAAGAGTCTGCCTCTGCCTCCAATGTTTGGTTTAATTTCTATTCCATAGGAAAAATTACAAGAGAAGCTAGACTTCAAACTGTAGAACACATTTACATGGTTACATTGTTTGCATTCAGTCTCACAGCCACTGTGTCGCCCGACTATTCCCTGAGTGACGCTATTCCACCTACATCCATCCCATGTAAGACTACTCCTTCGACAAAGACACCACTTTGCAGAGCGGGCTGTTGTCCTACACGGAAGCCCTGTGGTCATGCCAGGTGCCTCAGCTGTGCCCTACTCACCACCAGGTGCCCACTCACCTCCTGCCATCCTTTTGGCACCTACTTTACCTCCTGCTGTTGCCTTGGCAGTCTCCTCGCTGCCTCCTGGCTCCCTGCCAGGGGTCCCCTCACCCTCCTTTCATTATCAGACCAACATCAAATTGCCCAATTGCCACAAGGCGAGGTTTTGTTAACCCAAAGGATACCCGGTCAAAGGACTTGGAGTGAGATCTTCTGGGCCTTATCCAGTGTCCCGTGCCCTGGCCCCTCATCTCAGCCCAAGGTCTACGTCAACACAATCCTAGGTCCCTGTGTGTCCATTAGTGTCGACTGGGGCCCAAGAGAGGCACTGGCCAAGCCACCATCTCCCATTTGGAGAGACTGAGGTGCATTATCTAGGACAGTTGCCCAGACTCCAGTTCACCCGACGTTGGCCACCCAGGAAAATCTCTGTGGAGAGGACCTGTGGCACCCTCCTGCTTCTGCCTTGCAATTCCCTCGGCCCCCTCCTGCTCCAGCCCCTGCTCTAGCTCCTTGGTGCCCTCTGGTCCCGCTGACCCTCACCAGTGAATAGGCTCTGGAGGATCCTCATTGCATATCACAGCCCAGCTCCCTAGGCCCAGAAGACTCCCCTGATGATCCCTGCTTCCTTTCATCACACCTTGATCCTTGTCACATCACCCTGTCCTGAGATTGTTTTTCCATCTTTTCTGTTCCTAAGTCCCCATTGATGCCTTGTGTTTGTCCCTCCAGTCCCTATTCTGTTTCCCTGGTACCTGGTTCCATCTCGTGTTTGGTCTGTTTTATCTCTGTGGTTTTGTTTAGTGTTGGTCCTGCTGTCTTCGAAGTCCCTTAACTAATAGCTCAGATTTGTTAAAATCTTATCTAGCTCTAGCTCTGATTTAAACGAACCTAAGGTTTTAGCTTCTGTTACATTAGCAGGAAGACTATTCCATACTCTAATAACTACATGCTGTGTAATGAAGTACTTCCTCAAATTTGTTTTAAAATGTGCTGCTAATCTCCTGCTAATAAAGGTTGGCAAATAATATCCTTCATCTCTTTTAAAACTATAGGTAAGATGTCATCAGGGCCCTGCAATTTATTTATTTTGTGGTGTCTGTCCCATGTATCCTGCAATTCCAGCCATGCCCAGTGCTTTTCAGTTTTTAATTTTTCTGACCTGATGTCCAGTCCCCTTGGTCCCCACCCCTGTCCATCATCTGTGCCCAGAGAGTCAACTTCAAGGGGGGGTGAGGTACTGTTATGTCCATCATCTCTGCTTGACCCTCCTGCTCCTCCCTCACGTGGCCCTGATGAGCCACACCTGTTACCTGTTTCCTCATGTTCTTCTTTATATTTAGGTATCTGTCTGTCGTATCAACCCCAGTACAATTATTAACCTCTAATGTCCTGTTGCCTGTGTCCTACCCTGTACCATGCTTCTGATTTTTGACCCCTCACGGTCACAACTGTTCTCCAGTCCCTGTTTTGGTTTTATAAAACCCCTTCTTACACCTGTCTTTGAGTCCCTCATTTCACAAGTTATGACAGTTTTTGGCTAATTATGTTGTAATCTTAGCATTTTAACAATTCATAAACCCTTTTAAGTCTTGAGCCTTAATGTCTTTTATTTTTTCATTTTATGTCAATTTAATTATCTTAACATATATGTTTTGATTCTACTCCACTAAGCCTTTTAGCAAGGAGCTTAACCTACAATTGTTTCATTCTGGGTATGATGTTAATATTCATCCTGCCCTGTAAGGAGGTCCTCCAACTTACAGGGATATTTGAGGGTTGGAGGCAGGATTGGCAATCCAGCCACTGGAAAAAAAACTCAGACTGGTCCATTTGGACTAGTGTGGTGCTGAGGTATCACCCACTGCTCCTCACCTTCCCTCATGCTGAAGCTACAATGGCTGTGATTAGCTTGACTTTCATTCCTCCTCACTTATCAACTGAACCTCTGTCCCTAAATACTGTGGTTTGTTATTCATCCCCCCCCTTCCCTCTGTTACATGGTCGATCTGCTCTTCATCAGTCCTGGGGGGGTCGAACAAAGCCTTAAATATCTATTTTTGCCATCCTGTACTTCCTTGTCCTCCAGGTGCTCATTTTATACCACCACTCTCCTGCAGACACATGCTGAGGGGAGCTTGGCTCCCCTGAAAAGGACACAAGCTCCTTTGAAAGCCTCCACATTTAAGGGGAGCTCTACAAAATTGTCCACTTTCATGTTATAGGTTATATTTTATACTGGGTTATATTTGATTTTATATTTATATTTTATTTCATTAAACTTCCTAAAATGATTTTTTAAAATCAATAACATAAATATACCAATGTTTATTCGATGGATTGTGACTCCTGCCATGCGTTCACTCATGACAGGAAGCTTAGAGTATAGAGAAGAAGCCTGAGATAGTTAAATGTTTTGAACAGAATGAGAGGAAATTTCCCCATAACCGTTGTTTCTACAGCACTTGATTGACGCAAGGTTTTTCGGCATCACAGATATTGTGTTCTAGGAGGACTCTGTTACATGCAGTGTACATGTGTTTATATGTGTTTAAATGCTGTCAGCCTGCAGATGGCAGCAGAGCACAGGCCTGCCAGTAGCCCTGTCCTACAGTAGTACCAGTTTCTGTTCCTCTTACCCCATCCTCAGCCATGGATCCAGTTAGCATCTTATCAGCAGAGATTGACGAAATGTCCCCCACCTTATCTGCGGCGGTGGAGTCTTTCTGAAATAGCTGTGTTTGGGAGGGTGGGGGTTAGGGTTGGGGGAGAATGCGTGTGTAAGCCGATCAGATCAGTAAAATATCGGTGAAGTGTGCAGAATCTGCTGGTACTTCTAACATCTAACAGGCTCAATCACATCACTAGGTCCCTCTGAATAAGCAGAGCCCTGAGCTTGGCCTACCCCAGTACTGGCTTACACTGTTTTATGCTTCGAACCGCTATTGTCCCTGGGGAAGCTCAGCCTCACTCTCAGGCATTCATCAAGGTGCCCCCCGGCCCCCCCCCCCCCCCAATTAACATGGATACAGAAACAGTCCCATTTGGTATCCCCACCATCACCAGTCTCTGCCACAGAATTACTTTGCAGCGTTGTGGGGTTTTGGGTTCAGGGATATGCACTCTGGACTCAGAGGGGGGGTTAAGGAGCTGTTCAGAAAATCATCAGGACTTGTCGGGGCACTTGTGAGTGGGGGAGGCGAGGGGGGAGACTCACAGGACCTCCCACAGGACAAAACTGTCGTCTTGGAGGAAGCGGTTTAATCTGGACGCTGGAGCGCAGCCAGCGGAAGTCGGATTGCTTATTATCCCAAAACAAACATCCCATTTCCTGGTTTTGTTCAGACTGCCGCAGCAAAAGGCGAAGGCTGTCTGCTGGTTGTGAGCCGTCTGTGTTGATCTAAAGTGGGGAATCACCTGGCTTAAGTCAGGGGTTATCTGCTAAACCTGGGGGATACCGGCCAAAAGTTGGAGAACCCTGATCTGCTCTGGTAAAAAGGTCTCTCCCGTTCCCTGGAGGAAGCTGCCCACCATCATGACCTGAGTGATGGCCCAGAAGCCATGGCACCATGGAGTCAACATCATCACCACTACAACTACATACTGGCAGACAGGCAAATGTCTCAGACACTTGCAAGTAAGACAGTTCCTCACTACAGATGCAGCAACTTCTAGTGTGACCTCTTGCGCAAAAAGGGTGCTGTCTCTGCAGGTGTCTGATAAACACACAAGTGTGTTTTATAGAGCCCTAACCTCCAACTCATCTCTTACTCCTTAAACTGCTACACAAGCTTGGGAGACAGACCTGGCCTTCTCTATTGATGACACAACCTGGTGGAAAGCATATATCCATGTGGTTGAAATTTCTATCTGCAATCAAACCCAATCCACTCAATTTAAAATTGTGTATCGTACAGAAATGAGACCTGCTCTCACACACAAGATGGATCCTGATGTGTCTCCATTCTTTTGTAAATGCGACCCTGAGATCAGTAACTTCATTCATTGTAGTCATTACACATAAGGTCATGTGTCAAAGCCACAAAGACACTGGGCAGGTTCTGTGCATGGTTTGTGTGTTATTCCTGGTGCTCCAGTAAAGTTAAATACTATATGCCTCCTTCTTGGTCTTCCAGGCATTCACAAAATAAATATCAAGAACAAGAGGCTATTTAGTCTACAGACTTTTGCTGCAAGGAAGAATGTTTTGCTGTTTAGGACTAAGGTCACTACTCCAGCAAAGAAGTCTTGGCACAATCTTAATGGACTGCATTGCCAGTGAAATCATTTCTTGTTTGCTTCATTTCTCTGGGAATACTTTCTATAAAATTTGGGGCCTCTATTTAAGATTTACTGCTCCTATGCCGTCGTCCCCTAGGCTGGCCTGTGGGTGTATCTTTTGTGCTGGGAAGAGGAAAAGAAAGGAAAAACATAAATGTGTCACCTGTCTTTCCAAATATGTTTCTTTTCATTTTCTGTGGCCCATATCTGCTGTAGGGGTATTGGGGAGTTTGCATTGCTTATTGTCACCTTTTCATTTGGTCATGTTATGTCTGGGCTGTTTTGCTTGTGTGTTGGTATAGTTTACAGAAAATGTAATTTACACATGTTATTAAAAAAGAACATCATTACCTCTGACTTCGTGGTCCTGGCACCGTCAATAAGCTTAATGAACAGCAACTTCTTGACTGAGCAGTCATGCACAACGCACTCAGTCGGCAACAGCCGTTACAGTTTTTTCCAATCATTTTCACACTTGTCTCAATACCATGTCCACTTTTTCACAACACTTCACACAGTGGGCTGTACCAATACACACCTGAGCACATCACTTATCCTTTGGTGCAAAATGCCCTACAACCACCAAAACGTTTCACAATTCACCCAAAAGTGACTCGTGCTGCCATAACCATGACAAATGCTGTCAGCCAACATCACTACTGGGTCACTCAATGTTCAATGGGCAAGAAAACAGGAATAACTTTCAGCATTGCAAATTGCAAATGTAAAGTGTGGCTGTATCCTCCAGTTTGGCATGAATTACTGTCATGTTGCATTGTAAAAATAAAATAAAGAAGAACTACTTTTATGTGTAAAAATTGTAATACCAACCAATTCTGAAATGCTGCAATATATTCCATTAGAAATCATGTAGGTGTTGCCGTTTCTTTTTTGCAGTATGTAAATATTTCATGCCTAGCAAACGGAGAAAGTTTGTTACAGCTGAGTATAGTAAATCTACAGTAAAGCTACACTGAGTGTTTTACTGTGGTATATGTGTTGCCATACCCACTGCTTTTGCACAGACTGCATTGCGTTGCCTTGCAAAAAGGAAAGGGGGGACACTCCATGGCCTCATTAGTATAGATCAGGGGTGGCCAACCCACGGCTCCCGAGCCACATGCGGCTCTTTGCTTGGTTTCATGCGGGGGGAGGGATGGCTGATGTTCATGTGTGCCCATGTATGATGTGGCTCTCTCTGCGGTAACACAGTAAAATTTGGCTCTTGGTCTCTGACCGGTTGGCCATCCCTGGGGTAGATGGTGACAAAGCAGCAAACAAAAACAAAATTATGAAATCTCTGCTAAAAGCATAATTGAGTCAGTGCAAGTGCATAGTGTCCTTTGTCTGTCAAAATGCAGCATATTTCAATTTATGGTGCTCTACATTTCATTAGGTTTTGACCTAAAAGTTAACTGTTTTGAACAGATTATCTAAACGTCTGAAAAATCGACTGTAGTTGTACAAAGTTTTGCTGGTGGCGAACACTGGGGGCAGTGGTGATTGAATGCATATTGTGTTAAAGCAATGCAAACATATACATAGTTTAGCTCACATGGTCCAATGGCATGGTGCATGTGTTAAGTGTTGTGAAAAAGTGGACATGGTATTGAGACACGCATTAAAATGATTGTAAAAAACTGTAATCAGCAATGTACACTCAGTCAGGGGCCATCACAGAAGATCCGGCTGATCATGTGATCTAAAGCCATAGTCACCTGAACAGAGACAGCCAATCAGTTAGTTCCAAACACAGAGGCGGTGTCATATCCACAAATACTGTAAGTCCACTCTAAGCCACTAATCAGGGGTTTCTCCATTTAACATCCTAGTCCTGGTCCCACATTACGGAGGGCAGGAGAATTGACTATAAAAGGTCATGCATAGTTTAACTTCTGGCTCACCGTTTTGTCCCAAATGTAGCCAGGACTTCAATCCAAAGATTATGTCACCCACGCTGAGGGGCACGCTCAGAAGCGTCTCACCACATGAAAAGACATGCCCACTGATTTGTTTATTTGTTTGTTATTCTAAAACATAAAGTCGTGGAGATCTGGCCCTATGACCCTGTGGGTCGTGACCTCACTCGGGTGAGTGCTATGACCCTGTAGGTGGTGACCCTGCCCAGGTACTGGGATCCTGTGAGACATGACCCTGACCAGGTGCTCTGTCACTGTGGGTCGTGACCCTGCCTTTGTGACCCTGTGTGACGTGACTCTACTCAGATGCGATAACCCTTCAGGTCACCTGGGTGCTATGGTCCTGCCGGTTGTAACCCCACCGTGGTACCGTGACCCTGTGGGTCATGACCCCACCAGGTGCCATGATCCTGTGGGCTGTGACCCTGCCTAAATGCTGTGATCCTGTGGGTCATGACCACCCTAGTACCTTGACCTTATAGGTCATGACCCCACCAATTGCTGTGATCCTGTGGGCCATGACCCCACCCTGGTACCTTGACCATGTGAGTTGTGACCCTTTCTTGAGTGTCATGGTCCTGTAGGTCGTGACCCCACCCTGGTGCTATTCCAACTGATTGCACTCCTCGTGCAGCACATTGAGCTGTGGGCAGATGCGGAGCCAGCATGAGGCTTATATAACAGCAGGCTAATTACAGTATAATTATACTGCTGCTCCTGGCCCCGTGGTTTGGCCACTGCCGCTGATATCTTTAGCTCCCTCTGCTCTCTGTTTGTTTTCTGTTCTGGATTCCTCACAGGCTTTGGCCTTGGGGTCCAGGCTGAAGGCAATATTATTGAGCATCTATCGAGTAGCTGGTCCCACCGAAGCCTGTTCACAGGGAGATGATCCGGAATGACTCTGAACACTCATTTACAAACCTTTACTCAGTAACCTGCTTCACTGGTTCTGGGTCTAAGTGGGTTTGCCTGCTACAGGAGCAGCACAGGACAGCAGGACTGACACAAGGATAGATTTTATTACCAAGGGGATCACAAAAAACTGTTAAAATGAACTTTAAAGGACAAATGTTGACCCAGAAAACATAGTCTTTTTATTATAAACTCATTCTCACTCATCTCCTGAAGGCACCCAAGCCAGCACCATTTAACCGTGAGAATGAAACTCAAAGCCTGCTACCTTTGTTACATGTAAGAACATAACAAATTTACAAACGAGAGGGAGCCATTCAGCCCATCAAGCTTGTTCAAGGAGAACTTAAGTAATAGCTCGGAGTTGCTAAAATCTTATCTAGCTCTGATTTAAAGGAATCCAGGGTTTTAGCTTGCACTACACTAACAAGAAGACTATTCCATACTCTAACTACACGCTGGGTAAAGAAGTGCTTTCTCAAATTAATTTTAAAATATTCTCCCGCCAATTTCAACCTATGGCCACAAGTACTAGTATTTAAATTAATATTGAAGTAGCCATTTGGCTGAACAGCATCCGGACCTGTTAGAATCTTATATACCTGAACCATGTCCCCCTCAGTCTCCTTTGCTTGAGGCTGAACAGATTTAGCTCAGCCAACCTCTCCTCATAAGACATTCCTCTAAGACCAGGAATCATTCTCATAGCACTATGTCATTTTTAAGCTATGGTGACCAAATCTGCACACAATATTCTAGGTGGGGTCTTAGCAAGGAAATGAATAATCGTAGCATCACCTCCCTTGACTTAAACTCCACATACGTAGAAATGTAACCTAACATCCTATAGGCCTTTTTTATTGCTTCCCTACACTGGAGAGAGTGGGACATGGAAACATCAACATACATACCGAGGTCTTTCTCATAATCAGCTACTTTTATTTCAGTGGAACCCATAAAATATCTGTACTTTATATTTCTGCTCCCTGCATGGATTACCTTACATTTAACTACGTTAAATTTCATCTGCAGGTATCAGCCCAGTTGCTAATTAAATCAAGATTCCGTTGTAGCCTCTCTACTGCTAGATCAGTATCTGCTACACCACTCACCTTGGTTTTGTCTCCAAATTTAACCAGTTTACTCTATGTATTGGTGTAAATATCATTAATAAAAATTAGGAACAATAGTGGTCCTAAAATTGAACCCTGTGTTATCCAACTTTTAACACAGACCCACCGTGACATTGTGCCTCTAATAACTACTCACTGCTTTCAATCACTGTTTTATGAAATTACTATACCCCATTTAAACAGGGCATAATTTGTTGGAAGAAAAGACTGTCTAATGTGGCTGTATATTTAGAAAATATCACCATTTTTTATTTTGCCGACATGCATAGAGATACATTTACTTCAGCAGAGGCAAGGAGAGCTGGAAAAGAGCTTGGTAAAGTGAAGGATCTTATTTAATTAGCAACCGGGAAAAGCCCAGCTGATCAAAACTATGAAAAGTCAAACGACATACTTATGGTTATTTTATTTACAAATATTGGTTGATTTGGGATATACATGTAAACATAACTGTAACGGAAAAGCCTACGTCATACTGAATACATTGTGTTTAATTTAAGAAATGTAAGCTCAGTGTAAAAGTGTCCTATTCTCATTTACTAAGATAACATGACGTAGGTTTTCTTTATTTAATATCGCCGACACAGGAATTTGGGGAAACCGTACTTGTAGGCTTTAAAACAGACCCCAAGGCACATACCGTTTCCGAGCAATTGTTTTCTATTCAGAGCCTCCGTAGTAACTAGTGGATAACATAAAATCACATCAAAAAAATCTAAATTACCATTTTGATGTGGGTGTCTGCCGGGGCCCCGCTCCGCCACCACCCCTTCCCACGCCGACCCTCCCATTTCCAGCCTTTCCACCACGACCCTCCCATGCTGCTCCAAGCTTCCAAGGTCCCCTTCCAGCTGTTGTGCATTCCTGAAACTGCAGCGGGAGACGACGGCGCGGATAGTCCTATCTAATCTGCCTGGTTAGCCGCAGGAGCTGTGATGTCCCTGGCGAAGCGGGGCAGCCTCTGACAGCTTTAACCGGACAGGACCGCGAGCAGGGACCGGAGGGATCCGTGTGCGCGCCTGGATGTCGGTGTTACTCAGATCCCGGAGCCCCAAGACGGACACTGACATCTCACTCTCCGCAATGGTAAATCGCAAGCTATGTCAACAATATAAACATACGAACAGGTTGTTTAACTCTCTGTTTATTTTTATGATTGATTAAACTTTTTTTGTAAATGGCCATTCTGTACTTTTTAAAATGTTGTTTTATACCCACTACGTGTGGCCCGTCTTAGCTTCGTCCGGGTTGCCTTAACGGGCTCGCGGAGTATAAACGGCGCTATAATTCGGCGCGCTGCCGTTATCTCGCCGCTGTTCCCCGCATACCGAGATGAAATGGCTCCGCAAGCCCCGGCATGATGAAAGCCGTGTTGTGTCTGTGTCACATGCCTGGCGCTCCGTCGGGTTAGCGTGTCCTGATGTCAGGATAAAGCAGGGCACACTTTACAGGTAAAAAAAGTCACAGCCTCCCCCGCCCTGAAAACTCCCTATTCCTGCACCACTTCCTGTCTGAATGCTACAGGAAGGCAAAGTCCAGCTCCGGATTTTGGCCTTCAAGTGCCTGGGTTTTGGCTGCAATCTCACCTTAAATGCTCAGAGGGACATCAGCATCTGCTGCATGTCTGGTTGGCACCACGTCTGCTGCATGTTTGGGGGGCGTTGTGTCAGATGCATGTTTGAGGGACTTCACGTCAGCTTTATGTTTGGGAGGGCATCACGTCAGGTTCATGTTTAGAGGGCATCACGTCTGCTGCATGTTTAGGGGGCATCATCTCAGCTGCATGTTTGGGGGGCATCATGTCAGCTACATGTTGGGTTGCACTGTATGCCCTGTATTGCACCGTATGCCCTGACCTCTGACCATGAGGTTGCCATGGATTGTTGCACTCGATTGTTGGGCCAGAGTTGCATTTCTTTTGCCACCTGTGGAATGAGGCCCTACCCCCCTCCATCCACAACAGCCTGTTGGTGCCAAAAGATGGTCTTTCACAGCCCAGATTCCCAAACATGTCTTGGGCACTCACATCCATTCAGCCAATTATCTGCTCATTAAGCTGTTCTGAAAGAATAAATACAGCAGCTGGACATTGTTGAGAGATCTAGGACTCTCGAAATGTAACACACCTGAAATCAGGCAGATGTGATTTGTTTTCTTTTTGCTTTTTATTTTTTTTTGCATTCCCATCGTTGGGATGATCAGAATCGCTTCAGTCTGGGTTTGGATTATGCAGTTAGCTTAAGGTTGGGTTCAGGCTTAGCCTTACGGTTACCTGGAGCCTGCGTCATGAAGCCAGATTTGTTGAATGGCTGGATTTTACAGTAAGTACCTCTGTTTAAATGGAATTTATATTCCTTGACTTACATATAGCCCAGAGTACCTTAAACAAGACAAGTTATCCAGCTAAACAAGAAATCTGGCTCCATGATACAGGCCCCAGGTTATTTTAGGGTTAGGATTAGCTAGTTAGCACTGTCACTCGCTTTAAACCAGTCTTAACAAGCTGAAGCACTAGGACGAGATGCAAGGAGGACTTGGCTTTGGGGTTGCAGGCTTTAGGAGGAAACTCCACCCAAAAGAGCAATGAGGTGCTGCTGTTAATCTCATATTTTCTGTGTATTCAAAGACGCAGAGAATGAATCCATTTGTTCTCCTGAACACACCCTCTGAAGTCACTCTGTTCCAGTTTGTGCTGATGATTTGGGAAGTAGTTCTTTTTTGTTGTGATCTCAGTGTCAGCCTGACTGACCTGGGCAAGCTCAGAAAAAAATGTAACATTGTGACTTTTTTATCATGAGAGACACTCTTACAGCTGTCCCATGATACTTTGGTGCCATGACAAGGAAAAAAAGGAGTTGGCATGACGGTGGAAAGCATGCTGGGTATTTTGCCTGAATCTGCCAGCAACTCTGTTTGCCCCACTTAATGGGAAACAGAAGTTGAGTAACTGCACAGAAAAATCTTGGGTGAAATTGTCAGCGGACAGTTCAGCGTTGGCACTGGTGTGTACAATAGGCTCCGTAGTCGAGGTTCATTTATGGCAGATTCAGTCACCTGGCTGCTGTGTTACTTATATGAAAAACCAGTTATAAATACATATACCTATATAAAAGGGCAGCAGTCTGAGGGAGAGTGCTGGGAACAGTAGTGTTATTACTACCTTCTAGCCAGGCTGGCCAGGCTGCAGGGCCTGACGAGCACTCAGCACCTGCAACCTGACACAGCGCCCCCTAGTTCTTCTTTCTGTCTCTTGCAGTTCATTTGTAATGAAGCGTAATAATTCTTTTTTTAAAAAAGGCTTCCAAAAATCGATGCAGATATTTCTCAATTGGTCTGTTACTCTCTCAGGGCCAGCTGCATGCAGCCGGGCATGCAGAGAGGCCAGGCCGCCCCACCCGGAGCGCTAAGTGCAGGGGGCCGTCTTCGCTATGCTGAGGGAGGCACATGACAATGGGGAACATTGTGGAATGCAAGGCTCCGGGCAGAAACAATGCCTGGGAGCCAGCCAATCAGGGCTGCCCCGTTGACCCCCCAGACGAATCAAATCCAGCCCATTTATGACTGTGACACATTTGCAGAGCGAAGGAATTTAACTCCTGTTTGTGGTGATGAGAGCACCTGTTACATAACAAACCTAAACCAAAGGCATTATAAAGCAGTGGGGAGGGAGGTGCTGTGAGCCTTTCCTGTGGGGAGGGGGCCGCAATTGGGGGGGCAGCCCAATAGCTACACCCACAAAGCTGCATGCCCCCACCCAGAGCACTCTGTAATCACGGTGGCTTAGAGTCCCTCCTTCAGGGTCCACCTGGGCCTAAAGCACCCAGCCAACTTATGGGGGGGGGGGTCAATGCCTGAATAACAGGGCATAATCTGTGCTTCAAGCTAGAAGACATTCCTTCTTGTGTCGCAGTGGTCAGGATGGATAAAAAGAGGTAGCATCTTTTTCTTAAGGTGGCTTAATTAAGCTAATTTTATAACCAACTAGCCAAATTCAGCCAAATTTGCATAGAAAAAAAATCACAAAAACCCTTGGGGGAGATACCTGCCTCACCTGCATGCCAAACCTCATTCCTGTCTGGCGGAATAGCTGATAGGTCGGCGATAAAGAGCAGTAATGGGCTTGCAGGTGACGCCTCATCCTGTGGTTTTCCGCTCGCCTGCCTGTCTGCCCGTGAACCGCCCCCCCCCCCCGCCGATGCTACACTTTGAGGTCTGCAACCCCCCATGAAAATAAGCTTCAGTTGGTTGCTCTGTTGGCTGTGTCTGGATGCCAGAGTGCTGACTGCTGCCAAACCCCCACAGGGCACGGAGTCCACCAGCCCGCCAGGCAGCTCCTCACACCTGGAGGTGGATCAGCATATCGCCCCCTCGGGCAAGGTGAGCCAGGAGCCCAAACACCACCGGAGCCCTGATATGGCTGTCGTTGTCGCTCACTTGGCTGTGTCCACCTCTGACCCCTCATGCAGAGCCCGCCCCTTGACCTGATCGACACGGGAAAGGCGCTGAAGGTGCAGACGGCCACACCGCACTTGGTCAGCCTGGGCAGTGGCCGCCTGAGCGTAGCCATCACCCTGCTGCCACTCAAAGAAGGTGAGAGAAACCTGCTATCCCAGACATATAGCTAGGGACAGACAGACACACACACACACAAATGCAGACAGACAGACAGACAAATAGACAGACAGACACACAGATACAGATGCAGACAGACAGACATATAGACAGACACACAGACACAGATGCAGACAGACAGACAGACATATAGACAGACACACAGATGCAGACAGACAGACATATAGACAGACAGACACACAGATACAGATGCAGACAGACAGACAGAGTTTTTGGCCGAAACTGTAGCTCTGTATTCCAGGAGTGACTCGGATTGGACGCGAGGATGCTCCCATTCCCCAGGATATCACCATTGAGGGTCCCGGGATCGAGGCCGAGCACTGTCTGATCAAGAACAGGGGGGGGCTCATCACCTTGGACCCCTGTGGAAACCCTTGTGCCCTCGATGGCATCCCTGTGATGAAGCCCACGCAGCTGACCCAAGGTGAGGATTCCAAGTAGATGCACCCCCGACCCCACAGAAAGCCTAACCCTCACCCTCTCTCATTAGGCCAAGTCACTTTCAGCATGTCAAACACAGAGTGTGTGTGACTGGGTTGCAGTCCAGGATCAGCTTCAACAGTCTGAAGCAGATTTCTGTGCCACTCAGCTATGCTGTGACTCAGAGCTTCCAGAGGAAGGGGTAGGAGGGCAACGTCTCATCCCCCCATACTTAAGTCTGTGTGGAGCCAGGGTAGCCCACCCAGTATGCACTGACAGCCCGGCATGTGTGTGTTGGGGGGAGGGGTTATTTTGTATTGGAAGAACATTTTAAATCAAATTTGAGGAAGCACTTCTTTACACAGCGTGTAGTTAGATTATGGAATGATCTTCCTGCTAGTGTAGTGGAAGCTAAAACCCTGGGTTCCTTTAAATCAGAGCTAGATAAGATTTTAACAACTCTGAGCTATTAGTTAAGTTCTCCTTGAACAAGCTTGATGGGCCGAATGGCCCCCTCTCATTTGTAAATTTCTTATGTTCTTCTTATGTTCTTATGTACATTTCAGGTGTGACCCATAGCTACAGTGCTATTCTCATAGTGATTCATAGCCTGCATCAAGGTACTTAAAAACACAATAAAACTTTAAGACGACAGGCAGAATCGCCTGGGCACGCCTGGCCTATGTGCCGCTGCAGTGACGGCCTATAGGGCACAGGGAACTTGGACTTGAAGACAAATAGGCAGAAAGAGACAGGAAAACAGAGAGACATTCGGACAGATGATGATAGAATGACAGACAGACAGCTTTGCGTTCCTCTCTAGGGTGATAGAGAGTCTGCAATAGAAGTGACTAACAGAGAGACAGACTGACTGGTGACTGAGAGAGGGACAGACTGACTATGGTGACTGACTCTAGAGAAACAGACTGACTGGTGACTGACAGGGAGAGACTGACTGGTGACTAAGAGAGGGACTGACTGTGGTGACTGACAGACGGATTGTGGTCACTGGTGGTGACTGATAGAGGGACCGGCTGTGGTGACCGATAGAGGGACTGACTGTGGTGACCGATAGAGGGACCGACTGTGGTGACCGATAGGGGGACCGGCTGTGGTGACCGATAGAGGGACTAGCTGTGGTGACCGATAGAGGGACCGACTGTGGTGACCGATAGAGGGACTGACTGTGGTGACCGATAGAGGGACAGACTGTGGTGACCGATAGAGGGACTAGCTGTGGTGACCGATAGAGGGGCCGACTGTGGTGACCGATAGACGGACCGGCTGTGGTGACCGATAGAGGGACCGACTGCGGTGACCGATAGAGGGACCGACTGTGGTGACTCATAGAGGGACCGGCTGTGGTGACCGATAGAGGGACCGGCTGTGGTGACCGATAGAGGGACTGGCTGTGGTGACCGATATAGGGACGGACTGTGGTGACCGATAGAGGGACTGGCTGTGGTGACCGATATAGGGACTGACTGTGGTGACCGATAGAGGGACTGGCTGTGGTGAACGATATAGGGACTGACTGTGGTGACTGACAGACGGATTGTGGTCACTGGTGGTGACCGATAGAGGGACCGGCTGTGGTGACCGATAGAGGGACCGGCTGTGGTGAACGATAGAGGGACCGGCTGTGGTGACCGATAGAGGGACCGGCTGTGGTGACCGATAGAGGGACCGGCTGTGGTGAACGATAGAGGGACCGGCTGT
>JABFDZ020000084.1:24291494-24301510 GCA_019775955.2 Pollimyrus isidori | reverse complement strand
CGGGGGCTTGGCAGGGGCGGGGCAGAGTTAGGGGCTTGGCAGAGACAGGGGTGGGGCAAGGGCGGGAGCATGGCAGGGGCGGGGCAGAGGTAGGGGCTTGGCAGAGACAGGGGCGGGGCAGGGTGAGGGGCTGGGCAGATACAGGGTCGGGGCAGGGGCAGGGTTAGGGGAAGGGCAGAGACAGGGGGGGGGCCGGGGTAGGGGCAGGGCAGAGACAGGGGTGGGGCAGGGGCGGGGCCAGGCCTCCTTCACCGACTATACCTCCCGGCTGCAGGAGCGGCTACAGGCCCTGCAGAAACAGTCCAGCCAGATTCAGCAGCAGGCTGAACAGGAGAAGGATGCCTTTCTGCAGGAGAAGAGGGACCTGCAGACCCTGCTGCACAAGGTATGGAGTAGGAAATGTGTGTGGCGGGGGGGCAGCTGGCAGCATCACGTTCCTGGGTCCCTGGATCATGTTGGACATCCCCGTGTTCGACAGGAGAGGGAGACCCTGACGGTCTTGGAGACGAAGTATACAGCTCTGACAGGGGGGAGGGACTTCTCCAGCACAGCTTCCTTGAAAGAGGTACCCAGTCCAGCACATACATGTATCACAGGCTACCTGGCGCACATGGGTATCACGTACTTTGGCTGTCCAGCACATGCATATATCACGCATTCAGGCTACCTGGCACACAATGTGTATCTCACATGCATTCTGGCACATGCATTCAGCACACGTGTGTATCTGGCACGTGCATTCAACACATGTGTGTCTGGTACATGCACTCAGCACACGTGTGTATCTGGTACATGCACTCAACACACATGTGTCTGGTACATGCACTCAGCACACGTGTGTATCTGGCACATTCACTCGGCACACGTGTGTATCTGTCCTGGGTACTCAGCACACGTGTGTATCTGGCACATGCACTCGGCACACGTGTGTATCTGGCACGGGTACTCAGCACACGTGTGTATCTGGCACATGCACTCAACACACGTGTGTCTGGTACATGCACTCAGCACACATGTGTATCTGGTACATGCACTCAACACACGTGTGTCTGGTACATGCACTCAGCACACGTGTGTATCTGGTACATGCACTCGGCACATGCGTACATCTCACACTCACTACACCTCCTTCCCACCACATTTCTACCTCATCTTGGAAGTCTGTCTTCTTCCTCCCACCCGACTCCTGGGCTCCGGATCTGCTCTGCCCTAAGCTGGCTGCAGTGTGCCACACTCTAGGCCCCCCCGCCATCTTCCACGGCCCCCTGTCCCACCCTGACCTTCTGGTCCTGTCCTCTCAGCTGGCTTCCCTCTGTGCAAAGAGCGCTGAGGTATGGTTGCGGTTCATACTGCCTGTCTGTTGCTTACTTGCATGGACTGAGAGGTAACACAGTATGTGACTTCACTTCCCAGCATGTATTTTACCAGGATGGTCCATTAACATGTCCAGTGATCACTGTGGTCTCGATTGACTTGCTTGTTCACTTAAACCACGAGTAGGTAAAAGAAAAAGAATCTAAAATAATCTAATCTGTCTAACCAGAGCATGGCACAATGGCATGCAACTGTGATCTTGCTAACCTTTTCAGGACCTCTCCATCTTCCCTCCCCCCCTTCTGTGTTCTGCACCCCACACCCTCCATCCCATCTCCAATGGTTTATTCCGCAGGGTTATGTCACAGTCAGTGAGATCAATGAGCTTTATGAGCAGTTTGGGGTTAACCCCACCCCAGAAGGCCAAGCCACACTCTCTCCCAGGCATGAGCTTGAGTCCAGCCCCAGCCCTGAGGAGTGCACCTCCCAGCCGGGTGAGGAGGAGGTGCGTGCCGTCGCTGCAGTGTGGGAGTCCCTCTTTTCATGTGGTTTGCTCCACAGAACCCCAGGCAAAAGTGAAATGGGCTATAGAGCACTGAGGCTCACTGACAGGCACAGAGAGACACACACAGACAGGCAGGTACAGAGAGACAGAAACTCGAACACAGACAGGCACAGAAAGACACAGACAGGCATACAGGCACACACACAGGCACAAAGAGATACACAGGGGTACACGGACAGACACAGAGAGACTTACACGGGTATACAGACAGGTGCAAAGAGACACAGAAAGACCAGCACAGAGAGACAAACATGGGTACACAGACAGGTACAGAGAGACAGACACAGGCACCGGTAAACAGACAGGGGGTCACAAGCACACAGGGGTACACAGTCAGACACACAGACACAGTGGTGCACACAGTCATTCACAACGATACAGAGACAGTCATGAATATACTTCCCAGCTATTTCTGTCTTTCTTATTCTTTTTCTCTGCTTCATTTAAGTGTGTGTCTTCCTGTCTGCCTGTGCCTGTCTCTGTGTGTCTGTTCCTGTCTGCCTGTGCCTGTCTCTGTGTGTCTGTTCCTGTCTGCCTGTGCCTGTCTCTGTGTGTCTTCCTGTCTGCCTGTGCCTGTCTCTGTGTGTCTGTTCCTGTCTGCCTGTGCCTGTCTGTGTGTCTGAGCTCCATACTCATTGTGTCTAATTCTTTCCAAGCCTGACCTTTATTCCTTCCCTGTGGAGGGTGTCGCTCTCCCTGGCCCTGCCCTCTGCTCACCCCACTCCCACCGCCCGGTCCCCAAGCCTCCCTCAGTGCACTGGCCTGATGACATGGTGACTTACCATGACTCCTCGCCCCTCTCTGAGTCCCCCCCTCCACTTCCCATGAAAAAACACCACCGCCGCAAACAGGTAAAGGGCATGGCCACATGGTGCACTGGGTTCCAGGGCCTCGCTGCGAGGGTGTGTAGCCTGCCGCCTCTGGCACACTGTGTGTGTTTGGGGGCGGAGGCAGCTGCAATCAGAGGGTGCAGACGTCAGCCTCAGTACTCCCCTGCAGAACTTCCGTACCCTGGAGGAGAGGAGGTGGGGCGTGAAGGAGGCGGGGTCTGTGCTGAGTGACACGGTGCCTCGTCGGAGAGTCCAGCCAATGGCGTCGCCCACTTTCTGCAGCTCCACGCTAGGCCGCTCCACTACTCCCAAGGTCAGTGGGCGAGGTCATGGACACAATGGGCCTTTTCTTCGGGGGTCATTCTGCTCTGTGGGGCTGGAGTCAGGGTGTAGTAGACTGGCCCTCCCGTCCAGGGTGTCTCTAGGCCCACTGTCTATGCTCCAGGCTGAGGATGACCCTGCTGGGAGAATGGATATGAAAATGCATCCAGGGAGCCTGGATCCTCAGCCGCCTCCTGACTGCCGTGACATGCTTCTTTAATGGCGACTTTTCTGTCTGCCTGCAGTCCCATCAGCCTGTGGTGCAGAGCTCCAGCTGTGGCAGCATGCTCTCTCGCAGCCTGGCTGTGGCCCCCAGCGACCCAGACAGCCGCCATCAGCACAGAGGTGAGTGTCCCCTCTTCCGCTACTCGTTCTGTAACCCGATGGACCATTGCTAACAGCTGGGTCTTCATGTCCACCACCCCCTGCCCCCCAGGGAAGGCTAAGAGAGGTAGGCTTAGCATTAGCTAATAGTGCTGTACTGTTCTACAGTGCCTCTGCACGGTGTGATAGGGGGGTCATCCTCCTGGAGCATGTGACCGAAGAGCACTGTGGCCTACTGGGAGATGTAGTACCGCATGGCCTGTCAAGCACTGCTGGTAACCTTAAGTGGTGGGCGTGGGGTGCATCCTGTGTGCCGGATCCCCCCCCATGTGTGTGCCTGGGGTTAGGTGACTGCAGTTTGTGTGTCTGCACACTCTTTCTGGGAACTTGTCTCTCCGGAATTTGGGGGTGTGGGGTGTGGAATCGGAAGGAAATGCTTCTCGTCTCTGAAGGACTGTGCTGTTATCTGATCAATGCAGCAAGGCAGAGGAGGACTTTGAATGTGAAGGACTTGGCTTGGTGTGGAAGGTGGCACTGCAGAGGGGTTGGGGGGGGCACCATGGACACAGTCCAGAGACACACAGGTGTGCAACTCTGTGTTTTGGTGGGGGGGCGGCATCCGGCCTTAGATCCTGTACAGTTGCCACTGTCCCTCCAGGGTCCCCGGGGGGGGGGAGGGGAGTGTATTAGCAGGCGCGGCCCCACAAGCCCGATGGTATCAGAGTTCCTGAGATGGGTGGCGGGGGGGAATAGTATTATTGTCTGTGGGCTAGGTGGTTGGGTGGGGGGGAGTGAGCCCCTCACCCTGCCTGCTTAGTTACCAGGAAAGCAAGCTCCGCTATATACTGTAGCTGGGGTTACAGTTTGGAGCGCAGAGGCAGGGTGGCAGGGCCGGGCGCCCTGTGACTCTGAGAGTGCTTTCTGATCACCTAGGTCATGTTCCCGGGCCTGGGCAGCAGCCCCTGAGCGGGCGGGTGGCATCACAGTCCAGCGTGTGCCTGCCGTACAGCGACGACGCACACGCCTATGACACTCTGAGCGTGGACAGCTCCGACAGCATGGAGACCAGCATCTCTGCCTGCTCGCCAGACAATGTGTCCAGGTGAGGGGGG
This sequence comes from Pollimyrus isidori, assembly GCA_019775955.2. Taxonomy (NCBI): domain Eukaryota; kingdom Metazoa; phylum Chordata; class Actinopteri; order Osteoglossiformes; family Mormyridae; genus Pollimyrus; species Pollimyrus isidori. The sequence continues at coordinate 24,297,044 of JABFDZ020000084.1, read as the reverse complement.
GGGGGGGGTGTAGGGGTGTAATACACTGTGCATGGTATCAGGTGTAGTACAGCGTGTGCACATTGTATAATATAGTATAGAGTATAGTATACTGTCTAGAATAGGACATGGTACACAGTGTATAATGTGGTGTGTATGGGGTAAACTGTATTACGTTATGTAGTATAGTACAGTTTGTATAGTGTATAGCATAGTACGGTGTGTAGAATAGTATGGTGTGTAGAACAGTGTGTATGGTGTGTAGTACAGTAGAGTGTGTATGATGTGTAGTGTACTGGGGAGTGTAGTACAGTGTGTACGGTGTGTAATGAAGTATAGTGTGTACAGTGTAGCACGGAACAGCGTGTATGGTGTGTAGTTAAGTACATTTTGGATGTTCGTAATGTCGTATAGTATGGTGTGTAGTACAGTGTGGTGTGGATGTTCATAATGTCGTATAGTATGGTGTGTAGTACAGTATGGTGTGGATGTTTGTAATGTCATATAGTATGGTGTGTAGCGTAGTACAGTGTATTGTGCAACCTGTCTCTAAGAGCTTTGAAGTGTAGCTGGTTTCTGCGGGGCCGTGTTGTGGGGGAGGGAATTGACCAGAAATTCCGACCCCTTTGGCTGGTTCAGGGTTCGCTCAGTGGGTTCCCTGGTTCTGGTTCTGATTGCCTCCTGTGCCCGGGATGCACCGGGGAGCTCCATACCCCTCTACATCCTCCATCATAACAGCAGTGGGGTCACACATCTTGTGTTTGTGGCATCTGAGGAAGTTGTTTCTCTGCTTACACACTTTTATCCAGACCTTGTTTTTCCGAAAATGTCCAACATTGAAGCTCCTTTATCAGAGGTTTCACAGGGATTGTTAGTGGGCCCAGGTGTTTCTTCTGAGTGTAAATTATGAGCGTCTGGTTCTGGGCTCTGAGCAGAACCAGCCTGTCAGGCATCTCCAGAACATTTCGGGTCCAGCAGGACGTGCAGTATGTGTGCTTCTGCATCGCAGAGGGCCTTCTGGCAGGCGTGCCGCATCTTTCATGTGTCCATCTGGTTCAGTTCTGCCTCTAGATTCTGGTCCAGAAGAGTTCATTGGGTCCAGTTGGCCTGTAATAACTCAATGTTCTGAATGAACAGCGCCAGCACCTCCAACATGGCCAAGCTGGAGGAGATGGAAAGGCTCCTGAGGGAGGCCCAGGCGGAGAAGCACAGGCTGCTGGAGAACCGGGTAAGAGCGCCTCCCTCTGGGACACATCTGGCCACCAGAGAAACCCCGCCATGCCGCACGCAAGCATCAAGGGGCGTCTGTTCCCAAATCGCCAAGCTTGCTGTCCCGTGCAGGAGCGAGAGATGGAGGCACGCCGGCAGGCCCTGGAGGAGGAGAGGAGACGCAGGGAGGAGCTGGAGAAGCGGCTGCAGGAGGAGACCAGCAGGCGGCAGAAGCTGATTGAGAGGGAGGTGAAGATGAGGGAGAGGCAGAAAGCTCAGGTATAGGAGGGCCTCCCCTTGACCCCCTACCGGCCCATGAGAGTGGATCTCTGCCAGACTGGCTCGGTCTGACCTGTGCCCCACCTTGTCCACTCAGTCTCGCCCCCTGACTCGCTACCTGCCCGTGAGGAAGGACGACTTCGACCTCCGTACCCACATCGAGTCGGCTGGCCACCACGTAGACACATGCTACCACGTGTCGCTGACGGAGAAGACCTGTAGAGGCTTCCTGGTCAAGATGGGCGGCAAGATCAAGACCTGGAAGAAGCGCTGGTTTGTCTTCGATCGCAACCGCCGGACGCTGTCCTACTATGCCGGTGAGAGTAGCGCACAGTGCCCCCTCTGCCACTGCGGTTTTATTATACCTCGGGGTCTCATGCCACTTCTCCATCCTCCTCCTTCTCCTCCTCCCAGATAAGCATGAAGCCAAGCTGAAGGGTGTAATCTACTTCCAAGCCATCGAGGAGGTCTATTATGACCACCTGAAGAACGCGCACAAGGTGAGAGAGCCCATTAACGTACGCGTGTGTGGTGTGCGTGGCAACCGACAGAAGTGTGCATTAATGGCCCTACCTGATGTCCTATTGGTTTTATCATGTAATTGTACTTGTGGAAAATGGCTCATTTACATCTCATTAGGGTTATGCTGCATTTCAGTGGTTCCCCTAACAAATATTGAAACTAAGTTCTGAATAAAATTATGTGTGTCGTGTGGATGCCACATTTTTTATTTTCTACTCAGCTGCCCCCCGATGCTCTGACTCCCACAGAGTCCGAGTCCGTCGCTGACATTCAGCGTGAAGACACACGACCGCGTGTACTACATGGTGGCCCCGTCGCCAGAGGCCATGCGCATCTGGATGGATGTCATCGTCACGGGAGCAGAGGGATATACACAGTTCATGGTGTAATACAAGCTGGACTTGCTCACAACCGCCCTCTGGAGGACTGCAGGTGCATTTCCGGCGATGCTTTTTTTGTTTTTTGGACGGGCATTGTGCCTAACTACATCAAGCTGTGACGCTGCGGTGCCTTGTTCTGTGTAGATGAGAACATTTCGCTTCAGGAGCTGGGAACGTTTGTGCTATGGGGAACATGGAGGAGTCACATGGTCGTACCAATCATGACTACGCGAGCTTCAGTGTTGGTGTATGCACACCCAGTGCTCTTCCATTTTTTACTGTACCACTCAGGAGTGTGGTGGGCGGACAAGAACTAGGTTCTAGGTTCTAGGTTCTGTGGTTTGCAACAGGCAGCTCCCATAAGCCTGTGGTTGTGTGTCTCACAGAGGGATTTCTGGTCATTTTTGTAACTCTAAAGTCCACTGGTACTGAGAGCAGTTGGAGCAGTAACACAGTACCGAGCAACAACACTGATCCATCCAATAATCTAATCAATATGGGCAAAAGCTTACATGGTTCCCACCTACTGCAGTACCCTGTCAGATCTGACCAAATCATGTTGGGCAAAAGTCTGTGTGTCTTTACATTATCTGTGGTACCCGTCAGATCTGACCAATCAGGACACAGCGGTCTATTTGCTACAGCTGCTCCAGTAACAGGACTATGTGCTATTTATAAATGTTTTTAAATGAGTATGTAATAGCCATATTTTTTCTATCCAATGCTTCTTATTCTCCAGTCTTATATCGTAATACTCATTTTAATAGTTGCCCTGCATAGGATGTTCAGCATAGCTAAGAATCTTAACCAGGGACGGGAGGAGGGAGGTTAGTAGTCCCCCAAGGGTGTCCCACACTACCTCTCTGGCTAATTCTGCACTAGGCTCAGCTGCTTACCAGCTGGCCCACCATCTTTGTTTGTGTGACTTTTTACGGCTGTATGTCTGACCTTGTCACCAAAGGGGTCTAACTACATTAATGTCATTGTCCTCCTAAAAGCAGCGCTGGGCCCATCTTGTAAAAGCTTTTTGTTTTTATATATATTTGTTTATATCTATTATCTATATATATATCATTGGTTATATAACATCCCCAGGTGAAGCCTTCAACTCCAACACTGAGTTTGGGATGAGTGTCCTTCTGTGATAAATATAATGCCACTAGAGGGCAGCAAGTGAGCATTTTGGATGCTCTGGCGAGCAGGAGAGCGCTACTCCGATGGGAACGCTGAGCCCTCACCGGGGTGCCAGGGTGCATTGTGAAGAAGGAGTGAATTTTTCACACTACTCAGGCCTGCTTCATGCTCTGCTTCATGTACTTTCTGTTACTCTTAAAGCTACTTTTCAGAAATGTCACGTGTATTACATTGTTTATGTATAACATGCATGCTTTATTTTTGAATACAAATAAAGGCTGTTAATCATCCCCCAACCTCGTGATGCAGGCTCTGCCCCCCCTATCGAAAGTTAAAACACTCTACTTCCCTGGGAATTGACCACTGTATTACTAGCTATGAGGCCAATAGGGGGCGCTAAGATCTATAGGTCTCTTTCAATTGGATTTGTGACTTGGAGTGTTGCCATATGTGAATAAGAACTCGCCAGCGCCAGGACCAGTCAGCATGCTGCAAACACCAGCGCTGACACACTTCCAAAGATAGTCTGTCTCACTGGACTGGAACTTCCAGGCACTGAATCACCTGCCCAGATGTACCTATATGTACTTACTAGGCCCGATCTGTGGATTGCTTGACTGCTCCTGCTGGATGTCGTGGCTCTGTTTGGGTTAGAGTAGTTCCTTTGTGCTTCCTCACTGTTCTTTCAGGTTGGGGCCGTCAGAGGGTATCGATGCCCCATGTTCGGACGTGGACCATGGGAGACACCTCAAACCAGATGCTGGAAATAGATGTGAAGTGCCAGAACATGAAAGTCTCCAGTGGGGTGGGAAGCACATGAATATTTCATAAACGCTGTTTCCTGCAAGGAGAGCAAGGGACCCTGCTGGGGGGAGGGACAATGACCGTGAAGCCACCTGCGGGGGGTCAAAGCACCAACCTTGTGCATTTGTGTTCATGGTACTCAATTTGATACAAAGTCACCTTACTGCTATGCTTGTGCATGTGCAGGGTGGCATGCTAAGGAAGGCTGTGATTGGTTGCTTCATACAACTGTTCTAAATTTAATTGTGATGTCATGGGGCTCACACAATGAAGCTCACCAATTGGTTGCCAGTTTAATGCAAAACAAGGCTGTTCTGCTCAAACCCCTGGGGTGGGTATTCAGATGAGAAAGGAGCTCTCTCCAAAACTGGGGGGTTTTGTAATGTGCTGTCCGTGTGTGTATGTGTGTGCGGGTGTGTGTTTGTGTGTGTGTGCGTGTGTGTGTGTGTGTGTGTGTACATGCTTCCTGCAGCTGCACCCCAGCTGGGTTGCCACACTGCATTGTGGGTCAGACAAGCCTGCAGATTGTACAGCCTGCAGCTGTGTTTAGGTTATTGAAAAGGACAGAGGTCAGAGTGTGTGTGTGTATGTGTGTGTGTGTGTGTGTGTGTGTGCGTCCATCAGTCCATTATGTTTAAAAACAGGAAAACAGGCTGCCTTTCATTGGGATCTGGGAGTCTCCGGCACCATTTCTCCTTTTGTACCACATGGTAAAAGTGAAGTTTGCCCCCCCCCCCCAATAACCTTTAGTGAAGTAAAGTCATGAATCAGACCTGATTCGAACAGTGGACTGCTGACAATGAGAAAAGTCTGCAGAATGCCTGACCATCGCCCCCTGGTGGTGGTTCGTTTATTTTGATGTGCACATATCCAGCGACGGAAATCATGGGTACATCCAAGGCGCACAGGTCACTTCGAAAGTGCGACTGGCCCTAACCTACTTCTGCACAGTGACCACAGGAGTGTGTCTCAGACCATACTCTGCACAGTGACCACAGGAGTGTGTCCCGGGGCATACCACTGCACAGTGACCACAGGAGTGTGTCTCAGACCATACTCTGCACAGTGACCACAGGAGTGTGTCCCGGGGCATACCACTGCACAGTGACCACAGGAGTGTGTCTCAGAGCATACTCTGCACAGTGACCACAGAAGTGTGTCTCGGAGCATACCACTGCACAGTGACCACAGGAGTGTGTCTCAGAGCATACTCTGCACAGTGACCACAGAAGTGTGTCTCGGA
>JABFDZ020000084.1:24264502-24277574 GCA_019775955.2 Pollimyrus isidori | reverse complement strand
CCCCCCCCCCCCCCCCCCCCCCCCCCCCCCCCCCCCCACCCCCCCCCCCCCCCCCCCCGGGCGGGGGGGGGGGGGGGCGCCGCCCCCTACCCAAATCTCCTGTGCATTGCTCGAACCCGAGCTGCTCTCCACAAAGATGAGGTGCGTAGCGGTCAAGTATAGCGTCCCTGCTGTCACCTTGTTGCTGAAGCGGTCCTGCAGCTTCACCTGCTCCACCTGTGGTGTCGATACATAGACTCAGGGGGGGCATGAGTCAACAGGGATGGCCGGAGCTCCCTAAACAAAAAGGCACAGCAGGCTGGATGAGGCGCTGGTGATGAGGCAGACCTGCCGTATCCTGGCAACCGGGCTGCAATCAAGTAACACACGACAACTGGGAAAAACCAAGGACAGCATCTGGCCGGGGAGGTGTAGTCAACGCGAAGGCCCCAGCAGAGTCACTGGTACTTAGGCCCCGACAAGGCTGCCAGGAGTAGCAGCATCTCTGACACCATATCAGTAACCTGCAGGGTGGGAAGTCCAAGCCTCCACAGTTTCTGCTCTACTCGGTATGGTGCATGAAGTCCCCTGACCTAACGGCTAGTTAGGAGCTAATCGGTTAACCTGCTCACCTCACCCATAAAGTCCACACTGCTGGCCTAGGTGGTTGCTGAGGCCTTCTCCAGCCAGCCACACACATGGCCAATCCCCATTCACTACATTATTAATTAGCATAAATGAGGCTTATGATCAAAGCCCATGTGTGAGCAGAGCAGACTGGAGTAATCCCAGTTGCACAATTTTTCAAGATGCGTTGCTGTTTTTTCATTCTGGGACCTGAACTTGTGATGCTCTGGCCCCGGAGCCTGTCCCTCCATCAAGGGAGGCTTTGCTTAAGAAGGCACCCTGAACTCATAAGTAGGTGTTCTGCCTTTTGGTAGTCAGACACACCCTGCTAGCCCTCAGAGAGAGATCCTACCTCATCGCGTGTCAGAGCTGATCTCACCCGGCAACCGCAGAAGTTAACTGAACCGTATCTCACCAGCTGGCTGTAGGATTGTTTTTGGTGTAATGTTAAACCGTGTGCCCCGCAAACTCGGCCGGCTTACCTGTTCAGGGAAGTGATATTGGGTATAGGGGAGGAGGTATCGGTGGCCACACAACAACGCTACAGGCGCATATGTCACCACTGCCGGGATTCAACTGTTCCCACCCTGTTCCGCAAAATCACCACGCCCGGTTTTAATCTACTTCCTAATTATATATTTTGAAGTTAGACTGAAAAGAACAATGATGATGATGATGATTTGTCTGGATCGCCGATTTTTGATCATTATGGTCGGTGCGTCATGCTCCGTTCGCGTCGCTGACACACTGCAGCAGCTCGGCCGTCTTGCAGTCTTGCCTACCTTCGGCGTCCTTATGTGCTCCATGATTCCCGGAGGAGTGTCGGTCCACCCGGCGGTCGACGGAAGGTGAGGCTGCTCAGGATGTCCGCGATTGCAGGCATGCGTTTGACATGTACACCCACACTAACAACAACACTGGACGTACAGCCACCCCCGACACAGATGAAAACGGCTGTGGAAGCCACTTCCGGCTGCGGGCAACGTACGCCGGGAATTGTAGTTTCGGTGTTGTAAAACAAACAGCCCGCGGCTATATAGGAACCTATTTATACCGTTTCACTGCTATGTTCTTTTCGGATGTGCGTGATAATGTCATGACTACATTATCACGCAAAAAAGACTGACGTCATTATCATTCTGCCCTATAATTAGTGACACCATGATAATAACTATACCTGTAATATATTGATAATTACAATAACTATATTCCGTATGAAGTCGCTTTTAATAAATAAACGCATTGAATAACAATGAATACAGAAGAGGAATGGATATATATGGCTTAGCCTATATTTTAAGGCTAACCCCGAGTATTTTAGCCCCGTTGCCCCGTCTTCCTTCAAATGATATTAAGCCCCAGGTACAGCCAACTGATTGCTCCTGGATACTGCGGCCGGAGGACCGTAAAACAGGGAACGTTAATGTGTGGGTTGCAGTACCAGATTCCACCGGTATAGTGCGGTAGGATGTCCAAGTCCTCCAGTATCCCAGAGTTCCCTGCATACCCGGCGCTCTCTGTGCAGGCGCGTAATCAAACGTCGGCGAGAACGAAGGGGTCTAAATTAAACTAAACAGTCTCCAAATTGGACTTGCCGTCATCTTGCGAGTCATTATTTTGTTTGCTAAACCATTATTGGTGTTTAATCTGCATTTATTTGTTTTATCGACTTGTATCTTGAGTCCGTTATCAATGCTGCGCGTGCACGAGACGGCGCGACGCGGCTACGCACTGGCGGCTTAGCGAGCTAGCAGGCTCAGTCAGGCCATTAAACTTCATTTAACTTCGCACTTTTTAGAAGCCTTGATCCCAGACAGCGCGATGTCGGGGTTTAATTTTTCGTCTAGCACCCCCGGGGGGTTTTCATTCGGAGGTGTGACCAGGTAGGAAACTGAAAGTGTCCGATTAGCGAGATAGCTTTAGCATAATTTTTTTAGCAACGTATTTAAAATAGCTGTGAGAATTCGTAAATAAGTTACTAAACTGAAGGAATGACTATTTCTATCAATAACATTATGTCTATGCCTTGGACGACCACTTAGCTTTGAGTTCTGGGGTGACATGGTCTTTGTCAGTCCGGGTGGACAGGCAGACATGAAGTACCCGCCTTTCAGAGGGCTCGCTGACTTCGGAGAATTAACACTGATCTTCGCTTTCACGTGGCCGTGATGGGTTGTCTGGACCCGTGACTGGTTTGGTTTGAGCTTTAAACTCCTGACTGTCTTTTACCTTTAGGTTCAAAAGCGTTTTGTCTGTGCCGTGAAAGTAGTTCAGGTGAATGTAATGTTTAATAAGAAAATTAAACCATGTAATATGACAAAGGTTACAGATAGTTCAGTGAAGTGAGCCTGGAATCAATTTTTGTTGGTCACGTTGAAACTGCACGCACTGTGAGACTAGATTCCAGTCTGGCAATCTACTTTCAATCTAGATTCCAATCTGGTATTGAATCTATCTCTCCCTGCAGTCCTGGAGAGCTACTATCCAGTAGGTTTTCTGTAGTACAGGTTGTGGCTCATAGGGAGCCAGGTGAGATAAAAACATACTGGATGGTAGCTCTCCAGGACCAGAGTTGGAGACCCCTGATCTAGATTAAACCTTTTACAGGATGAGGATGACATCAGGGAGCTTTTTAAAGCTTTTAGAATTAAGAAATCATTATATTTGCCTGATTATTTTCATTTCATTGTTGGTGACTTTTGTGTGTTTCTGTTAAATCATCTACTCAGGCTGTTATTCAGAAGACAAGTGGGGCTGTAGAAAAGGACGATCTCCCCGTCTTGTAGTTCTCTACCACTACTGCTGTCTCTTGAGTGCATGTGTTGTTAATGACAGCCTACCTGCATTTCGCATTTTCTGCGCCTCCAGGGCTGTGGGGAAAAGATGGGGGGAGGTCTGCAAATACGCACCTGGTCCTAACGTGGGTGTGTGTTGATTTGCCGTATAGGTACAGTAATATAGTCTAACACTTGTTTTTGTTACAGCACCACTGGGGGAAGCACAGGAGGCTTCTCACTGGGGGGGCTGGGCACTGCCACCACCAGCACCACCACATCATCGTTGGGCCTGGGAGGGGGGCTGTTCGCACAGAAACCCACCACTGGCTTTTCCTTCGGAACCTCAACAACAGGTATTTGTTCCTGTTTATACCTGACACCAACACTCTGGTGTAAACTGACAGGTGGGGTAGGTGCCCCAACCTGGGTGTAAACTGACAGAAGGAGCAAATGCCCAATCTCCGGTATAAGCTGATACACATCCTGATGTTCTCTGTTATAGGTACTACTGCTCCAACCACAGGTCTTACCTTGGGTGAGTTTTCATCCTGCATAGGGTGTGCACACTGTCCTCATGCACACACTCCTTGTGCACATTGCTCTGTCCCCATCACCCCCTCACCGCCTTTCCATCTGACCTCTGACTTCTCCTCCATTAGTCACCACCCCAGCTACGGGTTTCACACTGGGCTTCAGCAAACCTGCTGCCTCCGCCACACCCTTCTCCCTGACAGTCTCGTCTGCCCCTACTGGCCTGACCCTCAGCTCCGCCCTCACCTCCACAGCCCCTCAGGCCAGCTCCACAGGGGGGTTCACCCTTGGGGGCAATACTCCTGCTTCCACCAGCTTCTTCGGTAACACAGGCAACACTGGTGAGGTTTGCCCCTCCACAGAGAGCATGCATGTCCGTGTGTGCATTGTGTGATGACTGTGCTTCTGCTCTCCCTGCTGCAGGTCTAGGCCAGTCTCCTCTCAGCTTGGGCTTGGGCTTGGGCTTGGGCTTGGGCTTGGGCTTGGGCTCACTGACGTCATCCACCTCCACCACCAGCACCACTACGGCTTCCAGCAGCATCGGGCTTGGGGGCATCGATTTTAGCGTCTCCTCTGAGAAAAGCGACAAGTCTTCTGGGGCTCAGCCTGAGTAAGCAGGGCCTAATCGCACACCCAGCCACAAGGGGGCACTGCCCTGCTGCACACAGAACACTGATTTGTCTCTTGTTTCAGGGACAGCAAAGCCCTGAAAGATGAAAACCTTCCTCCAGTCATCTGTCAGGATGTTGACAATTTCCAGTAAGTGCCACATGAAGAATTCCCCTCCGTCCCTGTCTCTCCGCCCCTATCATTTCCTCCCTCCCTGATGGTCCATCTCCTGGCTCTGCTACAGGAAATTTGTGAAGGAGCAGAAGCAGTTGCAGGAGGATATCAGCCGGATGTCATCCAAGGCCATGCTGAAGGTGCAGGACGACATCAAGAGCCTGAGGCAGCTGCTATCTGTCAGCGGCAGTGGGCTGCAGAGAAGCGCACTAGCCATTGACAAGCTCAAGGTGGAGACGGCACAGGTACGGACATGCACTCGGACAAATGCACACACGCACGCAACTAGTGCACAAAGTGACGTGTCTGTCACTCTCTCCCGTCCAACCCCCAGGAGCTGAAGAATGCAGACATCGCCCTGCGCACTCAGAAAACCCCTCCAGGCCTGCAACACGAGAACACCGCCCCTTCTGAGTAAGTGAGACGGCATTCATCCTTTCTCACGGTCATCTGATTGGCTGGCAGCAGTGATATCATCACCACCCCCCCCTCCCCAGCTACTTCCGGGTCCTGGTGGAGCAGTTCGAGGTGCAGCTACAGCAATACCGGCAGCAGATTGAGGAGCTAGAGAACCACCTGGCAGCACAGGGCAGCGGCTCGCACATCACCCCGCAAGGTACGCCCCTCCTCCCCCGCTCCGAGCCAGTCATGCTCCCCCCTTACACTTCTTCACTCATTTCTGCTTTTCTGTGTCTGTGCAGATCTGTCCCTAGCCATGCAGAAGCTGTACCAGACATTTGTGGCGTTGGCTGCGCAGCTGCAGTCGGTGCATGAAAATGTAAAGGTGAGTCTGCGGTGCTGCTAGGTCACGACACTGTCTGCCCATGCCTCCAAGCCCGTGATGAAGCATCTCAAAGGGGCTGTGTGCAGTCTTCTGCTTCTGGGGGGGGTGTTGTTTTGGAGACTGAACACCTGTCTGTGTCCCCCCCAGATTCTGAAGCACCAATACCTGGGCTACAGAAAGGCTTTCCTGGGCGACTCCACGGATGTGTTCGAGTCACGCCGCGTGGCAAGCAGGAAGTGGCAGAGTGCACCTCTGGTCACCACGGGCCCCACCCCCTTTGGCGGCGTTCCCAACGCAGCGGCTGTTGCCATGGCGGCCACGCTAACGCAGCAGCAACAGCCTGCCCCAGGTCTGACTGCATTCAAGTTATAGACTGAGGTCTGGGGTGGTAAAGGAGGGGGGACAGAGAGGAGGGCCAGTGACTGATGAACAGTGCACCAATGTGGGAGGGGCTGGACTTGTGGGGTCTCCCGTTCTCTGGTGAAGGGTTCCCTGCTCTCGGCTAAGACCCCGCCGCAGTGCGCTGTGGGGCTGCTGCCCTTCCCTCTGCTCTTTGTTCCCCATGGTTGTCACGGGTGTGAACTCCCAGGGAGGAGAGGCTGAGTCCTTAACCCGACTCGCCTCCCGTGTTGCTTGCTCAGCAGTGCACAGGGAAGCAGGGAGCGGTCCAAGGCTCCTGTTTGCTTGTTTCGCGCCAAGGAGTTCTTCCTTGAAGTGTAGCATTCAGGTGGCACACTCTTCGCGCGTGACCCTCGCTCCGCTCCCTTCCCAGCATGCTGTGGCTCTGCGATGCTCAGCTGGTGAGAGTCGGGAGAGAATGTGCGACTGTGTCGGTGCCACGTACTGCAGCGAAGGGGCCGGTTTGAGCAGAAAGTAGCTGGATAACCAGTAGGATGCTGGGTGGTGTTCTCCGGGAAGGGTGTCCACTTCCATGGTTCCCGCCAACTGCTGCTGTGAATTATCTGGCCTCATATTGGAGGTGTCCCTTAGTATACACAGTGGTAAGTCATGATGAGCGTAGTAGTATTTTGTCTGAATGAGTGTCTGTGGCCTTCAACCCAGCAGTACAGCAAATCAGTGGTTGATCTGATGGACCTTTGGGGGTTCCAACTCACTAATATATAATAAAATGAACAGCCTCCCCCTCTCTAACTGCTGCATGATGGCATAGTAGCCTTTGGGCTATGCGTTGTTCATATGTAACAGACAGGGTAGAATTTCTCTCTCATCTCTTAAAATCATAAACATAAAGAAACATGCAGTTAACCCGCCAACTCAGCCTGTAACCAGGGTCTTGCTCAGCTCCTGGGGCTACTGTGTAGGGCAGGTCTTTCGTGGCTGCTGTGGCCTCTGATTGGTTGCCCATCTGGTCAGATATTCCTATTTTTGTGTGCTTTCTAGTGGTTGCCGTAGTGTGGTTTGATTATGGGCTTTAGAAGCAGCAGCCTGAGGCATAAACAGTGAGTGTATGGAGTGCAGTATGTAGGCAGCCATGGTGCTGTAGTGTCATTATTTTAATTGGCGTGTGTGAGAGATTGATCTGTGTTAATTGGGCTCCCCTCCGGTTGAAAATCTGCAAGCCGTCCCCACTGCACTTCAGTTTGAAGTGACCCATTCAGGGCTTGCGGTACAATGCATCCCTGTGCATTGGCCCAGTAAAGTTAAGTTCCCCTACGTCTCATTAAGGCTCCTGAAATCAGCGTTGTCCCGACACACTGGCCATGTCGGCCTTGAGCTTCAGCCGTAAGTGCTGGCGTCAGACTCGGCCACCGAGGTCTCAATGTGTCCTGAGCCACATCTGTCTCTGCTTCTTGGAATTGAAGTGACTTTTCTGTTTCCTTGGTGACCAGGGTGCTCACGGTCATCATGCTGGAGGCACCGCAGCAATAACAGTGACCCCACCTGACATCCTGCCCCACTTTCCCTGCCTGCTGTGCCCACTCCCTAGTGTCTGTAATGATAGCTGTCTGTATGGGTTTGTCAGAACGTTTATTACTCTGAACAGAACACTATTTCATGGTGCATCTCAAGGTGTGTTGTTTTGACTGCAGTTACTGTTGTAAACTCTAGGGGGCCATTCTTGTCTGGTTCTATATTTGTAGTTTAGCTGAGGTCTGTAGCATGTGACCACACCCCCACAGGGGTCCATCTGTGTTCCCCTCTGGCTGGCTGCCGTGACGCTCGCGTCTGGGTTCTGCCGTGTTGTGGAGTCTGTTCATTCTGGTGCCAAACCTGGGTTCCTGCATGTCCAGGAGACCCTTTCTTAGAGTTGGAGTTCTCGTTCCTCCTTAAGGGCTACCGTGTTAGGCTGCTGCAGCTCAGCTCTCATCCTGAGAGGGCATGTCGTGCACAGTCACCACAGCTTTCTGTGTTCACTTTTCTGCTGCTCTGGGCTCTTGGGTCCAGCCTTATTCTCGGATTTGCTCCGACACCAATACTTGACCGAGGAACTATTTCTAGAACCAGTCCTTGGTTCTGGGTTGGTTCTAGAAATACTGCAGCTATAGTACGTGGACCATTGTGTCTGGATCTCAGCCAAGAGAAGGACAGGATCGCTAACCTCGCACTCACGTGTTTTTTGTCCGAATCGTCCCTGGTGAACATGGTTCAGGCTGCAACTCCGGTTTGTAAAGAGTGGGGGATCAGGATGGCGTCTTGCTCCTTTAGCGTTCATAGCTAGCTTTGTAGGCAGTGGTTCTCCCTTAGATGCCTGTGATGGCTCATTGGCGTGCCTTTAAACTCTCGCCGCATGATGCCCGTAGAGACGTCCACTGCAGTGTCCTCAACACGTGTTGTCTCTCAGCCAGGACTCTGAAATGTGTGATTCAGTAGCAACCAGTGCTCAGCTCTGTCTCCAACTGTATGTCATGTTTCCTGTAAGTGAATTCTTGCTTTTAAATCGACAATAAATTGATGAAAAAAAATCCCTTTGTCTTGGCTTTTTTTTTTGATTGGATGGAAAAAAAAAAAAAAAACTAATTCCTGGTGCAACTCAACGTATCCCGAGTTGCAAAGTGTAAATTTTATTTGCTTTTATTCCAAGAACTTATATTGGACGAGAGAATCAGCTAAAGGAAACATGAGATATTCAAAGAGAGTGAATTTCATTTGACTGAATTTCAATGTTTGGCTTTATTGTAAGGACACCAGGGGAGGGGGTTGCGTGGAGAGCAGCCCGGCAGGAACACCATGTTGAACAGAGAGGTACTGTCCTGTTCTGGTGCTGGGCTGGAGAGTGCTCAGCAGAGCGGAGAGCTTAGAGAAACACCAGCCCAGCTGTATACAGTGACTCGGGGGGGCGGGCAGCAAGCGGGGAAATATGAGGAGCAAAGCTCAGAGCACTGTGCTACCTATAGACACAGATGGAAGGTGCCGTTTCTGAAGCTCTCCAGCTCAGGAATTGGCTTTCCACTCCGGCTGTCAGGTGCTGTGTGTGGGAGCCTGATTTAGAATGCGGCACAGCAATATGGAAATGGAGGTAGTGCCTGTCTCGCCTCGCCCTTTGTGTCCGCGGTGACCGTAACCCAAATATATGCCTGTGTCTGTGTGTGTATGAGGCCACGACACAGATGGGGTGTGAGACTCACTGGTGACGTGTTGGATTTACCATATTAAAAATGCAGCACTTTGTCGTCTTAAATGCCACTTTAAAGTATTGCACTGCACAGACACACTGGAGCTGAGCTGCCTGTGAACAGCCTGCTACTGCCACGCCACAGGCTGCCCCCTGCGTGTGTGTGGGTGTGTGCGTCTGCCGTCAGGAAACGCAGGGAGTCCAGGCCAATTGGGTAGGAGGCTCAGTTCACACTCCCAGAGTTTACCCAGGCAGGGAGATCCTTTAAGTAGGAGTACTGCTGTCGGTAATTCAGACATGTGCTTTATACCGCTGGTTTTCTGGCCAGGGGGCACAGGGTGGTCTCCAGAGCCCTTATCTGACTCCCTACTCCCCATGTGTCTCTCGTAGCGTTCGGTGGCGGCCCCAGCTTCGGAGGAGTCACGGCACCCAGCTCGTCGTTTGCCTTTGCCTCTGCCAGCAAGCCATCCGGGGGGAGCCTCAGTGCAGGTATGACCTCACTTCCTGTTTTGCTGTCCGCGTTCGATGCACTGATGCTGTGGTGTGCGATTAAAGGGGGCTGACTGTCAGCTGCTGTCACTCCACATCGTGCCATTGAGCATTAGCTTAGCACACTGAGGTGTGGCATGTCAGAGTGTTGCTAACCCCCCTCGCTTCCCCCCCTCCCAGGATTTGGCAGCTCCAACACCTCCGGCTTCAGCTTCAGTAACCCAGGCATCACGGCCTCAGCCGGCCTCACCTTCGGTGTCTCCAACACACCCACTGGTGGCCTTGGTGTGGGGGCACCCCTCCTGCAGCTCAAGAAACCCCCTGCGGGCAATAAGAGGGGCAAGAGATAGATGGCGAGACCATTATGGGGGGGGTGGTGGTGGTGGTCCCAGCACATCTGCCACAGGAAGTGTTTATTTTTATATTCACCCAGCAGCCAGGGGGCAGCAGCTGCAGGAGAAAAGGGAAGGAGCAGAGCATTTAGTTTTTTCTGTTATTCTAGCTCGTTTAATAATGTTTGTTTTGTATCGTGGTCATGACAGTATGATCCATGTTCGAGTGGCACAAACAATCGTGTGTGTGTGTGTGTTTGAGAGAGAGAGCGAGAGTAAGTGAGTGTGGTCTGGGGTTAAGCCCGCTAATGCCTTGTTCATATGGGTGTACCTTTATAGCCAATCACATTCTTGCTGTAGTGGTTCAGTAATTTGTGAGCACGTGCAAGCCTGTCAGCACACCTGAGCGCCAAAGACTGCCCATGCAGGACGGGCTTCCTCTTCTCTCTGGTCTTTAACTGTGTCATTTTTGTTAAGCGGTGATTTTTTTTCTATACTTGTATCAGAATTTGTGTGTAAACTTGTATTTTCTGACTTTAAAGAGCATAGCAGTTTAATAATAAAAAATAAACATTAAAATTGGTCAGCGTCTGGTATATCTTGTTGCTTCAGCTCCAGTCCAGCAGATGGCGTGGAATCTGATGATCTGCATTGTTTTTAATTAGTACAGCGCCTGATTAACAACACAAATTAACTATTGACGCGGTCAGACTGTAGGTAAGAGCTGGGTATATATATGCAGGTTTTGCTTAACCTCCGTTTGACAGAGGAACACACTCAACACCAGGTTAGCTGTGTTACAAGAGCTGAAGACTAGTCGGTCTAACTAACCCCAGGGGTCATATAAAACCTTAAGGCTGGAGGCTCGTCTCACTGAAACGATCTTAAGGTGGGTGTGACTGCCCTAAACAACTATAATTTATCATCTGCGGCTCTGTGGTCCTCAAAGCTGCCCCGGTCGGTCCCGCCCCGGCCCACGCCCCAGGGAAGGGGCGGTCCGACGCCGGAGCAGCTCGCTCTTCCGCGGGCAGCGATACGCAAAGATGGCGCCGTCTCACGTATTAAGATGCTGCCAGCGGGTCCTTGCATGGATCCCTGTCGCCTTTATCACCATGGTGGTCTGCTGGTCCTACTACGCCTACGTGGTGGAGCTATGTGTCTGTGAGTAGTGACCCGGTCTCGGTCCCCCTCCGGTACGGGCGTTTTCGGACTGCGGTTCGGCCGTGTACCTCTCTCTCACTGGTCACTCCGCGGAGAAAGCAGCTAGTTTTATACCCAGACATTTGCTCTGGTTAAGCGGTAAGTTACTAACGAACGGAAGGGGTTGTAGAGGCCGTATGCACTCGGTACCCAGTCAGTCAACAAGTTAGCTCGTTTAGGTAATACCGGTCCTCTGGGCTGGTGTATAGTGGCTATTCCTCGGTTCTATCCCATACTAGTTGATTGTACCTAGTTAATTAACGTAGTCGGCGGTGATTTCTGTATTACTAACTGTCAAGGCTATGCTTGATAGCTGTTTTAATCTTCTATTCCTATGTGTTGATCTGCCGGCCTCTCGCTCATTTTAACGCGTAAGCGCTATACCCCCCTGCGGGTGTAACTTATCCCATTGTGTTTATATTTGCGTTAAGCCTGTAACCATTCAAAACAGTAACTGGTATTTCCGGGTTAGGCGCGTGCCCTGATTAATGCGTAAAGCGGTCTGGGATGTGTAATGGTGCCGGACTCCCAGCAGCTCCTAGCGAGTGACCAGCTGAAGTCCCACGCACACCTGTCACTTTCCCGGTCGCTCGTTTGGAGTCTCCCCCCCCCCCCCGGTTGTCAGGATAGGGCAGAAATGCAGGACGGTGGCTTTGCTGGTCTCTGAGCCGCAGCACCAGCTCCACCAGAACTGATTTATATGTAAGGGAAGAGGCGAGTCAGTCTGGGACTCGCGCCCATTGCATTATAGCGACATTTGTAAACATATTCGTCGGTGTATCAAGCTGCTGTGTCAGTGAACCGAGGCCATGATGCAAAGCGGCAGGTGGTGCCTGGGGGAGGGGACCTGCACAATGTCCCGAGTGTATGGCACCTGGGCTCGTTGGACCGGGCCCCCCGGAGGTTCCCTCCACCGTGGAACAAAGAGGCTCTGTCTGGCATAGATGTAGAAGCACTTGCTCACATAGTTGGTGCCAGGCTCCCCCCATTTACTGCCAGTCAGTGGTACGCATCTCTCTGTCATCCCTACTCTTTCTGTGTCTGTGCATATGACTGTCAGTGGGTGGAATGTTCCAGCGACGTGGGGGCTGCCACAGCCTGTGCAGGAACATGTTAACCCCCCTCTCTCTCTTTCTCTCCATCTCTCTATTCCTCCCCCCATCCTTGGCCGGCTGCAGTCACAATTCCAAACATTGGAGAGCAAAGTAAGTGGGTGTTTCTGTTGTTATTGTGATATTTAAAAGGCAACCTCCTGTGGAAAATGAAATGTTCAGGGAGGAAGCAGCCATTGGGTTGAATTAAAACTGAATCCCTTAAAACCGACACAGACATCCATGTACTGACCTTTGGCATGATATTGGGTCGTGTCTATAACCGCGTGAGGTTCTCAATGCCCATCCCCTAATTTTGCTCCTGGTCATGGAGGATGGATATGTATATATGTTCTGTCCACTGGCTTGAACCTGATTTGAATGATCCAACGTGCTGTGGGTTCGAGTTGTGATCCTCAACGTCCTCCTGTCTTGCAGTCATCTACCTGACTGTGTTCCACTTCTCCTTCTTCATGTTTGTGTGGTCCTACTGGAAGACCATCTTCACTAGGCCATGTAGCCCAACCAAAGAGGTACCGGCAGTCACTTCCTTACTGAGCGGTTCCTGTCCTTATCCAGGTCCGCAGTCGTACAACTGGGGTGTGTCTCCAGAACTGCCAAAACTAATAAGAGGCTTGGAGCTTTGGCTTATATCAGTGTGTATCTTTACTGTGTAACTCTCTCTCTCTCTATCCCTGTCTTGATACAGTTCAGTCTCTCCAAAGTGGATAAGGAGCAGTATGAAAGGGCAGAGCGGCCCGAGACTCAGCAGGAAATTTTGAAGAGAGCAGCCAGAGAACTTCCCATCTACACCCGCACGGGCAGCGGAGGTCAGGGTGTAACCCCCCCCCCCCCAAACAACCCCCCCCCGGGCCAAACACCACCCGTGACACCAGGGGTGGGCG
>JABFDZ020000084.1:24251990-24263690 GCA_019775955.2 Pollimyrus isidori | reverse complement strand
CCCCCCCCCAATCGACACCCGCGCTGGCAGCGGAGGTCAGTGTGTAACCCCCCCCTGAATTTCCACCGCCACTGGCAGCGGAGGTCATTATGTCCCCCTCGTCTTTCAGGAATCCGCTACTGTGACCGGTGCCAGGTGATCAAACCGGACAGGTGTCACCATTGCTCTGCCTGTGACATGTGAGTCTCCTAGCAGGTGTTCCCTGCATGGTTTTTCCGTGTTCTCTGCATGATCATCTTTCAGTACAAAGCTTTTTCTGCTCCAGATTTATTAGTATGAAATATGTAAACACATCAATAATTTGACATCAATAATTCATTGCATTGCTGTGGAATGTTATATGTGGATGTTGATGTGAGAATCCCCCCCCAGGTGCGTGCTGAAGATGGATCATCACTGTCCCTGGTACGTCTCTATTCTTCCTTTTTGTTCAGAGGTTCACCAGCCTCTGTGCCAGTTCCGCTCCAGTGATTGAGTCTTTTTACTCCCCAGGGTCAACAATTGTGTGGGTTTCTCCAACTACAAGTTCTTCATCCTTTTTCTGGCGTATGCGCTTGTGTACTGCCTCTTCATCGCCGCCACTGTGCTGCAGTATTTCATTAAGTTCTGGACGGTGAGTGCCCCCCCAACACCCACCCCAACATGCACTGTTCTGCTTCCTGCACTTCCTGTTGGCCCACGTCAGCTCTTTACTCCCTATTCTTTTTTCTAGCATCCTCCCCTAACTCTGACCCTTCCTCTGACCCCGACCCTATCCCTCCGCATGTCTGTGCATTTACTCCTGTCTCCTGATTGGCTGTATTTTTTTTCCCACACAAACACACCAGCACACAACCATAAGATGTAAATAAGCACGATATACGGAGCCCTCAGCCTGGGTATGGTCATGGTGTGATGAGCTCATACCTCACTCCCTGACTGTTTGCTGCTTTCTGGCTGATCCTACCCCACTGCCCCCCCCCCCAATCCCATCTACCTCTGTGCAGAATATAACACTCTGCCTGTGTGTGAAACACACCCCCTCTCTCTGTATAACACACTCTTCTTTCTGTGTCGAACGCTAAGCTCTGTCGGAGGAAATCCTCGGAACACTGCCCCAAGGTAATGACCACGTGTCCTTGCTGTGTGGTTTTGCATCATCACCCGTTTATGAAACCATCACTACACCAGTTCTGCTCTGCTGCTTCTGTTCAGATCCGTTTTGGAACCCACGTCCTGCATGTCTGGACCGGTCAGCTGACTCCATTGTGTGACTTTGGCCCCCCAGGGCTTCTTTTCAGTTTGTCTGTTCCCTTTAAGTGCTGGCTGCAGAGAGTGACCATGTGACACAGAAGCCCCACCCCCATGTGTCCCATGTTTACACCCCCCCCTCCCCCCATCTCCATCTGTGTCCCCTCAGAATGAGCTGCCTGACACTCACGCCAAGTTCCACGTCCTCTTCCTCTTCTTCGTGGCGGCCATGTTCTTCATCAGCATCCTGTCACTCTTCAGCTATCACCTCTGGCTGGTGGGGAAGAACCGCTCCACCATAGGTAACCCACAGCCTTCCGGTCCGGTCCGGTCCAGTCTCCCTGGTGTTGGTTCCTGGTTTGGCCTTTCCTGATCACCACCTCCTTTTCACAGAGGCCTTCCGTGCTCCTGTCTTCAGCAACGGGCCCGATAAGAACGGTTTCTCTCTGGGCTTCAGAAAGAACGTGACTCAGGTGTTTGGAGACCAGGGCAGGTTATGGCTCCTGCCCTTCTTCACCAGGTGAGGGCGCTCTTCTGTCTGAAGCCAGTCCCATTTAGGCGGGCACGGTGCAGGCTGACTGGGCATTCCATTCGCTGTCGGAGCTCTGTTTCTGAGTCGTCTTCCAAGGACCGAAGCCGGAAGTGACAACGTGTGTGTTCTCGGGCAACCAACCCAATATCTCGAAGCACCAAATAGGAGTTCAGAAACCAAGATGGCTGTGCCCAATATCAACAGAAGTGAAAATTGTAGTTTTATACTGTTTATCAGCACTTAGGTCTTTGTGGCTCACTAAATCGGTCGCGCACACTATACGGACCAACTTAGCTGTGGATGTGTTGCTATGGAGCTTTATGCATAAATCACCACATGTAATGTGTTGTTAACTGAAATATTTAGATTTTTGATATGGGGCCCTGGTATTGCTAAATGGTTTCCGACTTTTAATTTGCGTGTGACATCATTCCCAATTCCGAGTTCTGACCTCAGAGGTAAATGGAATGCAGTATGATTTGGGGTAGCGTGAGGCTTTGGCAGTTGGATCTGAGAGCTCAGCTGTGCCCCCTGTGGGTTTGGAGGGTTTTTGCGGTTTTCCTGCTGGTGAATCTGGCATCACGGCTTCTCTCTCTTTGGGTCCCGCTCAGTTTGGGAGATGGCTATACGTTCCCAACCCGCCTGGTTACAGCCGACCCAGAGCAGGCCACAGCCGTCCTTCACACCAGTGCCAATCCAGGGTAAGTTGCCTCGCTGTTACTCACCAGATGGGTCAGGCTAAATGCAGATCTCGTCACAGTTGAATGCCTGCATGTGTTACTGAAAATCCCTTTGTATATTGCAATACCCTCCGTTAACAGCAGGGGGAGTGCTGGGACCAGACTGCACAGGAAAATGTCAGTTATCTAACAGATGTGTCTGTGTGTGTGTCTCTTCCTGCACCTCTGCACAGATGTGATGATGTCATCCACACCTTCAGCGAATCGCAGAACCAACTCCTAAATAACCACTCCAATGAGAACCACCTGGAGCCCAACGGAGTCAAAACGGGTAAGAGCCTGGCTGATTGCAATAGAGTGTAACTCGTTACTCCGGCCAATGGCAGCACGACTTACTCTTTTGATGATGAAAACCTTTATTGCTGTTGTAATACACCATGTCACAAGTACCAGCGAAAAAGTGGCCATCAACCTGACCAGACATATACACACAACAGATTATAGGGGGTCAGGAAGATGAGGGGGATATAGGAAAAACAGAATTACATGAGGAGAGAGGAGAAAAGAAACAACCCCAGGCTGTATTCTAGTAGGGAGTACAATGTGGGAACTGAAAAAAAACACCACAGCAACATAAGCACATGATCACCACACATTACAACATAAACTCGTGACTTGCCACAGGAGAGGGAAATGGGGAGGTGGAGGCAGTCCAGCATAGACACACAGCTCTCCGGTCCTGCAGCCAGAGGCGCTGGTCACAGACCCGCCTGTTTACACTACGCTGGGGGTGTGAAGCAGCGAATGCATGGGATGGGGGGAGGGTGCGGTGTTTGTGTGTGTGTATCCAGGTGTCTTTGGGGTTGGGGGAGAGGAATGCAGGAGATTCTCACTGCCTTGTTCTTCCGGGGGAGTTCTTAATGCAGCAGCGGCCTTGTCTGAGGCCAATGCTGATTAGGGGGGAGCCAGAAGCAGGCAGGGTCGTGTAGATTTTTAGATGAGAAGCTGTAATTTCGCAGCTCCTCTAATGTCCACGCTGGTCTCCGCCATCCAAACCCTTTGCAGAGCCGTGAGCTTCTCAGTGATGTTATCAAATCTGCGGTCCATAGTCCCAGCGATGTTATCCAATTTGCGATCTATAGCCATAGTCTGAGTCCCAACAGCTCTGCCATCGCGGCCAGCCTTGTGGGGCTTTGAGCGGCTGACACCTTCTTCTTCAATTTCCGATAAACCAGGGCAATGGCTAATCCAATCAGCATCAGACATGTAATCATGGTTCCGAATAGGTAAATATCTTCCATGTCCTCCACGGACAGAGCTGCCAGACACACGATCCTCCACTTCTCCCATCTGTCTATCGCGTAGCCAGCTGCGTACGTCCCTGCAGGACAGTCAGGTTCCCCCAAACCTGGGCTTCTTGTTGAGAAGATGGTGTCAATTGCGTTGAGAGACCAGCTGATAAAATCCATGATTTTTCTTAGTTTGAAGAGCAGGGCTGAGAGAATCTCTCAAAGTATAATCGTGCATTCCATATGCCCTTGGAACTCGGATGCTGAGTCGGGTTCCGAGTTTCAAAGCCAGAAGTGACGACATGTGCACTCCCGTTTCTCTGAGATCTGAGAAATATCTCGGAGAAGCACGGAGAATCCTGAGTTCAGAATTCAAGATGGCTGCTCCCTTTATCAACAGAAGGGAAAGTTGTAGTTTTATATTGTCTTAAGCGCTACTTCTCATTTGTGGCTCATTAAATCGGCCATACACACTATACCGTCCAACTTTATCTGAGGACGTGTTGCTACAGAGTTTTATACGTAAAGCACCGTGCGTAATGTGTTATCAAGTGATATTGCTAACAATGGCAATTAACCGGGCTAGAATTGGATTTCATAATTAGTCGGATTATTTGTCGGATTTATGGTAGTTTGGGCTAATTGAACGAAGCTAAAGACCTTTTAAACTAAAGTACCTTAAATCCCACAAATTGTACAGCTAAACAAAAAAATCTTGCTTTTTCATATGGATCCATGGTATTGCTATTACTGTGGCAAACGGAACATATCTGACTCGGTTTTCCCAAGTTTTTGGCGGATGTAACGTAATTTCGGAATCAGAAAATCAGATCCCGAGGCAAATGGAATGCAGCATGAGACGCTAGACGAGAGGAGCAAAGCAAGGAAGATAAGGAGAGTGAGAGAAGTGTGTCCGCCTCCGCTGAGAGCCAAGAGAGAATCACAGCCAATCACAGTGGAGCGTGGCTCATTCCCCCAGCCAATGACTGTGCAGCTCACTGGACCCCACTAGCTGTATCGTTTGGCTCAGCAGTGGGCTAATAATGGCTTTCAGTAAGTGAGTGTCACTTAAGGCTCTCCAGTACTGCTAATGGTGCGTACGATTATATATTTCTAACTCGGATGAAAACGTCATGAAACGTCACGAAAAACGTTACTTCCCATCGGAAACACGCCTCTTTTATGACGTTGAAGTTGACAAGATTTTGTTGTCTGAGTTGCCCCTGTGACGTGATTTCAACATGGTGGCTTAGACACTCAGCAGTAATTTTATTTTATAAATCTTTAAAAATTGTTTATTTTGTTAAATGTATTAATAGTTATAATTGTAATTGCACGTGTTTGATTTAGAGAATACCACATCATGACCGTAAACAGTATCCTAGCATGCAATATCAGATTTTCACTGGACTTGTTAGTGTCTTTGGTGTGTGTAGTTTTTTTGCGCCTCTAAAAAATAGAATATCACTATGAATGTACTAAAATATTTTATAAAGCTTTTAATGTGGCTTGACTAGTTCATGTTTCTTGTTGCAGCCATGTTTGTTCCGAAATGTGGGTAGCTTGAACGGGAGATTGTCGGATGTGATGTCGCTGAACTTGGACTTTCCGAGTTACAAGAGAGAAATGAACGCACCATAAGGCCCCACCTTCGTTTATCCAGCTACCACAGATGCTTATTTCACCTTTGACCTTTTCTAGGTGGCCATGAGTCCGTCACAGTGTCTTTGGAGAAGGAGTTGTAACCAGGTGAGCTGCTAGTTAAACCACTTAATTTTACTTTCGGTGGAATTCTCTCTGTGTTAACCAGCTCCCTCGTACCCTTCCACAGGGCTGGTGGGAGCGGGGAGGACATCTTGCCCATGTAACGGGTGGGAACCTGCCAAGGCACACAGCCGTCCAATCAGATGCCTTAACTGTGTTTGGGTGGATACCTGTCGCCATGGGAACACCTACCAGAAAATGGGCGGGCCCACTTGTCCCCTGTGCCCCTCCTCCATCAGGCACTCATTCGAATTTACATTGTTTCTTACTAAAGGAGGACCAAGGATTTTAAAACATTTATTTTAACCAACGTTTCTGTGCATTTTAGTATAACATGGCTTTTGATGTAACATGCTTTAATTTCAAACCAAAAGAGACTGTTCTTTTTGCTCGAGATGCTGGGGGGGTCTGCAAGCTGAACAGTGATTGGCTTAAAGGAGGGTGTAGCAGGGTGATGTTTTTGACTTTGGGTGCAAGTATCCTCCTATTGGCTAATCAATCTGTTAATGGATGCCTTGCATTTACGGTAAGAAGGTCCGCCAGACTGTAGGGGGGGAAGTGTGGAGCTCCTCTACATAGCACCATCCTGTTTGAAGAGCCCAAGGTGGATGGAGTTTGAGCTGTTCCCTGGTCAGCAAAACACTTGAATGAGAATCGTCGGAAGAGGAATCAGTATGGGCAACCACAGCTGCCATCTTGACAGGTCACTGTGGAAATGCATTGTGGGTGGGGACTTAATAAGCTCAACCTGCGCTGCTACAGACCAGTGCCATGGACACCTGCTTCTTGCCACAATTGCCATGATTCTTTGTCCCATTGTTTTTAATTAGGATTTTTAATTGCGTCTGAAGCGCCATCCCGGCAGGCTCCTGCCATGCCTCAAACGGAACTGTGGCTACACATCTCTGTTTACACACTAAAGCAGACTGCAGACAGGCAGTGTCCACCCCACAGGCGCCCCCTACTGAAGGAGGCTCTGTATGCTTTACGAAGGCGAGGTTATGTTTACATTCATTCAGATGCTGCTTGTCTCGCCAGTCCGGCTTCTCTGGTTAATAAGCCAATGCCCTCTCCCACACTCTGCTGTGATTGACCTGTCCTCAGCTTACATGCGTGTCACCTGTTGCTGATTTGTCCAGAACAGTGTGATCCACCACTGCGTCGTTGAGCTTTGCCACGCGCTGAGAATGGCCCAGTGGATATCTACACATTTTCTCAGTGCTTGTCCAGCACAGAGCTTTGCCACGGTGATGATCCGGGCCTTTTCTGAGAGAGATCCCTTTGGTGTGCAATGTGCTCTCTGGTCACCAGGGGGAGATGTTGGTCTCATGCTTTGTGTTCTCTCTGGGCTAATGGCAGCAGGTCCCCTACCCATGTGGGCTTCAAGGTTATGGAATGGCAATTCTCTAAAGAGCTGGTGTGCGTGTCAAAACAATGTAAAAAGACATTTGAAGATTAGTGTTCAGTATTAGCACTCGCTGGTGACCTTTGGTGACCTTTATCCTGCTTTGGCTATTTCGTGTCCAGGAAGGAAATCTGCTGTGATTGTTTGTTACCCTGTGTGAGAATGCTCCATGCCCTCAGCTCTGCCCCACCCGCAGGAATCACTCACGCCCAGTGCAGGTGACTCTCCGATGGACAATCCCGTCCCGCCAGCCGTACAAGACCGCTCTGCGTGCTTGAGTGCATTATCACGCATGACTTCTGCTGGGCGTAATCGACCCTTTAGGCTGGAAAGTGTTTTTCCCCTTTGGTGATTTTTCTGTCTGGGATTGTCCCTCGCAAAGCTCTGCGTTGCGTAACAGATAAGTGATGCAGGGTATCGTGCCATAGCACCAAAGTCGCTCCGTAGATGATGTCTGTAAACCTCCCCCCTCTCCCACCATGCTGACTGGGCCTTGCTTCGCATGTATGGTGTAATATCTTTGTATTCCAGTTAAAATGCAAATTACCTTTTAATGTGCTGTTTCTCAATACACAGTGCTGTCAACAAACTCTGTCTGCTTGTCCTGTGTGTGTCTTATGGTAACTGAGGAACAGCCACAGCAGAAGCTTATGACACATTCACTGTATGAATTTTAAAATATTTTTTTATTTATTGGTCTTTCCATGGCTGCGTCTCAGCTGGGACATAGACCAACATTCTGGATGCAGCTGGGGGGACCTCCTTAAGGAAGCATGCAGCCCCAGTTCACACAACCCGGGAGCTCTGAGTCCCAGGAAGCGAGCCACTCTCATAGCCTTGCACACACATACGGGGCCGAGGCCATCTGCAGGAGCTGGGGGCCATGATTGCCATTTAATGTATTCCATCTGGCTCTGAGGTTTGTTTTTACGGTGGATTAATTAGAAGCACAGAACAAGACCCCTAAAAAGGAGGAAGGAATGCCAATACTGAGTGATCTGATTGGTGGAATAGTGCACCCCTCCCCTCAGCTGAGCTCGCCTCTTAGGCCCGGGAAACCCTGCTCGGCTTAATGGAGTTTTGGGTCCACTTTGCCACTGAGGTACTCTGTGCTAGTCCATGGTCAATGTGGCTGATCTAATGATTAATAATGAAGTATAAGGACAGGACTCTGTGACCTCACTGAGTAAACAGGCCGTGACCCATAACACCCCCCATTCTGCCGGGGGGCTCTTTACCCCCCATCTCAGGGCCATTCCTGCCCGTGATGTCATCTTGGCTCAGGGTGATGTGTGAGTTTCTAGGGTGGGGATGGGGGCTGATAGCCTCAGTGTCAGTGTCCCTGTGGGCAGGGTCACAGGGGGAATGGCCTGCCGATCATGACCGTGGAGGGCACAGCAGTGGGCATGGCCAGCCACATTAAGGCAGACAGGAGCTGGGCAAATTCTAAGAGTGATTATAACCGCCTCTCTGTTTGTACAGTGATATAGGAGCCATAGTTATCTTGCTGGAGAGCTGAAGAGCACAGGTAGAGAGAAAAGGGAGAGCTGTATAAGCCTAGAGCACAGGTAGGGAGTAAAAGGAGAGCCGCACAGGTACTGTGATAAAAAAGAGCTGCATAGGGTCGAACGCAGTTACCAAGGTGAAACAGCCACGCAGACCCACAGCGCTGGTGCTGAAGCAAAGCAGACCTCATTACCTGCACACCACACATGCACACACTGCCACCTGCAGCTGTACACCAGTGTGTGCCCTTGCCAGTGAGACAGTTTTTTTTCTAAATGTACACAGCAAATGTGCCAGTGTTAAATTAACACTGCATGGTGTCTATGTGGGTCCACAACTTTTAGTGTTGTTTTTAGTGTTAATATTTATTAACTCTTATATTGTACAATTCACATCCTAGAGTGTTAAGACAATGTGCCTCCACCTCTTCCCAGATTACAAGTCCATATGGGTGGCACACAAGTACAAAATGGGTGGCCTATACCAGCCCCATTTTAATGTACTCTCATTTCTCTCCATCCATCCATTTTCTAACTCGCTTACCCTACCGGGTCGCGGGGTCATTTAAACTCATTTGGGCATTCGGGTGCAGTGTTTTACTAATCCACCATAACAAGGAAGACTCAGACCAACATAGCTTTTTCTGTTTTCATGCAAGTTTCAGTTCAGTTCTTGATACCCAAAGAAATGTTAAAAGTGGGTTGCCTGTGCATGTTAATTTGTCAGTCCGGATGTCCTTCCTAGAGAGCCTAGGCTTAAAAGAGAAACAAAATATTGTTTTCATAGTAAGATGCCTTCTCAAGTTAAGTTATATAAGCTAAACCAACTAGCCTATTCACCGGCTGGCACACAAGAGCCATTTCTGGGTTTTTTTTTCTCTTGCCCTATCCATCACAATTGCGGTGGGTCAAAAAAAAGTCAAAAGCAGCACTGTGTTATGCTATGCCAGGGGCCAATCTTATCCGCAGAGGGCCGGTGTATTAAGCAGGTTTTCGCATCAACTTCCTAATTAGATTACTAAGTAGAGGAATTATTGGCTGAAGAGTCGTCACACTTGGGTTTGACGTACAGGTTTATCCCAAAAACCTGCATACACACCGGCCCTTTGCGGATAAGATCGCCCACCCCCGTGCTATGCAAATATACATCCAACACCATTTTTCTATAGGGGAGTCAGTGGTACCAGGCACTACACAGAAAAGGGTATCACAACTGTTCTCGCACCTTCCCGCATATTTTAACCATCCAAGGGCAATCAAATATACCCCCACACTATTAAAATATATACCACTCAGTAGATGTGTCAAGTACATCTCCAACAGTTTTTCCTATGTGCGAGGCTGTGTGTATGGAACCATCCTCACTACTTTAAGGGGCCAGCGACATTTTACTTTAATAATGAACTGTCTGGTATCCTTCTCCCAAGGCTTTTGTTTGCAGGAGCGGCAAGGGGTAAGTAGATGGGCATCTTTCCTTTTATTGCCCCTGTGTCTCTTGGGGTAGGTTGGTACCCCTGTAGCTAGAAGGAATGGTAGTTCCCAATTAAAAAAGGGGTGGGGACAAGGGTTTATAAGATGGTGGAACGGTTGGTTTTTTTTTTTGGGCCCAGCCACTTGTGTGCTCTCAGCGTTGGAGGTCCTCAGGTGTGTGGGGGACTGGAGGCCTCTATTAGGCCTGTTGCATATGTTTTTTTTTGGTTTGATAGTCATTTGTATTGGGTTTCTTTGTTGCTTTTTTATTTATTCTCTTGTTTTGGCATGTTTGATGGGAGAAGTCCGAACATGCGTGTTTGATCAAATAAATCACCTATCCTGAATTTTTTCTTTTGGATGTTTTGCTGTCTGTTGCCCGACCCTGAGACACGTTACCCCACTACACTCTGACTTGGTGCCTAAATGGTATAATACCACACATCACAAAAAAAACTATGACCACAGCTCTCTGATCTGCAAGATCAATCAGAACTGAGCCCGGAAAGCTTCAATATAACACAAGAAAAAGCTGTAAGGTCCTTTTTGGTCAGAGTGTTTCTCATGATGTTGGGTAAATCTGGGATGGTTCTTCTGATCCTCATGACTTGCATGCATATTAAAATGGGGCAAATGTGTGGGGGTAGAGACTCATTGACTTATCACCCTATGGGGTAAATTGAACACAGAGTTAATAAAGATTAACACTGTACAAACAACACTCATGAAGGTAACACTGAATGGTGTGGAACCATAGACGCCACGCAATCTTGTTTCAACACTGACACATTTGCTGTGTATATAGTTGAGCAACTATATATTTTTCTGGGAAAAATATGAGTCACAATACATTTTTAACTAAATTTCACAATTTTGAGCAATATACAGCGATTATTATTATGCATTACATATTATGTTGATGAATATATGTATCTAGAATATGTAGAAATTTGTCAACATACCGCAATTGAACTTTAAACTTTATCCATATATTCTAAGTTAGCAGCACTACTACTGACATAACTGACATGACATTCCACGGTGCCCACCCACACCTGGCCCTTTCACCGCATAGACACAAACACACATACTGTACACACCTGTGTCATATCACACTCACTGACACATACACACCTGTGTCATATCACACTCACTGACACAAACACACCTGTGTCATATCACACTCACTGACACAAACACACCTGTGTCATATTACACTCACTGACACAAACACACATACACACCTGTGTCATATCACACTCACTGACACAAACACACCTGTGTCATATCACACTCACTGACACAAACACACATACACACCTGTGTCATATCACACTCACTGACACAAACACACATACACACCTGTGTCATATCACACTCTCTGACACAAACACACATACACACCTGTGTCATATCACACTCACACATACACACCTGCATCATATCACACTGACACACACATACACACCTGAATCATATCACACACACTTACACATACACACCTGCATCATATCACACACACTTACACATACACACCTGTGTCATATCACACTGACACACAGTCACACATACACACCTGAATCATATCACACACACTTACACATACACACCTGCATCATATCACACACACTTACACATACACACCTGTGTCATATCACACACACTTACACATACACACCTGTGTCATATCACACTGACACACAGTCACACATACACACCTGCATCATATCACACTGACACATACACACCTGCATCATATCACACTGACACACAATGACACATACTCACCTGCAACGTATCACACTGACACACACTCACACATGCA
>JABFDZ020000084.1:24152792-24169237 GCA_019775955.2 Pollimyrus isidori | reverse complement strand
TATGACTTAATGTCGAAACTCCTTATAGCGCTATGAAATAAATTATATGATGAATGATTTTAAATTTATTGAAGATTTTAAATTTAACATTGCCAAATTGCTGTGATGCACTAAATTACATCGAGATTTAAAATTTAGAATCAATTTTAAAATTTACTAAATTGTTCATTAAAATAATTACAATTTCGAAAAAGTGGAAAACGATACAAGTGTTCACATTAATTGAAGCGGCGTTGTTCAAGAAAATTCCGTACGTAGGCTATATATTGCGATTGTCATCTGCAATTCTTTATTTATACATTTTCGTTTGTTTTTTCTATAAAGAAAACGGTTATGTAACTAAAACTAACTATTTGAAAGACTAAACATAAATACGTTTATATTTCGCGGTGTATGGGGAAAAAATGGGATCCGTGCACGTGTGTGTGCGCGCGTTTGTGTGCGCGCGTGTGTCTGAAGAGGGGTGACTATGTCACAATAAAGGCGCAAAATGTATCAACTCCCTTTCTTTTGTATGTGAATGACCGACAAAAAAAAACATTAATTGCAGGCGTTCAATTGAAGCAGGTGTACAGATTCCCCGCGGGCTCGCTAATCGCGCCCGCCTCAGCTTTTGGCGAATACCTCCATTTCCGTATACACGGCAAACACGAGCAGTTTCCTTTCAGTTGGACTCGACACAATATTTGTTCGAGTCATAACAACACAGTACACATTACGGCGAGAAATTAGGACAAACACCACATTTAGTAAACATCTGCGACCGCCGTGCTACGCAGTAAATCATCCATACAAATCTGTGCTGTGACAATCTAAAATTAAAGGTGAAATATTTAATATTTAATATATTTGTTAGATTGCGGTGCGTTGTCCATTTCAGGCTTTCAGGGAATAAAGAGTAAAAAAAAATATGACTCCAGAGTAATATTTCTAGTATTTAAAATCATTTTGAACGGAGGTGCTTATTTTTAAAAACACTATTATTTTACGGACATGCTATAAAACCGATATTGGTGATTATAGTTAAATTAATCAACAAGGATATTCGCTTAATCAAACGCTTAATAAAAATATTTATATAACATGCAATATTAGGGGTTGATTGTGTCTACTGAGTTCGATTAGAATAGGTCAGTTTCTTTTAAATCAGAATGACGCAAATTTACCACAGATGGATACAGATGATGTGGACTGAAAAAACTTACTGTATTAGAAATGTTATCAATTTCATTTAAGACAGTATTTAAATAGACCGTTCTGTAAACATTAATAAATAATAGACATTATGCCCCTGGTATTTCCATCAATAGACCAGTGTTTTAATAATAAGACGTGTAGCGCTTTGTGAGCCATCTATCATTGAAAGTGGCGCTATTCCTTGCTCCAGCGGGCTACAGAGCTGCCCACACCGTACCTGGTGAACACGTCAGGGTAATGCGTCTTCTGGAAGGCCCTCTCCAGCTCCTCCAGCTGGTAACTGGTGAAGGTAGTCCTGTATCTCCGCTGCTTGCGCTTGAGCATGCCCTCCTCCGAGTCACTGCCCGCGGACAGGCACACGCTGTCCTCTCCGTCTTTAACATCCCCATCGTTGTGAAGGCCCTCTGCCTCCTTGGGGGAGAGGTCCGACTCCCCGCACGGCTCCTCTTTCACCTCCTCCTCGAACTTCAGCGTGCCCATGTCCACAAGCTCCTCGGCGGCGCGCTCTGGGCTGGCATCACGCGCCTTCTGGCTGAAACTCGCGTTTTCTCTGTAGGACTTGCTGCGGCTAATACTGACCTGCGGCGCCTGGATAATTTTGAGGTTCTCACAGGTCTGGTCAAGTAACCTCTCGCGCTCTCCCTGCTCTCCATGCTCGTGAAATACTCTCACGGGGTCCAAGTACTTTCCTTGGCCGTAGAGTCTGCGAAGCTTCGGCGGCAGGTGGATCTCGGAGTCGAAGGACAGGCTGTCTGTAGGGGAGACTGATACGAACGACAGGGAGCGATACGCTGGTGAACAAGAAATCTTTGAAAGAGCTCATTCATAGTATAAAGCAGTCCCGTGTTTATGTATTTTATAGAAACTGTAGCGTTTTAACGATATTTATATCAGCGTTTAAGAAATAACTTGTCAAGTATCGAAGGCATATACATTTAAATGTTTCACACTGTAAATTTCTTAATTCAACGTTAATTAACACAGAGAAAGAATTTAGAACCATACGTAATGTGGACAATACAACATATTAAAAAGCACATCTTTCTTCACATTGCATGCCGCATGGGTTAATTTAGAAACATGAAAATTTTGGGATCATTTTATCATAAACCAGGAACTCTATTTTATTAATATTAATAATATCCCAGAATTTAGGCCTATTCTGAAAGAAAATGTCAACATCCATATACAAATTTGCGTGTATTTACGTAGTGTGATTTAAACGTGATTTTAATGTAATATTTCGATTAAATTTAATAATGTGTTTGAACTGTATGACTTCTATAAACGATTATAAAGTTTAGCTCAACATTTCGATTACTGTGAAATGACACCCGTACATACCAAAGTCATTCGTTTGTATTCGATACGTGGAAGGTAACTTCATAATCCCAGTGTACCATTATAACGGTGAGAAATGCGATGTTTTCATCGAAAGACGCACGTTACCGATAATGTCAGCAGTGATTGCACCCTGCACCGATAGCTTTTGGTGTGTTCTTCGCCGTTACGCTTTTCCACGCTTGTTGGTCGCCAGTGAATTCATTTTTCTAGGTTACAAGCGTTGTCACCGGGTCGTGTCGCCGAAAGTCGCCTTACCTTCGGTCACCCTCTCGTTCTCCGATCTGCCAGCCAGAGTTGGCAAACTTTGTGCTCCGATCAATTTCATTTTGCAGGGGCTCCTCCGGCCCAGGATACTGTCTATGCAGTAGGACGAGAGCAAAGTTGGCGATTTACTTTTACAGTCGGATTTGTCCGCAGTGTCCTCCTCGTACTGACTGGTCATTTTGGTATGCTTTCGCGGATGGACTTTTTGTTCCAGGGAGTGTGTGAGCGTGTGCGTTTCTCTCGATGTTTCAACCCCCCTTCCTGCCGTCTCGCACCCGGACACTAATGACATGTGCTCTGCGCCGCAATAGCTACGCTCGATTCTGTAGCATTGACGTGCATGGGCCATCTGATTGGCTCCCGGGGAAAAAGAGGATCTTTATCTTTTCTTTGCCATTAAAGTGCAACTAAGGGAGCAAATCAAATCTCGAGATGGAATATCGACCCGTAGGACCGAACTCCTCAAACTGAACTACAATCTTTACTACGCGCTGGTATTTTACTTTGGAGGATGATAGCGGCACTTGCAGATTTGTTTATGGGTGTCATTAACTAAGAGTTGTTGTTCTAGACGACAGCAAGAATTGTCGACATCCTTTGCAGGAACATCTCTCCGATGTAATCTACAATTATCCTCTTTTATAGACTGCCATTGCGCAAATTGAAAACGGAGTTTTAGAAAGAATGTAATAACGTGAGGGAGACTCGGGAGATTTCATCATTTGAGTAATGTTGGCAAAATTAATTCACGTACAAAGGACACACCGTTATGTTAAACGTCTAGAAATAGTTAGGCGCGGACCTAAATTTGTTTCGGGGGACAGATACGCGAAATGCTGTAGCCAAACTCCAAGCTCCCGGCCGCACTTTGATCGCGTCTCCATCAAAAAACTCCCGTTTCTCAGGTTTTACGCGTGTGAGACGAATACTAACTTCTGAGGAACATGATGTGAGAAAGTAAAATCTCACCATTATAGTTTAGTAACAGTGTAATGTAAAAGGGGTAAAACAAACTTAGATGAAATTAAGATACGTGGACAACAAAATTTGTTTTTTTTAATAAAATTTTTGAACTAATGCAACTGGTAAAAATCAGTGACTATTTTTAACATCATTAAAAGCAAAAAACATCGTGCTGAAACAATGATACACGATCACATTTTTTATTCCTCGATTTTATTTTTTTTCAGAACGTGGTTCAAAAATACCTATAATGTGTCATTTCTAAACATTAGTAGAATAGATAGAAATAGACATTTATATAATTTATATCAAAATGTTTATGTTCTGAAAATTCGACGTGAATCTTTAGAAAAACTGCATCCGGCCAATAAACGAATATATACAAACAACCGTAGTAATACTAATAACAACACGGCGTGCGCATGACTTTTAATAATATTTCGTTAATTGCGGTTCGGCTTCGAGAATCAGGGTTGTTCCGCCAAAAGTAACTATCGTACGAAAATCTTAGACGACTTAGATGATTGACTTATAAGTGACAGCGTAGCGGTAATACTGCAAAAGTGCTCTCTAAGGGATGCTGCGGGTTGAACACTTTTTCTTCACCGCCCCCCCGCCCTCCAAACGCCATCTCCACCCCCAGCGATAAGGCAGAGCAGAGGCGCTAGAGAGATTGAGAATGTAATTTTAAATGAAAGTCTATTTAACCCGCTGCGAATAGTACGACCTCTACAGCGACACAGAACCATCACTGTTAAAAGGATCATTTTCACAATTCAATCCCGAAACTTCAGCGCGCTACAATTTACTCCCTGCTATTTATGTACCTGCTCCGTTATATTGCCACAACCGCCAAGCATGAAAATAATAGTAAAATGTATCTGAAAGAGTGTAAAAGGCAGAAAACGTGCATGTCGAACTTTAAAGAAAAACTTTGTTTCTGTGTTATATGCCTTATTCACAAAAAAAAAATATTATAAGAACTTAAGGAAATAACCCGTGAGTACATGATTATGACTATTGGTTTTCTATATTAAAACAATAAGTATTTAATTCACATTTTGATAATAAATATGTAATATGAGAATAGTTGCAGTTATTTACTCTATTATTTTTTCTAGAAAGATATTAACAATTACAGGCAGAAACAGCATGAATAGAGACTGTGATCACATACCCTTTTTACGTTGAGTCAGTATACGATTTAACGTAAAGTAACGCTTTAACTGTTACTGTATACAAAGTGTACATAAATGACTGTTGTTTGGTAAAGATGTATGTCTAATAAATGTGTTTTAAATGTTGATGAATTCGGTGTTATATATGACATTGCTTTGAATTATGGAAATGTGCGAAGATATAAAATGCTACCTCTTAAACTGGTATTTTTGTACATATACGACGCAATAACAACATTCATCCATAAATCTGTCCAGTAATTATTTGTTTGTGCTTTGAGGTCTGAAGTTTAACTCAATTGTGTTGCTTTACACTGCGTAGCTCGACAATAATTTATTGCGTTTATCCAATCAGATCCACGTGTCTGCAGATCAACTTGATAATGACAATAATAATAATAATAATATAAAAATGTTTTTCCCTGCATGATCACAAACAGACGCGTGATGCAGCCCGATATTTAGAAGCGCCATATAATTTAGGGGCACGATTTCCCTCTTTTATTCAGACTCTGTTATTAACCCAAGAAAAGAGATGTCAGGCACTTCTGCCGCCATAAAGACATCGGTGCTTTGTTTAAACGCACTAATTACGCGTATACCTCTTAAAGACAGTGATTTAAATTTTTAAATTTCCCGAGTATTTAACGTAGCATATATCAATGGATTGTTAGATTAAAATTGTTAGACTATTAACCTGTTATTTCACTGTCTGCTCTAGTATTTATCTGTGTGTAAACGATTAATTTATGATATTTCATTGCTTTAAGGATGGGTAGCAGTGACGATAAAATATCTTGTCTTGAGCATTCATCAAGCGGAATTAAAATCTGTTTGGAAGGATTTTACGCCACAAAAAGCGCAAGGATGTTGGATTATAAAATTTTATGAAAGAAGAAATCGCTCCTCAGTGATCCCTGTTCGTTTCTCTTGTGCTGGTTCGTACTAACATATCCCGCAGGACAGAGAGTGGATAGCCTATTTCTTAACACTATAAATATAATAATCATTTCCTTATTTTAAGTGGCGCCATCTCCTGGTTTCAACTAAGACGTTTTTGGATTTATTTTTTTCTGTAGCAAAGTAAAGGCAGTGGAAAATTGCCACGAGCATGATAAAATGTGCCCAAATACTAATTAATCATTAACTGATGTAAAGTAGCTTATGTCTACATTTTAATTACCTATCTGATTACATTGATTAAGGTTGATTCTCGGTAATTGCGCCTAATGGCATATTAATTAACAAAATCTGAAGTGTTTCCTGTGATATCTGGTTATGCCCCTCACTCTATTTTCACGATTCAGCGTTTGCTCTTTATGACATGTGACGAACTTGACAGAGAAGGCAAAACCGGGGAAATATAAAAAATAAAAAATATCGGATCACGCATTAGTTGGAGTTAGGCGCAGTTAGGACAGTGTTCATTTTGCGACAATCGATACCATAATTGTTGGAGAAAATATATTCGCTATGTACGTTTTTGGAGCAGACTATGCAGTGCATTAAATTACAGGAAAAGATCACATGATCCTCAGCAGATGATAGCCTACTAAAATATTGCTCTATTACGATCTTTATATAAAACACAGCGCACTAAAGTAACCACAGACACTGGACCTGATTGAATCTGGTGAAAGTGGCCGTGTAAATAATACTCCCAGAACAAGTCCAGTATCTTAAAAACACATAAGAATTAAATTCAAATTAGTGGATGGCCTGTTCTACGGAGACAGGGCTGGCGCTTAAATACACATATTTCAGCGGCGTATCGTCTTTAGAAGAAAATGGCTCTGCGTTGTGTTTTATACTGAATAGGCGACATAGCGTTTGGCATCGTCTTATGTTTGGGGTTGGATGGAGTGATGAACTTGCGCCTGTGAGTTTAAGAATCTGTTTCCGTGGGGCATGACATCGGGAATGTACGGGAATACTGCCCAACCGCTAAAATAGCGTAAATCAAGGAAATTTAGTGCCTATTTATAAGACGTCACATTATTTTGCTGCCGTTTGCATTTGGCAGATTACTTTACATACATAATATCACCCATCTGTTCTCTTAATATTAGTAAATAGTGTGTAGTGCGTGCCGTTTGCATGCCTTAAAGTGTGTGAGTGAACGACTATCAGCCTGAACAGTTTGGAAGTTCAGATTCTCCTCTCCGTCCAGCTCCTTTCCCCCTTTCCATCCAGTCTTTCTTCCCGTTTAGTTCCCCTTTGAGCTTTTCCGCTCGCTGTCCTTGATTGCATAGTCATCTGCCTGGATGGGGAGCGTTTAAGCAAAGTTAATTAGCAGTTATTAACGAGCCACATTACAAGCGTGCGAGGGAGTCAATTTATCGACTTTGTTAGGGGGAGGCTGGAGTGACATGCGACGCCGTGAACAATGCAGGCCGCTCCCCGCGCTGTGATCAGCAGCAATTTCAAACGGCAATACGGCACAATGGAAAACAAAGAACACTAATTTCGCCCAGCTGACTATATAATTTTACGTTATGTAAAAAATGATAACTTAATATTTATACCGACGATTGCTTTGTCTTTAACCATTAGCCACATAAATCACGATATGGCCCAATACCTGGCTATCAAAACAGACGATCGGCTCGCTTTGTATTCTTGGGGTCACCGCAAACTTTGAGCGGGTGTGTTGATGATCCCATTTGCACGGACACATATTTGTTACACGTTAAAACATTCATTACTGCTGCCTGTCTGTCTGCTGGTGAACAACGTTTTGAGATATGAAGCATTTCATCCGCAGGTATCGCTCCTTTACGCGCCCTGTATCACTGCCAGCATCCGCCCGGCATCTCCCGCTGGTTCAGTGAGGGTCAGTTTTACCTTCTGGCACCATAGGAGTTACAGCAGCTTGTATTTTAATACTATGAAGCGGCTTGGACCCGGCTGCAATCAGGGCAGCGTGTTTAAGCGCAAAATCGCCGGGACCACGGTGTCCTGCTAGCTCTTCGCGCCACTTTCGCTTTTCCTTCCTGTGCATTCCGCGCAGTTTCGGAGTTGGGTTCGCGAGGAAATTGTACTGTCTGCGATAAATGTTATGCGCAATTTGATCGTATTTTTTGTTTTACAGTGGCTCCACGCTGCCCGCATGACATAAATATAGCCTTATTTAAAAGGCGCCTTTGCTCATTTGCCCTTTATTGATTGCTGCCTAGTATCAATCCGTCCGTTAAAATTAGCAAATTGTGGAAGAATCCTTTCGCGAGCTCTTTATTAATATCATCAGGATTAATGTATGCTAATGAAGCCTTTCTCTAGCTCGCTTTTCTCTTTCACGTGCTTATCAAATCGCGTCTTTTCCCCTCGAAATTGAAGAAGTCCATTTATTCAGTTAGCAGTAATAACTGTTACAAATACTGCGATGCAAATGAAAGTTGATTAGGATTAATTAAGGACTTCGCTGCTATCTGACCTTGTCTGCGTTTTATGTAAATTATTGAAAACGATGTGATGAGATAAATTGCATATTATAACACGCCGCTTGCTGCGGCGCTGCTGACGCGGCTCCGCGTCCGTGAAACTTCTGGTAATCCGAGGCGCGGTCCCGAGAGAAGGAAGAGTTGTCCAGGACTGCCGGGTCGCTTAAGCACGTTATGAATTAGGCCAGAAGGTCGTTTCATTTTCTATGGATACCAAAGCTTACATCGGGGATTCACACGTTCTGATCACTGTATGAATCAGACAGGTCAGGTAAGGTCAGGGGAGCATACCCTGGTACATCGCATTGCCACATCCACCACAAGACAAAACAACTCGGGATCCCGGTTAGCGATACCCCAGGCCGACACGCGGTCTAGTCCCACCCTCCGTAAGTGCCCTTTTCTCTGCCGCAGCGAGGTGTTACGCTGCGAGCCGGATCACCTTCAGGGAAAGGCCCTACATGGCCATAACTGATGCTCCCTCACAATGCAGGTAATGTGCCTCATTCAGAACTCCCTCGTTTGAACAACAGACCAGCAGTTCCCAAAGATTCTCCGAAGACAGTCAGTACAGAAGGAGTCTAGCCTCGCACATCAGTGATTAATTTAATTTAATGAAGTGCTGCGATAAAAGTTGACTGTTGTTTTAATTACTTCCTTTAAAATGTTTAACAAAGTTAGTTTTTTTAAATAGAAGAACAATGTTAAATTTTAGTCATCTCCAGTGTCCTCGGTATGCGAGTCAAACAGGGAAATAATCTTCAGAGCGCCCCCTGCTGGCGTGATTGAGTGCATGCTGGTTGTGGGACAGGCTACCGGGTCTACAGCGACGGGAAGGAGAAATGAAATGAACCGCTATATACGGGAGGGGCGCTGGTGGGCGGGGCTTCAGACAGGGTGGGGGGTGGGGCAGAATAGATCAGAATAAAGCAAATAAGGAGCATGCACTTAACCTTTAGACTTTACCTGTTTGCTCAGTTGGATGGAGTACATGCAGAATTAAACGTCGCTGAAATGTGCGATCAAAGGTACAACTGCGAGGTCCATCCCAGGGAGGTGCAGGAACCCTGCCCCCCCCCAGCGGTTTGGTGGCTGGGAGGCTCGCTTTCATGACACACGGCACATTGTGATATACTTTTCGTGTCCATTACCATACCCAGAGCTCTTATCAGAGGACAGTTTAAAAAACAAACTATGGGGGTGGTGGTAGACGATCACACCATACCGGCGTATTTTCATAGGAGACGTCCTGGAATGGGGCTGCAGCTATTGCAGGGAAACTGACCTGTTTTGAGGCCATTTGTTGTGATAGATCCGCATAATCATCAGGAGTAACATCGAGTCAGTCACTGCAGACCGATTCCTGGCTGAATCACAGCCCCCCCCCATGCTGAGGCTTCGACCCAAGTGGGCCTGAACCCTAGGGACCGGTTTGGCCCTGCTAAGGGTCTCCCCCTATGTCTGCATCCCCTTAGTGTTCAATCACTGCTGAGCAAACAGCTGGGCCTGGGAGAGGTGTGATCACCAGTGCCAGCAGGTGGCGCTGTGGTCTCTCCTGGCGGCAGTCCTCACCGTATGGCTGAGTGAGGCTGGATGATTTTACCTTGTGTATGCTGCCACTTTCTATGCGAGAAGCAGAGGAACGTGAGGCTAATGGAGGGAGGGGGCACGGGTGTCTCAGAATGAAAATGATACGATGGAGTGGGGTGTGAGGGGCTGGGGGTGCAGGCCGTGGGCAGAGAGGCCATTAAGCCCCTGCTGCTGCCCCCCCAGGGCTGAAAAGGGGTCCCGCTCTGCCACCTCCCTGGGCCAATTCCTGGGGGAAAGAAAAGAGGTTTGATCTGTGCGCTGTGGGAGGGAGCCAGGATTTATCCC
Organism: Pollimyrus isidori; assembly: GCA_019775955.2. Taxonomy (NCBI): domain Eukaryota; kingdom Metazoa; phylum Chordata; class Actinopteri; order Osteoglossiformes; family Mormyridae; genus Pollimyrus; species Pollimyrus isidori. Next base: position 24,158,976 of record JABFDZ020000084.1, on the reverse strand, counting down.
CCTGCCACTGAGACACCGTGCCAAAACTCCCTGGCAGAGGTCAGGGAGATGCGGTGGGGTGACCCGTTTAACGGAGCCCTGGTGCGAGGGGACTCTCTCCAGTGCACTCAATCAGAGCTGCCCTCTGACCCCAACTACCCCCCCCCCTTTTCACCTGACTCCCAACCTGTGTCTGTGAGCCAGAACGCTTTTGGTGTTTCACCCGCGTGGGGTCTGCTTCTCTGCGGCCCCGGGGCTATTTCGGGCTCCAGCCTTTAACCTCGCATACGTTTGTCCTTGCTCAATGTCGGCGCTGGCGGAGGCAGCCCTGCCGCCAATCAGCCTCCAAACGCCGCCTGGCTGCTACTCTACGCTCATTAACGCTGCCTGACGATCGTAGCGTCGCCCCGTAACACGACGGCGGCTCCTGCAAGCGACCGTAATCAGTCGTATTAGCATAAGACTCCGGGAACCGAGCACGGTAACAAAGACGATTACGCCCCCCCGACCGCTCACGACTCGCCAAGCCGCCGATGCTAAATCCTTCGGGTCACCGGTTGGAAAGACCGGCGACACACAGCTATTAGATTTCCAACAAAAACTAATTATGTTTGTGTGTTTTATTTCTATTTTTAAGAGGACTTTATAACCAACCAATTCCAAAGCAATTTTCTCAATAGGAGAAGAATGTAATTTTCTGTTCGGTGACATTCTGATGTCTTAATAAACACAGCGGATAATAAAATGCGGCGTGCTGGAGAGAGAGGGAGTTTGTGCGCGTGTGATGCGCTAATGGCCGCGGCGAGATGTTAGGACTGTGATTTAATGACTCCAGGATAATACCCCCCTCATTAACGCGAAACGGGAGGGACAGTGCTTCCTCTCACATAGTGCTACAGCGGCTACCGGACACATTTGTACCAGGAGAAACCGGGCGATGCCACAGACGCACGATTCAGACCCCGACAAGCGTTTCGGCGTGGGATTAATGCACTTCTTGGGAAATGCCCGATCAGCCATAAACGCCGGAATCGTTACTATATCATCTAACCCTTATTTGAGCAGCACTCCTCCGCGCAAGTCTGTCTGCTGCTAATGATATACGTTGGCATTCGTTTTATTTATATATTATGGAAACGCGCAGCCGCCAAAGCGTTCTTTAATAAGCTATACGCTGTGACTTTGGGGATGGCTCAACCACTTTATAACGCGCAAACGTAACTCGTCCCCTGCTTGGCACATATGTGTAGCTTATGAACAGTTATTTGAAACCTCTTTCACAGAAATCAATGAACCTCAATCACACAGCGCGCCCTGGCGCCACCTGATCGCAAGGCGGGTCAGAGGTCCGACGAAGAAGAGCAGACGCCAGATACGAGCATGAACCGCTATCCAGCACAATCCTCTGGACTAGCCGGAAAAAAGACTCATAAACTCGTGCAAGCCGGTGTTTGTAATACGAGTTTTTCTCCATTCTGGAGGATATTTTTCGCAAACACTTCGAAAGCTCATCGGAATAGCCTACAGATTCGGCCGCCAGATGCAGACAAAATTAAAATCAGTCATTTTCGGAGGGCAGATCAATTTCCGCAGACTAGCTTGGGATATTTTCCGGTATTAGGCTTTCTCATCGTGAGCACAGTGCCTAAAACTGCCTGCCAGCGGGGGGGTTCACGCCGGCCGTACGCCTCGCTAGAGAGCCGCTCCCCCAGCCTCACCGGCTTTATTTGCGCCTTGCTATGAGAATTGCCATCATTTACCCCCCGCCCCTTCCAAAAAAGAGCCGAGAAGAATGAAAAAAGGAAATTGATTTGCCGTAATGTCGCAATGAGATTACTACATTTCCATTTCTGTTTTCCAAAAAGGAATTGCATAAATATTAGAGCAGAAAATAGATTTTCCTTGCTATGCCTCACCGTGTCCAGTACACGTTCTTCAGTAAAACATTCAGAGAACAGAAACAAATTGAAAATGTGTATTTTGTCCTCAACACTGTCAATAGTGATTTTCCATTCGAACTGTCACGGGGACTTTTTATAGATAGATAGATAGAGATACTTTATTTATCCCGAAGGAAATTTAAAATTTTATTATGATTAAGATGGAAATATAAAAATGCATCGTAAGTTAAAACCCCGAATCAGCAAGCCCATATAGGTAATATATGCCCTTAATTCGGTATCTTTTCATGTGACAAACAGTTTCCTGCAAGTATGTACGTCCGCACGATTTAAAGCGGCGGGGAGGGGGGGGGGTGTCCGCTTTGGGGCGTCTCCAGACCCCCAATCCGACACTGGTGCTGACGTCAGCAGACGAGCCAGAGTTTAATTAAAACCATATTGAGAAATAGTTCAAATTGCTGCGCTCCCGAACCCCGTCGCGACACACAGCTCAGTATTCGCGCGTGCGAACTTCTGCACCACACCGATACGGGCTGCAGAGACAAGTTTTGGTGAAAGTGAGAGTCTCATCATAGACAATGGCTGAACTCAAGGTAAGTAATTATCTTCGCGGACAAAACTGTTTCAGTATTCTCGATGTTTTACACCATGCATATTTTATGAATTGTCAAATGTGTCTTTTATTCTGTTGTATTAGGCAGTAGGAGTAAAAGCAAAACATGTTAACGTACACATGACAGCATATATATGTTTGAAAGTGATTAAACGCCATTTCCTGACATGTTTCGATGATTCGCGTGCTTCAAGCGCATACCTGCGCACACATGTCGAGGGGCGTTCCCGGCAGACCAATCAGAACCCTTCAAGAAAAAACCGCACAGAACGTACGAAATGCGAAGGAAGCGGACCTCTGAACATTTTTATAGCACAGGCAAAAGCACATAAAAAACAAACACACCAGTATACTGATGTTTTGCAATTAGCAAGATTTTTCTTTTTCAACAGTTTTGGTGACACAGCATATTTTCTTAAATGTTTGATTCACTTGAAATAACTTTTAAATATAGAAAATAAAATGTACACGATTGACGAAATGCAATGAAACGGAATAATCCATCTTTAAGAGGGTGGGTGCACCTAAGCGTGACTCAGCGGAAGCCGCCCCTCGGTGATCGGGGGTAAACGACCGAAAGTGTTGCAACGTCGCTTTTCCAGTGAGGCCTTGGACGGATCCTTTACACCGCACACAATGCCACGACAGCCCTAAATTGCTTGGTTTCCAAAAGTAACATTTGTTTTCTGAAAAGAAACCTATTAGTATGCATATGCTGCATATTGTTCACAGTATTTGGAATTAACGTGTTTTGCACTGTCACTGCGATTCCTTTTACGGTAAAATAACCAAAGCGGTTCAGACTGAAGCACCGGCCCATCTCAGCTGTGCTCCTGTTCTGATCCCTGCAGTACCTGACCGGCTTTGGAAATGAGTTCTCCTCTGAGGATCCACGCTGCCCCGGAGCCCTTCCGGAGGGACAGGTGAGATGCGGATGGGGCCGCCGCGCCCGCCTTAGTCCTCTCCAGCGCTCCCCCGAGGGCGTTTAATCCCCAGAACATTCGGATATCTCTCAGTTAGGGTGACCACAGATAGCTGAGTTTTCAGCAGTTTTCTGGACTGCTGTTGGATGTCCTTTTAGCCCTCTAGTGCTTGTTCCTTCCCTCTACCTGCATCCTCCTCAACAAGTACCCTCCCCCCCTCTCCAATTTAAGTGCAGCTATCAAAAGTGAGAATATTCAGCAGAAGGGGGAGGAGAGGAGGGTCAGAGGGTATCACCTGCGGAAACCTGATGGCACCCTTAACTGACAACTCCAAAGAAACCATTTCACACGACACGGTTGCCTTTGTGTTCTGCAGAACAATCCACAGGTGTGCCCGTATAACCTGTACGCTGAGCAGCTGTCTGGCTCTGCCTTCACTTGCCCACGCTCCGCCAACAAGCGCAGGTATGGCCACTGGGCTCGCCGAGGCCGAAACATTCTGGTAACGTTATTGGTTTCCTTCTCACCTTCTGGCACATTTTACAGTTGGCTGTACCGCATCGTTCCCTCCGTGCGGCACAAGCCCTTCACCGTAATGCATCACGGGAGCCTGACCGACAACTGGAATGAAGTGGAACCAGATCCCAACCAGGTAGGCGGGGACCAGGAGTGTGGTAGCCTGTTTGTCAAGCATTCTATCACAATTGATGTTAAGGGAAAGAAAATTCTGCAAGGAGAAATGCATTTCACTCAAACCAGGAGGGAAATACACTATAAGTGCAAGTGTTTGGCAAGGTCACCAGGAGTCCTAGCAGACATTACCGTCTGAATGTGCACGATTGGCAGCTTGCCATTAGGTGGAGTCGTGAGTCATGGACGAAATAGTCAGTTGGTGCGAGGAGCAGGAAGTTTTGAAGAGGACTTTCAAGGTAGGTGGGGTGGCTCATTGAGCAGCTTTGCAGGTCGTGATCATGTGCATGGATCATTTCAGCTGCGGTGGTTGCCATTCACCATCCCCAAGGTAGCGGAGAAGAAGGTTGACTTTGTGATGGTGAGTTCAAGGTGCTGCTCCGGCTCCTCTGCACACCATGCTTTTCCCATCATGCTCCACTGCTTCCTCTTGCTGGTACGTGCTTTCTTTCTGATGCAGTGCTATTCTTTACCTGAATGGCTGACTGGCTCTGTATCCTGGCCTATCAGGGACTGAACACTGTCTGTGGGGCGGGGGATTCCAGAGCCCGCAATGGGATCGCCATCCACGTATACACCTGCAACACTTCTATGATTGACAGGTGAGAGGCCACACCCACTCACACTGTGACACTTATATTTGTGGCCTTTGGCCTCTGTAACTGACATTTTTTGGGGGTTTGGTGTTTTTCAGATCCTTTTATAACTCAGATGGGGATTTTCTCATTGGTGAGTCAGTACAGCAGAGTCTATGGTCAGACATGTAATCGTGAAGCAAGGAGTAGACTAAATCCCTATATATTACACCTGCTGATACCTGTGCATTCTGGGTAAGTTTTTTGTGACTTCCAGTTCACTACAGTCTTCCTGTGTCAGTTCCACAGCAGGGAAAGATCTTGGTCACCACAGAATTTGGCAAGATGAGTGTGGAACCCAATGAGATCTGTGTGATCCAGGTGGGACAGAGACTCTGTGTCTGTCTGTGTGTCTCTGCGAAGGTGAAGCTGCTCTTCCTATAGGCCCCCATGGCATCTTATCCCTGTGTGTGTTCCAGCAAGGGATGCACTTCAGTGTGCAGGTCTTCGGAGAGACCCGGGGCTATGTGCTGGAGGTGTATGGAGCCCATTTCGAGCTGCCTGACTTGGGGCCCATTGGTGAGAAGCCATACCTAATAGCATCAGAGAATAACAGCACATTTGAACAGGTTCTGGCATTAGCACAGCATGTAATCTTACTGGATTAGATGTGGTTTACCTAGTTACACAAACTCCCTGACTAGTCCTACCTTCCTCTAACCATAACATGACTAACCATCCTCTGGTAGTGAACAGCAAGACTGCTACAGCTGTCATGTGACTGGTTCCCAAGATGACTTTTAACCTGCTACCTTCCAGGTGCCAACGGATTAGCCAATCCTAGGGACTTCCTGGTTCCTGTGGCCTGGTATGAGGATTGCACGGTTGCCGGGGGATACACCATCATCAGCAAGTACCAGGGAAAGCTGTTCTCTGCACTGCAGGTGTATATAGGGTGTAGAGTGTGTCTGTATATAAGGGTCACCAATATAACTGGGATGTGTTTCAAGGACCTTATGTTGCTGAATCTCCCTCCCTGCTGCCCTGTCCACTGCACCCCCTCACCCTGAATCGATGCTAATGAAGACTCAGAGTGTAAATAATGAGGCGACAGCATGAGTGCAGTGAGCTGGATGCCCTCTGGGGGGCTCCCCACCCCCCTGCACCTAGTGCCTTGTCCTCCAGCTGAGGCTTCAAATTGCTGAAATTACCTTGTTATCTGCTTGGCTGGCCCGCTGCCCCCCCAAAACACATTTGTGTGTCACTTCCTGTGTGTAGTTCTCCATGCCCCTTCTGCATGTTGTGACACCCACACACTGAAACACTGGTACCACAAGGCCATGTTTCCGCCGAGACGCTTTCTTGACCCAAACGTTTTTCCACTGTCCCGTCCAATCAGAGGGCCTGAGTGCTGTGTGGGGCGCGCCCCCCCCCCCCCCCCCCCCCCCCCCCCCCCCAGCCGGGGGGGGGGCGGGGGGGGGACACGCCACACCACACAACCAA
>JABFDZ020000084.1:24107295-24132586 GCA_019775955.2 Pollimyrus isidori | reverse complement strand
GTATTCAGCATTTTTATTGTTAACAAACAAACCACATTCATCCCCCACACTTTTGAAAAGCTTGCTACGCCCCTGGGGGCGGTGCTCATATAGAGATGAATGAAACATTGACTTAACCAAGGACAAAAACTGTGCAATTTTGAGACTTAGTGTAAATTGCCATGGCAGCATGCCTCGACTAAAACCACCTTTCGTACTACGGGTTAATCGCGAAGTTACACCACACGTCATCAAGTTACTGGCAAAGTTACCCCAATAAGCCAGTAACCCCGCTTCGTAGTACAGGCCAAAGGACTATGGAAGATTATATGCACAAAAATTCAAATGGAAATTCATATGCCATAAGCTAAAAATGAGCAGCATAGCAGAGGACATTGTGACCTCAGATTTGGCAGCAGAGAGCAAATATAATCCATAAAATCAGTGCAAGGTACTCAGGCTAAAGGTGTGTTGACACTTTGATTAATATATAATAGCAGCAACTCAGGTGACATTTAAAGTGTAGTGATGTCACAGCGCCCTCAGTGGGTCTTGCATACGGAGTCAACTCCTGCCTTTTTAACGAATAACCCTCTCCATCCTGCCCTTATCGTTGTCAGAATTACAACAGCTGTCTTTCCTACTTCAACAAAATCTTTTTATGTTATCCATTTTAAAGAATCAATATCATGAACAAATTCTGAAGCGGAAGCATGGAATGAACTGTCTAAATGCATTGTGAGATATTTTTTTTTTGCATTTCAAGTGTGCATGATGCTTTCACTTACACTTTGCATTATATTTCGTTGCACTGATCTATAAGACAAACTGCAGCAGAAACCCAAACACAAGCCCCAAGCTGGCTTTCACATTTAGAATTTCATTCTTAAATGTTCTGCTTTAATCAGAAGGACACCATGAATTCCAGTAACTAGCGCTTGACGATACAGACATTCATGGACAGTTCGGGTTTGACGTACAGCCACCAGTCGGACTTGGTAAACGTGAATCAAGCAGCCAAGATGCCGGCTAGGATCACGAAAAGCTCAGGGGATCCGTGAGCAAAACACACACAGCCAGGACCACTTGGAAATACTTCATTGGTATAAAATCCTGTTTTTTGTACAACGTTTGTAAGAAAATACAGAAAGGCAGGTGGTGGACGGCTTCCCTGGGGGTCCTGGCACATGCATCCGGGGGCAGAGTGGGGGGGCCAGCACCACGGCTCAGATGTAGTTCTGGTCCAAGTTCAGTTGTGTAGACCAGCACTGCGCCACACAGAACTGTAGCAGAGGCTCACTTGGCTTTGGGGGGGCTGTAGTGAGCTCGACACCTTTCCTGGAACACCTAAAGGAAGGGCCCCCACCCCCAAAAAAGGATCAGAGTCCGCAGGTCAGTGGGGTGAAAGGAAGAGGAATCTCCCCCCCCCTTACCTTTAGACTGCGATCATTGACCACTTCTTCAACACTGAGCTCTGATTGCATGAGCTTTAACTGGAACATAAAAATCACATTAAAAAAATAACAGGGAAATGACTGAACTGCTGAGATTTCAGCAGGATACACGAGTTGTAACAGCACACGGTGTCACTGAAGCGTTTGCGTCGCACGCTTATCTTTTTACACAAAAACCTCATCATACAGAAATAGGCCTCATGAGGATACCGACTCTGCACTTATGTATTCATGGCGACGGGTTATTTTTACATTTAATATTGCATACAGAAGTATGTGTCCTGTTTATATAGAACTGAGAAGGCAAATCACTTTAACGTTGTCAAAGCTCAGAGGGAATGCTAACACAATGCATAGATAGCTCACTTGATGTTATAACAATTTATTTTTTTTATATTGCCTGTACAGGTACTGTATATACAATGTACACTGTTCATTTGAAATAAAATAGACAAAGCACCTGCAGGTTATCAGAGTTAAGAAGCATTTTTATTTTTAATGTTTTTCTCTGCTTGATTTCATCCAGCAGCGACATAAAGTAGTCTAAGTAGCCTAGACAGCCGTGCTGCCATTTCTCTGAATGGCGAGTTGTTATATGGAAACATTCACTGGAGATGTCTTTTTATTTTCTTTTAAAAATAAAAATACTGAAATCTTATCGTTACTGTGGTCCAAAAACCGTGACACATACCAAGCTTTGGGAAGACACGGTTACACCCCTAACGCATGCAGCCCATGAAAATTAACTTAAGTCCCCCCATACTCTCTTCTTCTCTGGGCCTTTGGAGCCCTCTGGTGGCACAGTGGTGCATTACCTTGGTTTGTTCTTTCCTGAGTTGCTTGATCAGTGTGAGGTTGTCAGTATCTTTGGCCCTCTCCTCTCGCAGATGGTTCACTGTGGTCAAAGTCTGTGCTATACAGGTCTTAATGGCCCCACCCCGGCTGTCATGGGCTTTCTTTAGCTGCAGGAGAGATGGGGAACTCAGAGCTGCCCCTTCAGTGCCTTTTAAAGCAACGACAGGCAGCTGCTTTCTGCTTCTGAGCATAACCATGTTTTTTTTTGTGACACTGATCTCAGAAGGAAGCAAACAATCAGGAATGGAACCTTCAGGTTTAAATCAAACTAATCGAAGAAAACACCCACAGAAAAACCCAGGAAGACACACCCCTAATTAAAGCATTACAAAGGAATCCATTGAGCTGCTCATATGTGAATAATAGAGGATTTAATCTATAGTTCAGCCTGACAAATTGAGCCTCCACCTCACTAACAAAAAGCCAAGTCCAGACAAACTGTCCTTTGTGTGAGGAGGTCCTTCTCATCTCCTGGCCAGTTTTCTTTTGTGCCGTTGAGCTGAATCAGAGATAATCAGACACTCACAGATTCATAGAGGTCCTCACAGGTCTGTCTGGCATCCACCTTCCCCTTAAAGGAGGCTGTGGGAACCGTGGTGTTTAGCCGATGCACTATCCGGTCATCGATAGTGCGCATAATCTTTAGTGTCTCCTATTGTACAATTAACAGCCAAACAAGGACACACAAAACCACAGGTCAGCCAGTAGGAGGAGTAGCAGTAAAAGAGTTCACCTTTGAGCAAGGGGTTGTAGGTTCAACTCACAAGTGGAGGAAGCACTTTTATAACACAGAAAATGTTCAACTGAACCAAATTGAGAAATGTCTAAATTAATAGTGGGATGCGGCGACAAGCATCAACAGGCAGTTTATATTCAAATCTTACATTTAACATTTAGAAAAACTATACTGAGTTCTGAATTGTACCTTAAAACAGGTGTTTAATCCCCCATACGCTTTATTGTAAGGTGGGATAATGTGGGACTGTTTTCAACATTTATCATATCAGCATGAGAGTGTTTGACCGGCTAATACTTTACTTGGATATACGTCTGAAAAACGCACTGTTCCGACGTTGCCCACAATCATCATGCATGTCTGCATTTATAATTTTAAACTGCTAGACCCCAGCAGCATGAACAGGTTGAGACGCTACCCCAGGGTCACTCGTTCAGAACGACAAAACTACGTACTTCTTTAAATCGTTGATCAACTCGGTAGAGTGGATTTTTATTAAATTGGACGAAACTATTGATTAACATGCACGCAGGAGCCGAATACTGTTATTTTACCTGAAACATTGAAAAGTCCTCACAGTTCAGACTTTCACCGGGCGCCGCCATGTTGGACGCGAGGACCGTACGTGACACACGTGAAGTAGCAGACCATTCCCATGACCGATTTTAAATTGGTACATGAAAATCATCTAAAATATTTAAACTGACGCGGGCACTTGTTACTTTCGTGGAATATCACTGTACCGTTATACAAGGATAACAATGTGGCAAAACAGGCGATTAATTAGACATACCGTGCATGATTCCAAGGGTCCTGCGTGCACAGGAAATGGTTATCTCTGATGGGAAATTGAGTGTATGGATGTGCAATGCAGTATGGGATACAATGTAGTCAGGAGCTGGATGACTTTCATAACTACGACAGGAGTTGCGTTCCTCATATCTGTTTGACGGGTAGCCTCTGAGTTACCCTGTTTCAACGTTACCATGATCCTCAGTACAATCCACAGGTCCCGTATTGCCTTCCGGACGTTAATCGGTCAGTGTTTACACTTCTTTCATCTACGTATGTATGTTTTGTGTTGTTAGCACGGTTTCGTGTTGGTCGGTATTAATTTTACCGATTTGCCTTGGAACACATGTTGTGTGGTTCCTGTCAGTGTCAGGTGATCGGATTTCGGGAAACGGTGAAAAATGCGCAGGTAGATCCGGGTTTGTGTCAGGTGTGACATCTCATTGTATTTTTATGACAGATGAAAGCTGGTAATTTCTCTCGATCATCTGTGCAGTCAGATTCCCAGGTCCTCGTTACACTTCTAAATTCGTGTTATCCGACATCAACCGCCGAGATTTCAATTAAGTGACTGTAGCTTTTAATACGCAGTTGGACACAAAACAATAATATAAATATAAATCATAAATATAAAACAAAATGAGGGAGAGCGAACCAGGCGGGCTGGGTGTTGATATGTGGATAGCTATATTCAGGGCTATTTTTTAGCAAGCTGCCACCACGCAGGACCCTAATAAACACGCGTTCTCGCACAGTTAGGGGGCACATGCCGGCACCATGTTTTAGGAGCCAGAGGAAACTGTGCAGCATACCGCAGGAAACGGCGAAACCACCAGCCAGCGCAGCTCAGCCTAGCACACCTGCTGCTGGTAAGAACCGTACACTGGCCTTGATCTACCTACTCTTCAGTTCTTTAGGAAGTTTGTAATATCACTGACATCTCCAGCACCTAATCCCCGAGCTGTTGGTTGCCCAGGGGACTGTGGTGTCATTGCAATGCAGATGGAAAGTGACACCTGCTCTGCATTTCCTGTCTCTTCCTCTGTCCCACAGCCCAGCCTGTCTTCCGAGTCCCAGGCCACAAGACCACAGACTTTGATAAGAAGATCCTGATCTGGGCTGGCCGATTCAAGACCAAAGAGCAGATTCCCGACATGGTGTCGTAAGTGTCCTGTTAACGATTCTGAACCAGTGTGCCCTGTTATTATGGAGGCTAATTGGTGCAAAAATTAAGTTATCAGACTCATCTGGTAACAAGATGTTCCAGGAACCCGGACACATTACCAAGCAAATCTCGAGTGGTCTGGTCTGTGTTACAGGATGGAGATGATTGAGGCTGCCAGGAACAAGGTCAGGGTGAAGGTCTGCTATCTGATGATACTGCTAACCATTATGGGCTGCCTAGTAATGGCTGTCTTGGGGAAGCAGGTAGGTCAGCGCACGTCCAGACACGATGGCATGACTGTATACGTGTATGTGCAGGTGTACATGTGTATCCTGTGTCACAGGCTGCAGCGAGACACGAGTCCCTGACTTCCTGGAACATGGAGAGGAAGGCTCGCTGGAGACAGGAGGCCCAGCAAGAGCGAGTGGCAGCCACTGTGGTCGACCCCAAGCTACAGTGAAGAGTGACAGTGTGCCCCCTCTGTGCCAAAGTGGGAACTGTGTTAGAAGAGGAGGAAGACCTGTAGAGGAGTTGTGATTCCTAGTGAAATGCTTCTATTTTTTCTCTCAATATTGTAATTGTTGTTTTACGGAATATTAAAGGACTCATACCTCCATGTGTGTATGTATGTGAGCCCTACTGATGACGGACAGTGTGACAGGAATGAACATTCAATCTCCATATGTATAATTCACAGCTCTGGATGTACAGGTGACCGCGAACATCCCCTCGTACTGCATTGTTGCTGTAACTATCTGCTTAAATCGGACTGAGGTCCCACAGCCTTCAGAAGCGGGTGCAGCTCAGTGTTTCCTGTGGAGGGGGGGGGGCGTGCATGTGTCAAAGAGCAAGTCTGGATCCATGAAACAGCGTTTATGCAAATGGCATAAGACAAAAACAGAGTCTTAGCACGACATCGGCATTGAACACGGCGAATGGATCAGTCGTTCGTTGTAGAAGTAAAAAATTAAGCTGGTAAACTACTCTGTACGTTAACAAAACAACAAGGTATTTTCAAGTTTAATTTGGATGTTGGTTCTTTACTAAATGAAAATATGGCACCTGCGGTGTTCACAGATCCGGAAGGGGGTTTGGAGAGAGTGGGAGAGCCGCTGTGGACATGGGAGCGCAGGCGTGCCGGCTCTCCCCACAGTGTCCGCTGCCAACCCTGGCATCAGGGGCAGGGCGGCAGCAGGGGTGGGCTGCTTTCAGTCCAGCGGAAACCTAGAACTCGGCTCCGTGTTCGATTCAGTCTCAAACCTCCAGAGAAAGTGCTAATGTCGTGGAATGGTTGGGAGTCGGGATTCGCCATGAGCAACCCATCGGCGGACGGGCAGGAGCAAGCTGCCGGCTCACCTGTCTGTGCTGAGGGGGGTAAATTCCCAGCGGCTCCTGAGTGTCTTGTGGGGGGCAGACCTCCGAGGGGGGCGGGGCCTGGCAATAGGCAACACTCGAGAATGTGTGGTCTCGTCAAAGGAAAGAGCCAGTGGCATTTGGTCAGTCCCACAGGCTCTGCCCCCCTGGTTCAATCACACCGCGACCTTATTGCATGAGCAGCACGGTGAGCACAGGGCACCAACCAAGGCAGTCGCGAAAAAAAAAAGAGGCGCTTTAGAGAGCGCAGTGGCCACGTCAGGGCATAAGTGCTTTCCTTAGTCAGTCCAAGCATCTGGCAGCCAGACCAGTAGTCAGGAGGTGGGGGCTACAGTCAGTCAATGTGTGCGTCTGGCTGTACTGGGGGTGGGGGGGCGTCCTCAGAGTGCTGCAGAAGATGATGGGAAACGGGCTCTCATTCAGAAACTGCGTGCAATGAGTCAACTGTACGGCTTTGTTGAGAATCATGATCGTCGTTCGATGTCTCCCCCATCTAGGAGTGTCTGCGGTCCTCCCTGGGGATGGGGCCAGAGCGACAGTGGGCAGGGCCCACATCATAGCTGGAAGCCGTCCATGGGGGCATCGCATGATGAGAAGAGGAACTGTTCCTGTTGCCGGTCGACGGACGGGGCCAGTGCAGGGTCCTCGTCTTCAGTACTGAAGTAGCGCTCGATCAGGTCAAAGGCCTTCTGGTAGATCTCCTGGTTTTCATGGCCCTGCAAGAACTCCATCTTGTCCAGACCTGGAAGGGATGAAAATTAGGCACCATCATGAAGGGCCCGGGGACATGCTAGGGGCCCAGGAGGTGTGCTTTGGAAGGAATGTCGTACCGTAGGCCTCCTCAATGAGGCCACAGTAGGGGTTGACTCCGCCATTCCGCTTGGCCTCCTGCTCGCCCAACCGCAGGATGTTCTCCAGGCCGTTCAATGCCACCTGCACGACCTTCGTGTCCATGAGAGTCAGCAGGTCACACAGTGGCTTGATGCAGCCCAGTTCCACCAGGTACCTGCAGAGGGCAACACGGGTCATAAAAGCAGATGGTCATTGATCATGGGACATCATACCATTATCTATCTCATCAGAGACCCCACTTTACATCCCAGTCAGACACCAGTTGGGCCACACCTGATCTGCTCAGTGGAGCCCCCAGAGGTGGCATTGGTAATGGCCCAGGCTGCCTCTTTCCTGGTGCGAAACTCCGCCCCTTGCAGGATACTGATCAGGCCTGGCAGCAAATTGGCGTCAATCACCATCTGGCAAGAGGAGGAATTAGTTTGCGTTATAGAGAATGTGACACACTGAACTATAGACAAGTGCAGAGCGGTACAAACACAGACAGAGTAACACCTGTATTTGAGCTCGGTTGCCAGCCGTGATATTGGAGATGGTCCAGCATGCCTCCTTCTTGATGGACTCCTTGGGGCAGCTCAGCAGGTGATGCAGGCTCTGAAGGGCGGAGCAGTTCAGGATCACCTGCAGGAAGGAGAAAAAAAGGGGGCAGGGTTACAGCAGGGAGAGGGGTGGAGCCACAAGAGAGGCCAGCGGAGAGAGAAGACGTGAAGTTGAACAAAGGGAGAAGGGCAGGCAGAGTTGGATTAGGGGAGGAAGAGGCACAGACTCAAACAAGCGGGGGAGGACAGAGAGAGAAAAGTGCAGTCGAATGAGAGGAGGGTGGAGAGAGAGGCAGAGGTGAACAAGGGAGGCAGTTTGAGAGTGAGTGGGGGTCAAACAAGAGAGGCAATGAGAGGGGCAGAGTCACGGCAGACAGGAAAGTGAGGCTGTCCGTGTACCTGAGTCTGCAGGTCATCTCCGGTAACGATGTTCCCAACAGCTCTTAGCGCCGGAGACACCACCTTGTAGTCCAGGTGCCTGTAAACCCAGGGAAGAGGCATTGAGGGGCCTGGCATCACGCATAGGCCCCGGATGAGCAGGCGAGGCCACCACGCCCTCACATGAGCAGCTCCACCAGCCGCCGGCACACCCCCGAGTCGATAACCGCCTGGATCTTGTCATTGGGCCCATCGGAGAGGTAGGACAGCGCCCAGCAGGCGTCGGCCAGGATGTCCGTGTCGTTGACAAAGAGCAGCCAGGACAGCACTCCGAGGCAGGGGGACACCTGGGGGTTGGGATGGGAACGAGCGCGCGGAGTCACAGAGCTGTGCTGCACCTACTCCGCTCTCAGGGGGCACCGCTAAGGCCAGCCACATTCACCTTGGAGAAGTCTGGTGGTGGGTTCTTCCCCCTGCACAGGTTTGACAAGGCCCACACAGCATTCCGCATCATGGTCAGCCGATTCTGTTTGGAAAGCAGCCTGGGGGGGGGGCATTTACACGTGTTATGTGTGTTACACGCGTGTGTGTGCTGGGTGGGAACGCAGTACAGTGGTGGGAGGGTGTGGTGGCTCACTGTAAGAGGGACGGCAGGATGCTGCAGTCCAGCACGTAGTCCCTGCACTCGGTGCTGTCGCCCGCGATATTCCCCAAGGCCCAGACCGCCTGTGGGACAAGCACAGGCGTGTTAGAGTGGGAGCACGGGGCAGGAGAAAACTCGCCTCTACAGAGAGGACCCCGCCCACCCCACCTGCTCCTGCACGTCCTCGAAGTCGGAGTTCAGCATCTCGATGAAGACGGGTACAGCCCCAGCCTGGATCACCATGCGCGTCTGGTGGGACGTTCCAGAAGCAATGTTGGTCAGGACCCATGCCGCTTCAAACTGTGGATACAAGCAGAGGTCATGGATCCCGGCTCAGCATGGAGTGTCTGTACCAACAGCCTGTCTTTCTGTCACTAAGCCTTACAAAATAGCTCTAATACACCTGCAGGAAGGAGTGAGGCAGCTGGATGTGCCAGTACCTGCAATGTGCAGTTCTCTTTCCTCTTGAGGAACTCGACAAAGCGTTCGACCACACCTGGGGTGGCGATGACCTCGTCGATGGGGGGGTTGGGCTCTGTCAGGGAGGAGACCTTGGGGTCACACACAGCCAAAGCTGACACAAGAATGCACAGTAACACCAAGCGTTTGTGACCAATCTTCAACCTTTAGACAGAAGCTTCCGGAAACGCTGGGTCCCCATCAACTGTTGTTCTGGAGCACTGGAGAAAATCATGTGGATCATGTCTTCTGAAATAACAGCGGCCTGTGGAGGGAGGATGCATTGTGAGCCAGGCAGATTCTGTGTCATTTATGGCTGACACACGTGTGACATATTTTGTCATCCCTCACCCCAATCAGGTCGACGTTGTTGGCCTGCGACTCCAGATATCCACTGTCTGACATGTCCTCCTCATCTGCAGGCCCATCCTCTGCCACCTCCACGTTCCTCCTTTTGAATAGCTACACAACACACACAAGATTGAAAGACTCCAGAGTCTCAGTGTTCACAGGGAAGACAGACATGGGGATGAAGGACGTGGTGAGTCATAGTGTCCATAGGCTAATCACATGCATGGACACAAAGGACACAGAGTCTTTCAGTGTCCACAGGGAGATCACATGTGGGACATAGAGTCACATACAGCGTCCAAAAGATGGTCACAGACATGGGTAAAAAGGACGAGGAGAGTCACATTGTTCAGAGAGGTCACAATCAAGGCTATGAGGGACATGGAAAGTCACAGGGTTCACATAGGGAGATCACAGACATGGCTATGAGGAATGCAGAGAGTCACAGGGTTCACACAGGGAGATCACAGACATGGCTATGAGGGATGTAGAGAGTCACAGGGTCCACAGGGAGGTCATGGATCAAGAAGGATGCAGAACGTCACAAGAGGCATTCTAGATAGATGCTCAAACTACCTCAAGTAGCTGCTTTCAATGCAGAGGAGAGGTAGCTCTACTTATAGCTCCACCCAAATGTCAGAGTTCCTCATCTTAAAGGCTGACTCCAGACACCCTGCGGGAGGAGACTCATCTCTCCCGCTTGTATCCACAATCTAATTTTTTTGGTTACTACCCAAAGCTTGTGACCCCAGGTAAGGGTACGAAAGTAGATCGACCTTCCAGCTCAGCTCTTTTTTCACCATCACAGAATCACACACAGATGACCAATGTAAAGAACTAATTCTTGCCTGATAGCAAGGTCAGGGCCCTGTAATCACATGATCCAATCACAGGCGAGCAGGCAGAATCGGGCTCTCACCTGCTCATCCTTCTTCTGCTTGCGCAGCTGCAGGCCTTCCTCCTCCCTCCTCCTCCTCATCTCATCGGCATTCAGCGACTTGTTCTTGTAGCTCTTCAGCCGTGCGTTCTCCTTTGCCAGGCTCATCCTGCTGACTGCAGAGACCAAAACACGCTCAGGGGCCATAGCCACATGCTCCTTTACACTCGCACAGCGTCAACACGTCACAGGCTGCCTTCCTCCGATGTAGGGTTTAACGGCACATCCTCGACCCTCCAAAGCCTCGCAGGACTATCTAACGTCAGCAGGGTCCCGGGTGTCTAACGGACCGCAAGCACCGGTAACGGATTTTTAACGAAACCAAGGACCCGGGCCCGTAAAACATGCAAATGGGCGCGGCACCCCTTTACTCGTTTGAGTGTCCCGGGTTCGGCCGGCTTCTTTTGAGCCCGTCTTGGGGACATAGACCTGTTGCTTTCATAGCGCCTCCGCGTCCTTAACCGGCACGCCACCTGCTGGCCATCCACAAGCCATCGAGACGAATCTAACCCAGCGGTACCGGCGTATCTTGCTAGCACATAGAAATGTGAAACTTTACAACACATAAACACGCTGCAGCAGAAGCCTTATACCGTACCGAGCACCAGAAATAGTCCGGTAGCTGCCGGGTAAAGGACTGCAGTGGGGACGTTATTTAGCGGCCGCCCGTCCAGTGCTAGCAAGCTAACGCCAGTCAGCGCTTACAGGGGCAGTTAACAGACTGACTCACATGTTTATCGAGTGCCGACCGCTCTCGTACGGTTCACCAAAGTGGTGCTCCTTCCTGACACCGACCTGCCCGACTGACCTGTCCAGCTGTCTTCCGTTTTGACGTCCCGGTTCTGCTCCAATGTAGGCCGCCGCAAGCTCCGAACAGCCGGTATGACAGTGCGCATGCGCGTCCACGCCTCTCCCCGCCGGCCTGTGATGAAGCGCATGCGCATCGTGCATCCAGGCCCGCAGCGGGCAGCCCGCACTGCTGGAGCTCAGATTGGTAAACCATGTTCAGCTGTAGCGCCAGCTATGGCCTTACACAAGAATGCCAGCAGATGGCGCCATGTGCGTGCATCAGAACGATCTTCGCAACGGAATCATGAAATCATGAAACTGTGTATAAAACATTAGGGAGATATTAGGGAGAGATTAAACGTTTTATTTTTATCTTTATCAGATTCGAAAGAGCAACCAGTCACAAGAACTTATGATTGTCGAACAATCTTCTGCCATTTTTCACTCTTTTGCACTTTGTTATTAATATAATCTACCGCGGCGGCATGGGTTGGTTCCGGTGCTCCTGAGTCCACCCAATATAGAATTCATCTATTCAAGCAAGCGTTCACAGCAAACGATAAAGTGCGATAAAACGGTTATGGATGACAGATGTTCGTGTGTGGTTAGATCAATCTAAAGAAATGTGCTGTGAAGATGAAAATAGATTTTTCATTGTGTTCGTTTATTTGGACTTGGAAACAACACGGGTCCCTTAAAAACTGATTTAGAAAAATTGAGTCTGTAGTGTGACTTTGTAGCCCAGTAGATTGTTAAAGCACTGGCCTGCCACTCACATTATGATTTCTGCTCTGCTAAGTGCATGTCCAAAGACAGTATGCGTGTCTTCGACATGACCGCTATATCTGAAATGTGCAAATATTGATATAGTTTTTTAAACGATTAATAACAACATTCATACCTCTGACACAATGATAAAATTGAAGTGATTGGAGCAATGCAGCAGCAAGTTTCCAGCAAATTCCCGTAATCTTTGAGAGTTAATGATAAACCGGTCTAGCAATCACAAGTCAGGGGTCTGTACTGGTGTGTCAACACTTTATTTGCCCTGTGGATTGAAAGTGAGGGGCAGAGAGAGACAGACAGAAAAAGGAGTAAGAAAGGAGGACACTAGAGGCTGAGCAGAAGGCTGAAGACGCAGGAAACAGGGCAAGCGTGTGACGACAGGGAAGACCTTGGTGAGATGCAGGCCACTTGGTTCTATGTGTCAGTGCTGACGGCCTTCCTACTGGGGCCAGCGGGAGGTACACGAGCCAGGGGGCGCCAGAGGTCACCGGCACAGCAGCCCCTCAGCAACGTCCCTGCTGTGCAAAGCCTGGATCTGCAGCGGGTAGGTTTAGCATCGCTGACTGCTGACAACGTTATCACTGGCCAGTAGGAGGTGTAGTGCTTGAATTTGTGACAGAAAACTGTTTTATTGTTGAGAAGGTGCTGATCTTGATTTGAGACTGACATACCTAGCCATTAAATGGGCATGGGTTATTTTCTTAGTTGATGACGCGTATGCTTAAAGCCATTCCTGACTAGACCAGAGGTGGAGAACCTGATCTGAGAGCTGGTGTGGGTGCGGGTTTTTGGGATGACCTCTCAATCAGCCAGCAACAGAGGGTCCCCAGGACTGGAGTTGACAACCACTGGCTGACTGATTGAGAGATCATCCCAAAAGCCCACACGTACACCGGCTCTCCATAGATCAGGTTTGCCACCACTGGCATAGACATTTTCTAATGTATTTATTTTATTTGATCCCTGATCATCCACAGTTTACCGGAAGGTGGCTCCTGAACAGTGTTGCGTCAAAGTGTCGCTACCTTCAGGAGAATAACTTCCGGCTGGAAAGCACATCCATGATGCTGATGGCCCCCACCTCCCCCACCTCCCCACTTATTGCATCCACCCTAAGGAAGCTGTAAGTGCAACCCTGCTTGTGCCACTAGGGAGAGCCTTGAGAACAAAAACCCTCTAGCAACTTCAAAGCCACGTGGAGTCAAAGATAGATAGATAGACAGACAGACAGACAGACAGATAGATAGATAGAGAGATAGATAGTCATGTGACCCTTAGCATGCTTAGCCTTTAGCCAGCTGAATGCATCTCCATCCCCTAGGAACCAGCAGTGCTGGAACATCACGCAGGAGTACATGCCCACCCAGAGCAGCAGCCGTTTCCTGATAGCAGGTCTGGTGAATCCCCGCCCTGAAGGCATCACAATCAGAGACAGCCCCTTCCTCTGTGTCCTGCTCACTAGCACCTAGCGTGCTGAAGCTAAACTGTGAGGTTTTGTCTGGGTGATGATGGGCATTGCCGTGTTGTGGGCAGAGGCCTCTCAGAATCCGTGCAGAGTTCCTCAGGTGTATAACCCCGCCCCACCCTCGCTATAGACCCCCAGCTGCTACGCCCTCCGACTCCTAAACTGCATTTTCATGCCCACCCCTCCTCAGATCGCCGTGACAGAATTGAAGTTGTGGTCTCGGAGACAGACTACATCTCCTATGCCCTCCTGTACTACCAGAAGCGTGACCAAGTCACCATGAAGTTGTATGGTGAGTTCGCGTTGTCAGGGACGTGCCCATCGCATCCCATAAACCCAAAGCACTGTAGCCACACAGCACAGAGTGCACTTTGTTTCACGCCGTTCGCTTTCTCTCTTGTGGGTTTGAGTCTCACTCTTTCAGGGTGACGCCTTCTTCACACCATGAATCCTTCTCTGTCTCCCATAGGGAGGTCCACCCAGCTGCCTGACAGTATACTGGACAGGTTCGAAGACCTAGCGGAGAAGCAGGGCATTGCCATCGACCACGTTTACCCCTTCCCAAAGTATGGTAGGTCACGCTCATCTGTCGCATGCCAGTATGAATACGCTGCATGTCCATATGTGACACACGTCACATCACTGCCCAGAACTGTGACTTTTGACTTTAGTGTAGGCCTGCATCCGGTGGATATAGAGCGGCAGGGAGCCGTGTGGGGGTATTAATTTGGCTGTTGTCTCACTGTTATCTTCCTGGCCAGGTTTCTGTGAGGTTGCTGAGAAGAGTCTGTAGCACAGTGAGTGAGCCGCTGTCGGTGCCCTGCTCCTCAGGCTATGCCTGAGCCTTACCATCTGCGCGTGTGATGACCCTCCGGTCCTGCAGGGGCACTCCTCACACCAATACTTCCTCTTACTGTCTGTGATGACCCTCCCATGCTACAGGGTGCACTCGTCACACTCCTACTTCTCCATGCTGATGTGCCACTGTTTCAATTATTATTATTTGTATTATTTATTATTTACCTTTCTGTTTCTTTTCTTCCATAAACTGCAATACTATGTAGATGCGTCTGATGATGCAGTAGAACCATGTAGCATTATTGCTCAGGTCTAGATTAGCTTCAGATTAATGAAATCCAAGCCCTGACAGATCTTTGTTTTCCAGACCTATGACGGCTGGATTGTGGGAAGGCAGCCTGTGACCTGTCTCTCTGTGGGGTCACGCCCATCTCCCCCTGCTGGTCATTGTTTTGGCTTGGGACCTCATTAATGCCCATGTGTAAACACACTGCTGGTCCACATCTGTAATAAACTGTTTCAAAGAAAATGTTTCAGGGATTTGGCACACAATGGGGAGGGGGGGTCTGTCAGTCCCTCACAAAGATGGGAGCTGTTGTACTTATAAATCCAGTTTTTTTGTGGGGGGTGTGTGGCTAAGCCTCATTCCCATCCTCAAGCCAAGGGAGCAGATTGGGGCCAGGGATGTGGATCTCCTCCATTGGGCTCCTCTGCTACATGCCCCTACCTTGTGACAGCATCCTGGGGATGTTGCCTGGTGCCACGAAAACCTGCTGTCACACACAGGACTGGATTAGGGACACCATGCATCTCTTGCACTGCCCTCTTTTACTCCAGTCTCCATGGAAATCAAAATCATCACTGGCAGTGTGTGTTGAAAACATTAGGTAACACCCATTATTGTCAGGGTTACTATCCATGTACTCACTATACGTTCAGTTCAAACCTAGGGAGGCAGGTAATAGGAGGTATAGGCAGGAGTACAGTGCTTGTAGCTATAGAGAAATGATGTACTACCTGTCTCTGTATGAAACGACCACCAGCTAGTCAGCAGGATTCTTTCTTATACTTGTGATGGTTGAATCATCCAGTAAGTATACTCCTGCGATAGCACATCTCACCTGAAGCAATGCTGTCGTGGCCTAAGTTGCTGTCTGATAATGCTGGTTGCAAAACTACCTGTAAAGAAACATTCAAGCCAAGGGAAACAGTCCATTTTATTTCATCCTTCTTTACAAATATATCATGGATAGTACACTACCGGCCTGCTGACCTCCCTGGGCTTACTGATCTGTGCACAATACAATCATCTGCATTGTTACATACAGCAACGTGATGAACAGTCGCACAGTGATGAGTTGAGGAGCTCGGAGGCAGGAAATGCACAATTTTATTTATAGTGAGCAACTGTCCTCCACCAGGTGACTTCCTGACAAGGACACTCCCACTTATTCTTCTCTGCCTTCCAGGGCCAGGAACAGACCAGGCTTGGGCAGCATCTAATTCTTCCTTACTGTATTGCCATATTAGACAGTATCATATGCAACACTATTCCCATATTTAGAACATTTGGCAATAACATTTGCTGACTGGGGCGGAGAGCAGTAGGTCTCCCACAATACAATTCTAACTTTGTTGGCCCAAGACTAATCACCTGCCCTATGGTTAAAGGCCCAATCTGAATTTCTCAGTCCGAGATAATCAGAATCGTGCTGGTTGCGGCTGTTATCGGTCACTAGGGGGCGCCTGTGTCACCCTGAGGGAGCTAATTGCCATTGCAGCATGACACGCGGCCTCCAGACTTATGTCAAGGAAAAGCCTCCCGAGGGAGTGGCGGCAGGTTGGCACGCTCTGCGAGATGCCGTGCTCCTGCAAAGCTCACCGGGAAGAGCAGTGTGATGCGTGTGTAAAGCTGCTGCCAGGGGCACCTGTCTCCAGCCAGAACTCGGAGCACAAGTGCAGCGAACAGGGCAATCCGAGCACTTCTGAGCAGCCGTGCGGCAACTCCCAGAGGCAGCCCGTGGTCAGCAGGCAGAGAAGCCACCGCCTTCTTAGTGCAAACGACCCAGGGAGCAGAGCTGCCCCTTGATTTAAAGAAGCGGCACATAGAAAAACAGGAAGTGCCTGTTGGCCTCATTTAAATGAGGACACCCTGCCAATGTGCAACGGGGCTGGCGCGAGGAACCCCAGTTGCTCTGCAGGGTAGCACCGCCCCAAAGGGAGGCGTCATGGCACCGGTGCCAGCTCTTTGTGGTGCCGCAGAATGTGCTGGTTCTTCTCAGAGGGCCGCCGGAAGCCCTTGCCGCAGGCCTGGCAGCGGTGGGGGTAGTCCTTGGTGTGGATGGAGATGACGTGCCGTTTAAAGCCCGAGGCGTCGCCAGTGCTGTAGTCACAGTACTGGCACTGATAGAGCCGGCGCTCCCGTGGGGCCCTGGTGCCGGGCCCCCGGGCCCCTAAGGGAGGTCTGCGTGGCTGCGGCCGCACCTCCTTCGTATGCGCCGACAGGATGTGGCGGCTGAGCACAAAGGGATCGGCGGCGCAGAAGCTGCAGTGCCGGCACTGGTGCGGCCTCTTGGCGCGGTGCCCTGCCGCGTGCTTCTTCAGCTCCGACGGCCGGTGGAAGCCCTTGGCGCAGACGGCGCACTTGTGCGGGTAGTCCTTGGTGTGCACCGAGATGACGTGGCGTTTCAGGTCGCTGGAGTTGGAGCTGCGGTGCTGGCAGTGGGCGCACTGGTGAGTGCGGGGCTCCTCGTGCGAGAGCACGTGCTGCAGCAGCTCTTCGCGCACGGGGAAGGCCAGTGTGCAGCGCTCACACCGGTGGCCCGTCTCCCCACCGTGCCGGCTGCGCACGTGCGTCTTCAGGTTGGAGGAGTCGGCGGAGCGGTAGCCGCAGTAGGGGCAGCCATAGGGCTTCTCCCCCGTGTGGGTGCGCGTGTGTTTCCGCAGCTCTGACGGGTGCCGGAAGCCCTTGCCGCACTCGACGCAAATGTGCGGAAAGCTCTTGCTGTGCACGGCCAGCAGGTGGCGGTTCAGCAGGCCCTGCTCTGCAGTCTCGTAGTCGCAGAACTTGCACTTATGCATCTTAGGGGTGGGACTGGCCGGCAGCCAGGCCTCCGTGCCGCGCCGCTGCAGCTTGTGTGCGTGCAGGACTGCGGGAGCCCTGGCGCCGGGCGCGTGTGTCTCCATGTGGCTGTGCAACACAGCCTTCTTGTTGGTGCTGAAGGCACAGTCTTTGCACCGGTACTTCCTGCGGCGCTGCGGTGACTGCAGCTGCGAGTGCTGGTTGCGCGCATGGCGGCGCAGGAAGCTGCGCGACTTGAACTTCTTGCCGCAGAGGCCGCAGGGGTACACCGTGAGCGGCTGGCCACATGGGCCAATGATGATGGCTGGGGGGTGGGCAGAAAGTCAAACGCAAGTCAGGGCCATGGGTCAAGGGGAGTCAGTGACTATAACAGTGTGACTGGACAAAGTAACCATGGCAACATGGTCACAAGAAGACCCTGGTGCAGCCTAAAGCATTACCTCACAGGAACCGGCAGCGGGCGGCTCTACGCACCAGTCTGGACCTGTCGCGGCCCGGCCCGCTTGCGGCTCTTGCTGCGATGGCTGTTGGTTCTGTTGGGCTCACTGGACTCTCCGCCAGACTCTTCGACATGTAGCAGGGCACTGGCTGCCCCATTCCGGGCCTCCTGGACCTCTGCCTGCTCATCCCCTGCTGAGCACACGCATGTACACACACAGGCCTTCAGGGGGCGCTGTGAGATGGCACAGGTGGCCATGCAGCGGGACACTCACTGTAGGTGGCGGCCCAGGATACTGGCATGAAGTCCTTGCTGAGGGCAGTGTTGCCATGTGGCCTCTCAACGGCGCCGGCATCCTCGCCCCCCACCACCACTTCCATATACACCTCATCGGTCACCTTGGTCCCACCTCAAGAGGGACACATGCCAGTCAGGGTTCGCAGGACAGACAGAGGCACCGACAGAGGCACCGACCAGCTTCCGTCACTCACCCTCATCTTCCACAGACAGGTATACTGTCTTTTCCTGAAGTGGGTGCCCAGTGCCATCCAGCAACTCCACCCCATCCTCCCCCTCCATCTGGCCCTCGGCAATGTCCACAGCACCACCTTGAGACACAGAAAACATAGGGACTGACAAAAGGGCCTGGACCAATTGTCCAAACACCCCTGCCTTGCTGGCTGACTCACCTAGGTCTGCATCCTCAGGGTCAGCATTGAAGATGTACACCTTAATGACCTCTTTCTCCTCGGCACCCTCCACCATCACCTCAGCCTCGCCGCCTTGGACCATCTTCCCCACCTCGTCCACTAGGAAGCCGGGGACATGGAGGGCTCAGATACCGCGGAGATGGAGGTTTTGGTCACCACTCAGGGGCCACTGGGAATGCCGGTGCTTACAGGAGATCATCAGGTAGTCCTGGCAGGAACCCTGACTGTCCTGAATTGGGCTGTTGGTTTCTGGAACCTCCTCAGGAACCACGTCCACTTGGAGCTCCTCCTCCACAGTGAGGCCCTGGGGGGACACGACGCAGGTCTCCACCGCGACAGCCTCCCCTAGTGCCAGCCTGTCCTCAGCGCAGTGCACGTACTCGGCCACCGAGTCCTCAGCGCAGTCCTGGATCACCATGGAGCCGAGCTGCTCGGGCCCCAGGCCCCTGAGGGCCATGTGCTCGCCATGTAGCTCGGACACGAACACGGCCTCCTGCAGTTCCACCACAATCTCCTCCCCGTCGGGCCCCCCGTTGCCTGCGGCGGGAACACGCACGAGCGATGGGCCGCGATGAGCCCAGGTAAACACGCCAAGTCGCTTTCTGGCAGAGGAAGCCGAGTACCTGATCCATGGAAGATGATCTTGGGTTCCTGCGAGTGCAGGGAGAGGCCGCCACCTTCATCCATCGCCTCGTCACCATTTGCAGCAGCGCTGGTGACACATTTATATTTTATTCATATAGAGCTGTACATACATTATTCATATATACAGTGCAAGAAGTGCCTTGAGGAATGAATAAAATGTGAAATTGTAACAGAAAAGGTAAACATGCACATGAATGGTGTAACAGATGTGATCCGTACAGTTCAACACGCATGTGAAATACAGATTAATTGTAAAGTTTAACCTTAATGCTGCGATACAGTTTTACTGCTGCTGTTAATTGTTAAAGTAATAGTTCCCTACATCTTGATGGTACAGAAGCGCACAGAGGACATGCATTCAGGCATTGAAATTCATTTCTCATAGTGGGAAAGTTGTATATTTTCAAGGGGAATGCAACAAAATAAAATATGTGGATTCAGTACATTAGCCATGGCATTTTTAGCATAATCCGCTGCCCTGTTAAAAGTTACATACAAAGCAGTCATATGTTCATTCGAACGGGGCATGTTAAAGTGGCCTGCTTTAAGTGTTCTTTAAATTCATTAAATGGAACTTCTTTTATTGCTGATCCAAAATGATTATCTGATCCATGACTCAAAAACCTGATATAATCCAAACCATGGAGTTCGTGATCTGTTGCCCGGACAAAGAACTGCAAAAAATAGCTTTATGATTCATCATTATTAATGGCTACAAGAGGCTATTATCTTATACCACACCCAAATTGAACAAGACTTTAGGTTATATGGCTGATACAACTTCAGAATTGTTACAGGTGCAACAGGGGGCATACTCACTGTCTCTCAAACAACAAAAGGGTTCTACATGTCAACCAGCATAAACTCATAAGTATTTTTATTTCTGACCAGGAAGACATTTCATCACAGTCCATCTTGCAAAGGGCTATGTAATACTGATAAGGCATCTAATGATGGATCCATATTAGGTGCATTATGGTTGGGGCTGATGCTTGGAGGTTAGGTTCAAGGTTTTGGTTAGGGCTGGTTAGGGTTACGCCTGCTGGAAGTGCGTCACACCCGTAACTCGTGCCCCCGCCCACCACGCTCGCGCCAAGCTGATTCGCAAGAGCGCGCGCCCAAAATGGCATCGAACCCCTTCCTACTTCCGGAGCGCCTGTGTGAACACAGTCGCCATTTTGGCCTTAAAGCCCCATATTTATTGACACTTACAATCGCCCTTTTATTCCACAGACATGGACAATACATTGTAATATCACTGCACGGTACCAAATGCAGTCCGTGCTGAATAAACAGTGATGGAGTGGTCCACTTCAATGCGACGCCCAACCCGGTCCAGGGCGACCCTCCGCCGCTCCCCCGGGGCCTAAGTGCGGCCTCTGCGCGGCCTATCCGCTGCGCTAAAGCGGGCCCGCTGCCCAAACGTCCCTCACGGCCTCTTCAGAACCGCCGAAATCCATAAAGGGCGAGCACGGCCGCGGCCCGCATACAGAAGGGAGCCGGCGGCCCCGCAGCGCCGGGCCATCTTACCCTTTAGCGGCGAAAGGCGGCCTTGGTGCTGGTAGTGCTTCCGCAGGCCGTGCGGGTTCCCCCAGTCTCGGCAGAGCTGGACGCGGGAGTCCGTGAGAGCGGGGCGGGCCGCTGGAGGAACGGAGGGAGGGGCCGAGCGTCCTCGGGCACCGCAGACTCGGTCACAGCGCGCAGCAGCCCCCAGGTCCGCGGCGCCTCGCCGCCGTCAGCCTACCACGTCACAGCCCCGGGGCCGCAGCGAAATGCGGAAGGGGAGCGAGCCGGCAGCCGGCACCGGCTGACCCACACCGGGGAACTTCCAAGCGCTTACGGGGAGAAGCGACTCATAACGTGGGGCAGCGGCCGCTCGGTCGGCCGGGTCGCAGTGATGCGGGACGGCTCTGCAGCAGACGTGTTTCGCACCGGGACGACAGCGGCTGAAGCCGATCTCCAGCTTATCTCCCGGGAGGAGCCGCGCTTTAATCATTCCCCGAAAATGCTGTAAACCGGACTGATGTGAAAATTGTGTTTTCGGCACCGATTCGCTTTTGTGACTTTAATAATTAAAATTAAAATGACGCTAATCGTCCTGGATCCGTGAGGCGCGCTCCCGAGCAGCGCTTCAGCTTAATCTCATAACACTTACAGCTGCTTTAAAAATGCGTTTTCTCTAACAATCCACCTTTCCTTCTTATCTACGTGCTTGAACGCCTGTTTTTGTAGATTCCTCTACGATGAAATAGTTTTGACTACAGCTGGCCAGGTTCTCTGTACGATGGGAACTAATTTATGGATTATTTCTGAAATCGGTTTGTTAACTCCTAGTTGTGTTTTAATATGTTAAATATTCTGGTTGCTAGTTAACTAACCCACCCCACTCACCTCGTACTGTTTGTAAATCAGAATCTGGACGATCAGTACAACGTAAACTGTAAAATCTTCATACCTGTGAGGAAATACTGAAATATAAAATATGGTTCCTGTAATCAGGTCTCACACTTTCTCGTCAGAGTTATTTTGCGGATTTAAATTTGATGATGGCTTACACCTAAATTGTGCAGAATTTAAATTTATGACCTGGATTAAACCCGAATGGTGTCAGTTTGGGCAAACGCAGGGCACGCTGTGCTAAGGCGTCCTTGAAGCCTAATCTTAACCCTTACGGCTATCCGCCTGACACCGTAGACGAAGGTGGACACTTACACTTACAGGGCTCAGTGACCGGGAGATAAATACATTTTTTTGTTCATATTTTGTGCTGACACTTTGCCTCATCCCTAGCCTTATCACCTTGATTCACACCCCTGACATCATCCTTAAATTGGCAGAAAAAAAAGCAAGATGGTCAATCACAGCCATAACTGGATGTTACCATGCAGGCCCTGACATGGCAGCACAAGCCACACCAACACCATTTGATCAAAACACTTTATTGATGTTTTTGACAGCAGCTGGCAGTGTAGCTCCATCAAGCCCAGTACCACGCCCATCTGTCATGGTGTGTATAAATTATGCAGGTTCTGTAACAGAGGATAAAGTACTTGATTTAAAACTCATTGTATCCCCCCTTCCCCGCACAGGACACACTCCATTGCAGCTTGCAGGCTGCCTTTCGCCGGGTACTGCGTAGATGATTGACAGGTATGTTACAGGTATCTGTGCTCACAGCTGGCCCCCCCTGGTGGCTGACCGCCATAAGCCTCTTCAGTCGTCATCCACTGTTGGAGTGATGGTCACTCCCCTTCTGATCTGCCCCCAGCCAATGAGGCTGCAGAAGGACACAGAGATTAGGCCGCAGAGCACACTAAGTACACAGGCAGCACGTGTGTAAAATGTGACAAAAATACATACCAGCATTTCAAAGCTCTAAGCAGTAAAGTGACATCATTCACCACCGCATGTGTGTAAAGCCTTTTAGGTGGCTGCTAGTCACCGACAGTAAATGCAGCACTATAAACCTTAATGAAGTTTTTTGCTGTTTGGCCATGTTATTTAAGTTGAACCGCAGCAGAGGCAGAACATTCTGGTTTATGAAATCAGTCACCTTTTTGGTAAAAGCATCAGTTAAGCAAACAAAGCTTTAAATATGCACAGGAAAGACCTGGAAGTGCACTGGGTAGCGTGCAAGATTGCGAGCATAAGGCCCCGTCCACTCACCGCCAGTGCTTCTCCACACGCCTGCTCAGTGCAATCTTCTCCCCCACCTCGGTGCACACAGGGTTGGTCAGCACGATCTTGGCCAGGTCCGCTTTGACAGCACTCACACGGCCCCCCGTCGACAGAGATCCGATGTTGACCATCAGCACCTCGTTCTTTGACAACTTTTGAACCTGAGACACGGACCCCGAGCGTCAGACACAGACTGCCGGCCGACTCGGTGGAGAGACAAAGACCAGATCACGTCCGGCCATCCACCTCACCTTAGCCGCCTTCTTGTCCCCCTCCGTACGCACTCCCAGCAACCGCCGCAACAGAAAGTAGGAGATCTCAAGCTCAGTGAAGATCTCTGGCAGCGCCCCCACAGCACCAAGCACCTGGCCCACCATGCGGTCCGCCCGGCACAACGTGGGGTCAATCTTCGTGCCCACACCTGTGCCAGACACCAGTGACTGTCACTAGGGGGCCCTCATGCATAGGTATGGGGTATAAGAGCGAGACGGGGTGCTGGCGTACCGATGAGCCCGCCGGGTGCAGCATACTGCAGGTCGTTATGCTCAGCGAACAGCGAGACGATCTTTGAGAAGATGGGTTTGCACATGAGCTTCCCCTCGTGGTCCTTGGAAACAATGCCAGGCCGCACCTCCAGCTCCTGGCCCACCTGCAAGGTCCAGAAGAGACGGGCGTGAAGTGAGGCTTCACTGCTGCCTCCTGGAGGATAATGCCCATCACTGCACCAAACCCCGCAAACACCGATTCACAAGCACTGGACAGCCTTGTACACTTTATACCTGTAACCTCTTATATAATGTTTTTCATACTCATGACGGCTACATAACTGGATGGATGGGATACCCTCCAGCCAATGAGGTGCAGGGCAGCAGGATAAGGGTGGCTCACCTTCAGGACCCCTTTGAGGATGCTCCCCCCGGCCACACCCCCTTTCAGATCATCCACCTCGCAGCCCGGCTTGTTTACATCAAACGAGCGGATCACTGCAAGACAGAATGCAGCAATGAGAGCGCCCCCTAAAGGCAGGAAGCCCACAGCTCTTACCCCCTTAATGCGAGAGAGCCACTTTACCCATTCAGTCTGTAACCCAGAAAACAATGAACGCAGCATGTGCTCTCCAAAAGAGGCTGCTGCTCATTTGGTGATTCTTTACTCTTAAAGAACATAAGGAATTTTTCAGACCAGAGGAGGCCATTTGGCCTATGGCAGGTCTTTTCTGCAAAAAATAAAATGAAAATGAAATCTCCAAAGTGGAGATTGTAATTTCTTTATCACTTTCCACATCATTTTTTGCAGAAAATTCCTCCCATATTTGGCCCATCAAGCTCGCTTGGGGAGAATTCAACTAATAGCCCAGAGTTGTAAATTTTCTTCTGGCTCTGATTTAAAGGACCCCAAGGTTTTAACTTGCACTACTCTACTCTACTGCTGTCTGAAGAAGTGCTTTCTGAAATGTTTTAAAACGCTCTCCCACTAATTTCCATCTGTGGCCACAGGTTCTAGCATTTAAAGTAATATTAAAATATACTTTTGGCTGAAGAGCATCCAGACCTGTTAGATTCTTATATACCTGGATCATGTCCACCCTTAGTCTCCTTTGCTCAAGGCTGAACAGATTCAGCTAACCTCACCTCACCTCATAAGACATTCGTGTAGCCCTATGTCGAACCATTTCTAAGGCAGTAATATCCTTTTTCAGGTAATTTGACCAAACATGCACACAATATTCTAGGAGAGATCGTACCAAGGAATCTTGGCATCACCTCCATTAAGTTAAACTCCACATACTAAGAGATGTAACCCAACATACCAGCCCGCTATTTCAATATCTGCTACACCACCCACCATGGTGTAGTCTGCAAATTTTACAAATTTACTGTATATATTTGTGTCAATTTCATTAATGTAGATTAGGAATATCAGTGGCCCTAAAATAAGTACCTCTTATGAACCTCTATGAACGCAGGCCCACTGAAATTGTGCCTCTAGTAACTACCCGCAGCTTCCTGTTTATTAAACAGTTTTCTATGCAAGCTTCAACAGTTCTTAAAATCCCTACTTGCTTTGTGCTTGTTTGTGGGGGACAACATCAAAGGCCTTCTGGAAATCTCAGATGATCAGATCGTAGGCCTTTATGTAATCAATTTCTTTAGTGGCTTCCTCAAAGAACTAAAACAGATTAGGATCTGCCTCTCCTAAATCCATGTTGACTATCCCTCAGAAAGTTATCTGAATCCAGGTAATCTACCATTTTCGCTTGGAATATAGTTTTTAGTACTTTCCCAATTATACAAGCCAGAGCATGTGAGCGGAGCATAAGCAAAGAGCAGTGCGGGCGGAGCATAAGCAAAGAGCAGTGCGGGCGGAGCATAAGCAAAGAGCAGT
>JABFDZ020000084.1:24050187-24064443 GCA_019775955.2 Pollimyrus isidori | reverse complement strand
TACGCTGGATAGGGCGGGGACCCAACGCGCGTACGCTGGATAGGGCGGGGACCCCACGCGCGTACGCTGGATAGGGCGGGGACCCCCACGCGCGTACGCTGGATAGGGCGGGGACCCCCACGCGCGTACGCTGGATAGGGCGGGGACCCAACGCGCGTACGCTGGATAGGGCGGGGACCCCACGCGCGTACGCTGGATAGGGCTCAGTTGTACTCAGTTTTCTGCTCCCATAGAAAACAAAAAACGACGTGTGGACCTCAGTACTGCCTCCCTCCTGAAGGTGGCGCCCAAGCACCAGGAGCGAGAGCTCGTCCACAGCCTCTTTCTGAACACCCTGGACTCCAAGTGAGTGACACAGCGTCTCTGTCTCCCTGCAGATCGGCAAGCCTTCAGTAACTGTCCACATATGTATCTATGTGCCATTCTGACTTGGATTTGTGTAGCTGATGGTTGGCATTGTGTGAGGGACATCCTGGCCCTCCTGATTTCAATGCATCCCTGGGTCAACAAGGGGGCAGCTGGCGTTTCCCTTCTTTAACCACTTGCATTCTTTATTGTGTGGCATCACCACATTTCTTTCATGTTCAAATGGTTTCCTGTCACTGAGTAGGGGGCAGTATTTGGCTCAGCAGAATAGCCCTATGTCTGTGAACACTGGCTTGAGCCAGGCCTCAGTAGAATAACCCCACGTCCCTTGAGCAGGATCATTAACCCACAGATTACTATCATTCTAGTTGTTGTTATTAATGATGCACTGAAATTCAGAAAATATGCATCTAAAAAAAAATCCAAAGATGTAATTTTCGGTTTTGGTCAAAACTTAAAGCCTGAAATTATGGACCGAAGTTGTGATGCTTAACATTAGAACTGCCAGCGAACAAAGGGCAGTAAGCACTCCTCACAGCTGCAGAGTTGCTGTCACCCCAGAAAAGCCATAAAACCTTTAATATGATTGTAGTTACGTTTTTTTTGTTTCCTGTGGCCACTTTGTATCCCTCATCTGCTGCCAGGAGAAACAGCTGTGCCAGGCTGGCAGATGTATTTGAAATAAAACCAAGGGCACCTGTGTGAAATGCAGTCGAGTTCAAAAAAGCCACCAAGCACATGCATGGGCTGCTAGTAGTGGCTGGGTCTCATTTCTTTTGCATTATATTTATTGCAGTAAGCTTTATATAATATTTAAATACAATTTAGAATTAATTTCAAAGAAAAACATACTTAATAATAAAGTGTTTCACCTGGGGTGATTCATATAAAAAATGAACATTGCTTTATAGAGTTGTTAAAAAGCAGAAACTTTAACAAACATTAAATCACCAGTGTCCTACATTCAATATGTAATAAAATGCACATAATTACACTGAAATAAATACCTAACGATTGCTATAAAAACTATTTTGAAACTAGTTTTGTTTATATAGATCACATCTATTTATCCAACATTTCAAACAGTTCGTATTTTATAAAAACTTTTTAACTTCATAATTTCCCGACTCTCTTATGAACATTACGGCTGTTTGATTCAGGGTGTTAGATTCACCTCTGCTATTAACACTAATGGCACGTTAACAAAAGGGCTATAAAAGAGGCTGACATTCATTGTTTATTTGACAGTTAAGTCTATATAACGGAATGCAGAAGAAATAAAATTTACTTATCTCCATCTTGCTGCATTTATTTATTTAATCGATAAGCGCAAAAACAAAATGAATTGAATACATTAATTTGATCGCAGTGGTATATAAATGATCAAAGTTGATTTTGGTTTCAGTACTCTGACTTAAAAAATATTTTTTTTACCGAAATCATTTTTTTTTTTTTAATGCATTGCTAATGATCATCATGCTTCACCTTTACAATTCTCCATAAATCCTTTGCAGGTTAACAGGCAAGTGTTTCGTATCCCTTAACTGAAGCCATACGAAATAAAAGGGGGACTTTACAAATCGGTGCACCTTGGTTCTTAACCCAGAACACTGGTTTTAATTAATACAGTGATGACTGGTAAAAGAAGTGAAACACAAACACCTCCTTTTGTGACCAAGGGACACATCGAAATTGGGAAAATTAGGATGTGGCCCACAGAACGTCTCGGGTTTATTAAACCGCTCACGGGCCCAGGCGGCTTAGGGGACTCCTCTCGCTTTTCAGGACGGTGAGCTTCCGCAGCCGAATTCTGCCCCCTGGCTCGGTGTGGATGGAGGACGCCAAGCTGAAGGGACTGGAGATCTGCCACCCCCAGGTAGGCCCTGAGCCGCTGCCTGCAGGTACCTCCACATGGTAGTGAGGTGAGGCTTCACTCAGCCCGTCTGTCACAGGAGAGGAATATCTTCAACCGCATCTTCGGCGGCTTCCTGATGAGGAAGGCGTATGAACTGGGCTGGGCCAACGCCTGCTGCTACGGGTGAGACCAGGATCCGGGGTCAGGGCCTGGGTGCACAGCACTCAGCCGCCAGGTGGAGACAGTCGCGTCACCGCGTCTCTCTTGCAGAGGCTGTCGCCCCGATCTGGTCGCGGTCGACGACATCCTGTTCCAGAAGCCGGTGGAGATTGGCTCGCTGCTGCTTCTGTCCTCACAGGTGAGCCCGAGGCGGGCTGCTTGTTTTTGGACTGGAGAGCGAGCGCTGAACTCAACCTCGGTGTGTGTTTGTGCTATAGGTTTGCTACACAGAGGGCAAGTACATCCAGGTCAGAGTTCACACAGAGGTGCTGGACCCTGATACACGCCAGCACAACACTACCAACGTCTTCCACTTCACCTTCAGCTTCCCGCAGGACGCACCAGCAATCGTCCCCAAGACGTATGGAGGTCAGCCTCCGCGTCTGTCCCCGTCTCCTCCTCCGCTGCGGCCTTCCATAAGCCAGATCAACATGTTCTGTGCTTCCTCCGTTTCCACAGAGTCCATGCTGTATCTGGACGGAAAGCGGCACTTCATGCAGGCGCACTGAGCTCCCCTCCGCCTCCATCCAGGCCTGGAAGCTCCGCCCTCTTCTGCCACTATAGGCAAACATTTGCATGGACCTGCTTTTATTTAGGGTTTTTTCCTTCCACAGTTGGGTGGGGGAGCAGAAAGTGACATTCCTGCTTGGGGACAGTGCCTGTGTTACCCCTTTTCCACAGCACTGGTACCGGGGGGGGGGTCAAGGATGGGAAACCGCAAGAATGGGCTGGCATTTCCACTGCCCAGTGGGAGCTGGCTGGCGACGACGTCACAAACCATGCCTACTCCACAAAAGTGACTTCACATTGCTAAGAGAACTTAATTTGTTCAAGAGCCCACACCATTATGGCGCCGATTTCAAATTGGGAACTGGCACTGGAATGGTACCAGCACCAGTGCAGTGGGAAAGGGGTTTGTCAGACTGATACTCATGAATGTCAAGGGTCAGCCCCCCCCAGCTCAAACAGAGCACCCCAATCCCCAAGATGGTTTCCTGATACCACATAAAAGCTGCCTAGAAGTTTTATACCTTTTACCATATTTTTTTTATTAAATTCAATTTGTTACATTGGTGCCAATGTGTGAACATGTCAGAAACATAGAAAGAACGTGGCCATCTGCCCACAGAAGTGCTGATTGTTGAAGCCGCCACCCCTGCTGTGATAATCCAGACAGGACCGCCATCTTTAGACTTCTTTACTGTCAACTGTCATTCAGTATGTATGAAAGGACGAAGGGAGGTGGACACTGATTTAGTTCAGTTTATCGAAATACTTAAGCTTTCCTGCAGGATCAGGGATTATCTGTAAGAGAGAAAATCACAGGGGATGTGTTACTGAAGTGTGATGTGCTCATTAAAGGTTCCT
Organism: Pollimyrus isidori; assembly: GCA_019775955.2. Lineage (NCBI taxonomy): Eukaryota > Metazoa > Chordata > Actinopteri > Osteoglossiformes > Mormyridae > Pollimyrus > Pollimyrus isidori. The sequence goes on along the minus strand of JABFDZ020000084.1, from coordinate 24,060,635 downwards.
CCAGTCTACCGTAATAGAATCGCTGACCTGCTTAAGGCCATATTTTATCATCTTGGGGAGGTGTTACAGCTCCTGCTTGGGCCACCAAGCCTTCATAGCTGCATCTGGGTCAATCTGATTGGGCCAAGACATGGGAGGGGCCAATTTAAGGACCCACCCACTAACGCGCTCACATTACTGAGTAGTCTAGCTTTAGTCTGTGGCAGCCCACGATGCAGCGACATCGGGTTACGAAACCGTTTTTCGGTCAGCTGTCTCTCAGACTGATGGGTGCTCCTGCATCCCAGGGGGAGTGAATCAGAGTTACCATGGCAACAGGACTCACCGTGTCACTGCCTGGCTTCCAGCCGGCGGGGCAAACTGCAGAGAGACGGGCCCGGTTAGAAGGCGTGGACTCCCACAGCCGTATCAGAGGTACAGCTTTAACAAGGAGCAGGGGAGTCACAGCTCCTACCCTCGCCGTGCTTGTCTGTGTACTGGAAGGCCTGCACCAGCCGTAGGGTCTCGTCCACGGAGCGGCCCACCGGCAGGTCGTTCATGGTGATCTGCCGCAGGATGCCCTTGCCGTCGATGATGAAGAGGCCCCTGAGGAAGAGCAAAGGGCATCAGGGCAGCCTGCACTGGGGCAGGAGGATGCGTGGGAAAATGAGAAAGGGAGACAGGACCCGCCAACTCTCTTCTGGAAGAGGTTGGATAGGCGTGTCTGAAAGGTAAAGCAGCCTCTGTACCTTAGCGTGTGGCCCTGGTCCTCCAGGAAGACCCCGTAGTCCTTGGAAATCTGGTGGGTGAGGTCAGAAAGCAAGGGGATCTTCATAGATCCCAGTCCTCCCTGCTTCCTGGGTGTATTGATCCTGTTGGCCAACCACGACATCACAGAGTTATGGAAGTCACAGCCTTTTACACTCCAGCTCACGAACAGGCCACCGGAGGAGGTATCTATAGGTCAATGTCAGGAAGGGGCGCATCTGGGATCTGCAGTGGGGTTACCAGGCCAGGTGAGTGAACTGTGAATCCACGGAACACGCCACCACCTCGGCGTTGATGGCACGGAACTCCTGGATGCGGTCGCTGAACGCAATGATCTCCGTGGGGCACACGAATGTGCTGTAACAAGGAAAAAAGTGTGATCCTTTAGACTGAAGCAGGGTTAACATGCTGGATTCTGCCAGGGGCAGCTTTCAAGAACAATACATACAAATCCAGCGGGTAGAAAAAGAACACCAGGTATTTCCCTCTGTAGTCGGACAGCTTGAGCTCCTTGAATTCACCGTTGATGACGGCAGTGCCTTCCCAGTGAGGGGCCGGCTTGGAGACTGGAGACAAGCAGGGATGTGGAGGTGAAAAACTACACAGAGAATCAGCAAAGTTTTTTTGCAAACAAAAATAAACATTCGGTTGATACACATTAGCTTAGACCAGGGGTCATCAACTCCAGTCCTGGGAGGCCAGAGCCCTGTGTACCTTAGTTCTTTCCCTGTTTTACCATAAATGATTCAGCTCAAGAGCTGTCTGGTAATTAGCACAAGGAGTTGAATCAGGTGTGTTAAATGAGGGGAAACCCAAAAATGTGCAAGGCTCCGGCCCCCCAGGACTGGAGTTGATCACCATGACCAGTGTCATAGTGATAATGCAGAACAATTTAGCACAGAGTGGCGATTCAAGCGCTAATTACGCCATCGTATGATTTGTCGAAAATACACTCATACAAAAGTGAATCGTAAAATAACACTCCATACATGTATAATAACGAGCTGTAGGTGGCAGAGGTGAGCGGCGGGCGCAGCCAACAACCATGACGTGTCCTAACTAGGGCGACGATCCAGGGATCTCATGTTCCAAACGGACAGCGCATGAAATTACCGCGCCAATTCAACTTCCTCGACCGCGTATTTTCATGTTAACGTACTTTTTATTCGAATGGTGATTTTCAAGACATTTGTTTTGATCTTAGTAATGCAAATTACCGATAAACAGACTGCAAAAGTGAATCGTTCGTCGGGTACATGCAAAAAAAGGATTATAATCAGTGTTTAAATAACGACGCTGAAGAAAGGCTCATCAGGGTTTCATTTGCTGATTGATATGCGTGTCTAACCGCTTACCCGATCAGCTGGGCCAGGCAGCAGATGGTCAGGACTACTTAGCACTGCGTTATGCTAAGTATTACTTCCATACCTTCAAGCTTTAATAGTCTAGTGCGCAGATGCAATAAACAAATTAATAGATCAACACAAATTTTATTAACGCGGGGCCGAGGAAACTCACTCTTGGCTTTGCTGAGATGCAGAGAGTGATCGGACACCGGCACGCGGAAAGCCTCCCCAGGATAAACGTGTCCGCCCGCGTAGTTGTAACACTCCTGCTCCTTCCTGCCGGTTGTTGCCTCCTGAGCTGCAGCCACAAGCTGCAGCAGCAATGAAACTGCGAAAAGCATGCCAGCCACCTCCAGTAACACTTTACCACAGCGCTGCCCGTCCATCTTTATTCGGCACAGCGTGCACGTCCCAGCGCGCAGAAATACAAACCCGACTCCACCGCCGCAAGTGTGCGCGCACGCCATGAGCACGCTTAAAGGTACAGCTCGAAAAATTCCAAAATTCCATTCCAACAGATATTCCATTCTGCATAAAAATCGGTATGCAATGAAACAAAAATATAATAAAAAGTAAAGAAATATAAGATGTACGCCTTCATATTTGAGGGTAAATGCATATCTCATGGTCGAAGATTTAGATAGAGGGTGTGTTCTCTCCAGTAGTATAGAGGTACCGTAGTGAACACCATCCGGACAAATTGAACGAATTGTCTAAAAAATCTGCTGCGGGGTGACATTTAAGTTTTGAGAATGACACAAATATTGATTTTCACAAAGTCTTCTACCTCAGTTTTTACGATGGAAATTTGCATAAATTCCAGAATGTTCTGAAGAGTGATCAGATAAATTTGCCATGAAAATGAACTTAATCCCAAAATACCAATTTCCACTGCATTTCAGCCCTGCCTCAAAAAGACCTGCTGACATCATTTCAGTGATTCTCTCATTAACACAAATGAGACACTGTCATGCTGAATGATTTAGAATAGCAGACTGCATGGATGCTTTAAAAGGAGGGTGGGTCTTCCTCCGTTAACCATAGCTGTCTGTAAGGAAACACATGCAATTATCATTGCTTTGCATAAAACGGACTTCACAAGTAAGGATATTAGCCATTCATTAGATCATCAGGAACTTCAAGGAGAGAGGTTTGATTGTTGTGAAGAAGGGTTCAGGGCATCCAAGAAAGTCCAACAAACATCAGAACTATCTCCAAAATTTGATTCAGGTGCAGGACCGGGGCACCACCAATGCAGATCTTGCTGAGGAATGGCAGCAGGCAGGTGTGAGTGCATCTGCATGCACAGTGAGGCATAAAAACATTTGTGAGGCATAAGAAATTTACAAATGAGAAGATGCCATTTGGCCCATCAAGCTCGTTTGGGAAGAACTTACCTAATAGCTCATAGTTGTTAAAATTCTATCTAGCTCTGATTTGAAGGAACCCATAATTTTAACTTGCACTATATGAGCAGGAAGACTATTCCAAACTCAAACTATATTCCGTGTAAAGAAGTGCTTTCTGAAATCTGTTTTAAAATGTTCTCCTGCTAATTTCCATCTGTGGCCACTAATATTTAAACTAATATTGAAATAGTCTTTTGGCTGAAGAGCATGCAGACCTGTTAGAATCTTATAGACCTGGATCATGTCCCACCTTAGTCTCCTTTGCTCAAGGCTAAACAGATTAAGCTCAGTTAACCTCTCCTCATAAGACATTCCTCACCAAACCTGCACACAATATTTTAGGTGGGGTCTTACCAAGGAATTATATAATCGCAGCATTACCTCCTTTGACTTAAACTCCACACACCTAGAGATATACCGCAACATCCCAATGGCATTTTTTTATTGTTTCCCCACACTGGAGAGAGTGGGACATGGAAGCATCAAGATACACACTGAGGTCTTTCTCAATCAGCTATCTTTGTTTCAGTGGAACCCATAAAATATCAGTACTTTATATTTCTGCTCCCTGCATGGATTACTTTACATTTATCTATGTAAAATTTCATCTGCCAGGTATCAGCCCAGTCGCTAATTAAATCAAGGCGAAAACTTTTGGAGGTTGGCCTGGTAGGGCAACAAAGAAACCACTTCTCTTCAAGAAAAACATCAGAGACAAACTGATATTCTCCGCTTCGCGTCAGGTCCTGATCACACTATTGGGGCTTATTTTGCGATAACTACCGGCTGCCTGTACATTATCCCTTACATGGTTTGCCATCAGTCAGGACTCGGCCCAGAAGTTGATTGACAGAATTCCAGGGTGAATTGCAGAGATCTTGAAAAAGAAGGGCCAGCACTGAAAATATCGACTGCATAAACTTCATGTAATTGTCAATAAAACCCTTCGACATGCTTGTAATTGTACTTCAGTATCCCATAGAAATATCTAACAAACACTGAAACAGCAGATTTCGTGAAAACCAATACTTGTGTCATTCTCAAAACTTTTGGCTACGATTGTGCACTTGCTGATAATCTGCTGAGATCTGACTTGCCATCTGTGTTGCTCGTCATCCCCACAAGAGTGTGACCTGCACTAGTAAGAAGGGCCCAGCCCAGCAAGTGACTCTGACTCGGAAGGAAGGGCACCAGTACTACCAGACCATTCAGACACTGAGGCTCAAGGCAGACCAGCTGTACAAGCAGATGTTAACAGGGGCTTCTGTCACCTGTATAATGGCCAGGTCAGAGCAGATGTGGGGACATGTGACAGGGGCATGCATATGGGCTCATGGTGGGGAGACATCACCACTGCGTGGCTTTCTGCACCACCTGAAATGCGCTGTGGGTATCAAGGCAGGCGTCAAGCCCACATACCACCTGATCACCTTCACACGGGGGGTTCCCATGGGGGCAATCCTGGCTGAACTCACGGGTGCATGTCACGTGGGGATGGGGGTGCCACTGTATGCAGATGAAAGGGCTCGTGCTGGTCTCCTCCCCCATGGAGGAAGGGGGCGTGGCCAAGGGCAAGGGTGGTTCCATGCACATATATACCAAGATCTTCTATGGAGGCATTATGGGCACTCAGATACTACAAGACCCTCTAAATGTACTCTGTGTGTTGTTTGCATGTATGTGTTCTCAGAAAGCCTTGGTGCTTGTATGGGGGTCCTGAAGGCAGGAGTGGCCCTGGCCTGTCAGTACCAGGGCAGTAAACAGTAGTGGAATAAGGTTCCAATGTTTTTTTTTGTCTGTGAAAAACTAAAGATCGATCTGCTGGCCAAATTTAATAATAAAGTATAAAGACATATTGCAGGTAGAATACATAAAATATTATGGCGTTTGACTGGCGAAGAAATCACGATCCTTAAAAGGACAGTAGGGCAGGCAGTAGGGACAAGGTTCAATGGGTCATACTCCGGTTCAGCAAAATAAATCCAAAAAACAAAATACAGATTAGCCTTTACTTTCACTTCCACTTTTGTAACATTCCTTTTCCGTTCTTTTACGATGCCGGCAGAAATGCAGGCTAGTTTTCAAAAGGCACCAAGCAAGAACCAGCCCAACACCAACACTGGCTCTGTGTGGAAATGAGGCAGTTGGCTCCTTCATCTGTCAGTCACCCGGCAGCCAGAGGGCGGGACTGGAAACCCATTTCTGATTCATTTCTGCTCCAGGGCCCCATTGTGATGGAGCTGCAGACCCACCATCACCATGGCCACAGCACGAGTGACCCTGGGATTATAGGTAAAGTGACCCATGGCTCTGCTCCTAGCCTCAGCCTCATGATGTGCTTGGCTCCACCCAGCTCCCAGACACGAGGTGAAATCCTGGAGGTGCGTATTAAGGGCGACCCCATCACCATGGTGAAGGAGCACATACTCAGCATTAGCATGACCAGTGTCAGACCTCAAAGTGAGGTGCATGTCTGTACCTGGCCTGCAGGGGGTGCTGCTGCCACCCAGAGCAGGACCTCAACGCATTTGCATGTGTCCGTGCAGGACATCGACGTGGAAGTGCGCAGGGAGACGTGGCACAGTTCAGCACCATGGACCCATCCCCCCCTGAGGGACCTGTGTACCCAGATCTTCTACAACAGGGGTGTCAAACGGCGGTCCTGGGGGGCCGCAGCCCTGTGTGGCTTAGATCTTTCCTAGTTCCACCACAAATGATTCAGCTCAACAGCTATGTGGTAATTAGCACAAGGAGTTGAATCAGGTGTGTTAAATGAGGGGAAGCCCAAAAATGTGCAGGGCTCCGGCCCCCCAGGACTGGAGTCTGACACCTGTGTTTTACAAGAACCCACCCTTGGAGGTTTTTGGTACCAGCCCCTGGAGCTGGCTGAAGTCCCTCAGCTAGTCGACCAATGGGAGGACGCATCACACATGGTCCCCTAGTACCCCCTGCCCCCCCCATTGGGAGGCGGAGCCTCAGCAGCTGCTCTCTGTTGCTTCCCATCATGGAATCATTACCTCCTGCAGGCCTCCTTAGTGCTCTTGAGTGTCTTCCCTGCCTATGCCTTTAGGGTGTCCCTTCCCCTGGGTAGTGTACTGTGACTCAGCACTTCCTGTGACATGGGGGGGGGGGGGCAGGTTCAGCCAACCCGACTCCGGCTACAAATTGCGAGGTTATAGGGGTCTCTCTCACTCTCCCTCGTTTCCTGTAACTGGACGGACATTCCTATAGACTGTGCTGTTCTCACAGTGGCTGACAAAATACCTGCCACTCTAAGGATGCAGCAATACGAGGCATCATAATAAATGATCTGTCATCACTCTGCATTTGTTTTTGTTTATTTATTATACTATGCCTAAGCGATAGTGGCTTAGGGCTCTTTCCGGTTCTGTTCAAACTACTGAAATGGGTCTTCTTGTCACCATTATGCTCTTTGCAGGGACATATCCAAGACGTCCACTAGAGGGAGCCCTTCGCCTGGGAATATGCAGACCAGCCTAAAGGGCTGTTCTGTCTCGAGTTCTGAGCTCCTGCATCGTTTTCACGGCCTCACACATTATGGGTTAGAGGACGTGAGACCTTATTTGGGAGAGTATAACAACATAAATAAAGGCTTTGTCAAAACATGTTTATCGGCTTTTGGAATAATACAAAGATAAAATATATTAGTCAGACCCTAATTGTTAGCGCTCGTAGACTCTGGGATAGGCTCCAGACCCCCCCAGCCTGGACCCTGAACAGGATAGTAGCAAACAATAGTGGCATAGTTGTGTAAAAAAAAAATTTTGAGTGCATACCCAACAGTGGTAGATAGAGAAGAACAGCATGAAAAACAAAAATTATATCTGCGCAAGACATCTGCGGTTATATCTTTACGATCGGCCCTGGGCGCGTGTTTGAGTGACTGGCTGTGAACTGCCTGGCTTCCTGCTTGGCGTGTGTAGCATGGCAGCCTGCGCGGCAGCTGCATGGCACTGGCACTGGAGCAGAGTGGCCACTGGCCCTCCGCTCTGGCTCAAACTGCAGCCCAACTGTGAAATTTGTGGCTGGCCCAGTGCATGATGGGAGCCGCACAGTAGACGTGTTGGATGTCCCACTGAGTGCATCAGTAATGAGCTGCAAAATCTTGGTCTAGATGTTTACATAAGAACATTTACAGAAATTTACAAATTAGAGGAGGCCATTGGGTCCATCAAGCTCATTTGGAGAGAACTTAACTAATAGCTCAGAGTAGTTAAACTCTTATCTAGGTCTGATTTAAGGGAAAATTTGGACCTGAACTATCCACCTCTTATTAGACTTATTTGGTTAAAATCTTTAAAGAATTTCAGTATCTCCCTTTATATTTTTTATAATAGTTTTCTGTGCTCTAAGAGTCCATTTCATCAATGGATTATTGATAATGTTTATGTAGCTGTGTAGATTGTCATCTGCTGGAAATCTGTTTTCTTCAGTGTTTTTCCAGTGAGCTTCATATGATGGGTTGCACCAATATATCACAGCTCTAATCTGTGGTGCAACATCATAGTCTCTGAAAGAAGGCAGGTCCCATCCTGCTTTTTCTAATTTAGGTGAATAGTTTTGAGATGAGTCCTGGGTCTTTTACCTTGCCATATATACCATTATGACATTTTGTCCCTTTCATTGAATTGGTTTTGGGCAGTCCCTGTTGGTAGGGTCTGAAACTGATACAGTAGTCTGGGCAATATAATCTTTTTAATGGGTTCAATCTTTGAGCTGAGACTAATAACGGAATTAACTTCGATCTTGCTATGTCTTCCTTAATTTTCGCATGTATAGACAGATAATTGCATTCTGATAGTTTTGCCAAATCCTTTGGCACATTCATGTCCAAATACTTGAAAGACTCTGTTTGCTATGCCAAGGAATACCTGCTTATAATTTTTTAAGGTGGGTCATAGTAATATAAATGTAATTTGGTTTACCTATGTTAATAAATGTATCCATTTAGGCAAAGAGTATGCTGATTGTCATAGATAATTCAAACTATCGTCTGTCACAGGCCAATTAATGCTCTGTCTCTTTAATGGTAATTCCCTTCACAACTTCATTTTGTCTGATGTGTTGAGCTAGCTGTTCCAAATATAATGCAAACAGTAGCAGCAACCATGGTCCACCCTGTCTCTTGCCCCTAGATAATAGGGGGTGACAGTAGGGATATATGGCTGTAAGTACATCCGTAGAATCCTGAGAATCTCCACAGCACCTATGGTCTGGATGAATCCCTGCTTTTTCTCTGCAATGATGCAACAGGCAATTAATAATGAATGACCTTTATAAGGAGGGACACGAATATTTGTAGGGAGAAGAGAGAATGAGCTGTGAGTGAAACGGGGCTAATCTGTCACATAAAGTAGGTTTATTTTTGACATGAAGGCATTTCTTATGAACACTGTGCAGCCATCCATCCACCCCCAGGCTCGACAAAGCCACTGTTCACTGCTGGCTGAAATACTGACCGTACCGTGCAAAGTGACCATGCAGCGAAGAGGCCGCTGTCCTGCACTGAAACAGGATATGGGGGCGGGACTTACACAGGATGTGTGGGGAGCATTATCGACAACATGTTTTACAATTCCAGTGTTGGGCATATGTCACCAGGTTCCATGCTGTTTTCAGATAAGGGTGGAGCAAAGGTGGTGACCTGCTGTTTTTGACTTGAATCTTTTCCTCGGTGGTACTTCTAATAACAGCACACTGCTGTGAATCTCCTCAGAAATACCAGTTAGTGTGGGCCAAACTGGTCCAGCTAAAGAATGTGACTGTTCCCCTGATCCCCGACATCACCACAATAGCACGGGGAGTGAGCGAGGTGGCAGTGATGCTCCTGTCTTACTCTGGTATTATATGAAGATTTATTAGTAGGCCTATTACATGCTTGTATCAATGTGAATTTCCCTCCCTGCAGAAATGAACAGGCCGCCACTTAACCACAAGTATGATGAGCATTTACAGTGTAATCGAGGTGGAGACGCAATGCAAAACAGTACCTCTTTAAAAGCTTGAAGCAGGTGGTGCCGGGAACATTTTCACACGCCACTTATTTAATTATGGAGCGCGGAATGTGCCGCCCAGCGCCTGGCCGCGGCTCACCTGTCCCGGCTGGCCGGCTGGTCTACTCAGAGCTCCTCCCGCGAACGATTACGCAGGGGTGACTCGGAAGCGGACGCTTTCTGACACACAGGTAAGACGAGCCGCGGCGCCATGTTGAGGGAGACGGAAGTGAGAGAGTGGAGTGGGGTGGGGAGCCGGCAGCAGGAGAGCACAGAGGAAAGGAGGCGGCGGCGGAGGAGGAGCAGCCAAGCGGCCAGGGCTCAGCGGCTCTTTCATCGAGATGACCGCTGCGTGTTAGTGTCCGCTCAGTGCTCTCCCTGGCGTAGCGTTCCGCACTTTGTCTGCTGTTCAACCCCCCCTCCCCTTCCCGGAGAAGCGCCCGTCCGGAGCCGAACTGAGGAGGAGCGGCGGAGCGGTGAAGATGCCTCTGCCACAGCTGGCCGACCCGTGGCAGAAGATGGCAGTGCGGGACGCGGGGGCGGAGGTAAGCCCGGCTGGGACGGGGTCCGCTTCACGTACATAGAGTTAGAAAGGAAGTGTAACTTTTGGTGTACTGGAAGCTCGGAGCCATTTGGCGTAAGGAAAGTTTTGTTTAGGCACAAGTGCTCAACTTTGGGGGGTTTACAGCCTGGTCCCGTGGAGGTCTTTCCCGGGGACACACGGTCGGCGGCCCTTGGGCTGTGCCCGGACACTAATGTGACTTTCCTGCATTCCTGTAACTCTCGCATTAATGTCACTTTCACTCATCAATGTAATTTTCCCGCATTAATATAACTCTTCTCGCATTTATGTCACTTATTCCGTGGGAGCCTGACTCCCTCACTTATTAACATTTTCGTACCGTCCGGACACAGGGGGGGGGGCGCTTTCA
>JABFDZ020000084.1:24020319-24037657 GCA_019775955.2 Pollimyrus isidori | reverse complement strand
GTGTGTGTGTGTGTGTGTGTGTGTGTGTGTGTGTGTGTGTGTGTGTGTGTGTGTGTGTGTGTGTGTGTGTGTGCACGTTAGTGTTACTCTACCATGAAGCAGCTACTTTTATTAGTGGTGTGCTTCAAGGCTGTTTGTGTCAGCACCGTACTATCTCTGGATTTCTGATTACAGAAATTATTCAGGAGAGAGATCTACCCCCCATTCAAACCTGTGACTACTAGGCCGGATGACACCTTCTACTTCGATCCAGAGTTCACCACAAAAACTCCCAAAGGTCTGGGTCTCCATTATAATAAATAACGTAATATATTAAGGTCACGCTTCATAAAGAGTGTCTGGAGGTTGCCACTGGGGGCACTGTCTGTAAGGACATTGTGTGTTGTGGCTGTTCCAGACTCTCCAGGGGTGCCCCCCAGTGCCAACGCCCACCAGCTCTTCCGTGGGTTCAGCTTTGTGGCCATAAGCCCTGAGGAGGAGGGTGAGCCTCTGGCAGGTGTGGGCGTGTCCTCTGTTGTACAGGTACACACAGCGGTATTCATGTATGGTGTTGTGTGGGCAGTCACACGGGGCTGCTCTTGGTACTGATTCTACCTTATCCTTCCTACAGCAGCTTCACAGGCCCACAATGCAGTTTTCTGACGTATATGAAATGAAAGAGGACATCGGAGTGGGCTCATACTCCATTTGCAAGCGTTGCATCCACAAGAGCTCATACATGGAGTTCGCTGTCAAGGTGACAACAACGGTGCATTAATGCCAGTGCTGGATGAGGTGCCATGGCCCTGCACCCTGCACCCTGCACCCAGGCCTCACACTCAGAGATGCCCAGGCCTTACTCAGCAGTCCATGCTCTTGGGGGTATTCTGGGGGAACCGGGTCGCTCCTGGATCCAAACTCCTCTCCCGGGCCATTTGTTTGATCTCTGTTTATTCTCAGATCATCAACAAGGCTAAGAGGGACCCCACAGAGGAAGTGGAGATCCTGCTGAGATATGGCCAACACCCCAACATCATCACCCTGAAGGAAGTGAGTTGGAGCGCATGTGGGCAGGCCCGGTCTAGCAGTCACCTATAATTACAGGCGTACCCATATCAGGTTCAGTGACTTCGGTGCGGCAGAGGGAAACGGACAAATGCTGACGGCCTCCACCTCTGCTTGTGCGCGGCTGTACGGGCAGGTTTATGACGACGGCCGCTCCATGTACCTGGTAACGGAGCTGATGAAAGGAGGAGAACTGCTGGACAAGATTCTCCGGCAGAAGTTCTTCTCTGAGCGAGAGGCCGGTGCCGTTCTCTACACCATCACCAAAACCGTGGAGTACCTGCATGCACAAGGCGTAAGAGAACTGCGTTTCCCAGAATGTTTTTTAAGGCGATGAATGATGACACATTACTATACCTTTGTATAACGCTGCCCCCATGTGGCCAGGTGGTCCACAGAGACCTGAAGCCCAGTAACATCCTCTACGTGGACGAGTCCGGAAACCCCGAGTCCATCCGCATCTGTGACTTCGGCTTTGCCAAGCAGCTGCGTGCTGAGAACGGACTGCTGATGACCCCCTGCTATACTGCCAACTTTGTGGCTCCTGAGGTCCCAGTAACCCCTCCCACCTTAATCCAATTTGGTGAACAGGAAAGTGTTCTGTTACTTAGGCAGGTGTCTGTGTCACCCTCTACAGGTGCTGAAGAAGCAGGGTTACGATGCTGCTTGTGATATCTGGAGCCTGGGTGTGCTCCTCTACACCATGCTGACTGGGTAGGGGGGCCTGAGGGTGTACGTACACTATGGTGACAATGTGGGGTTAATGAACTGTCCAGTGGGTTTGAAATGGGTTCTGTCCACAAAGGTTCACACCTTTCGCAAATGGCCCTGATGATACTCCAGAAGAAATTCTAGCCCGAATCGGCAGTGGGAAGTTCTCCCTAAGCGGGGGCTACTGGACCTCAGTCTCTGCAGAAGCCAAGGTGGGTTTGGCTCGGACCGGAAACGGCACCCCCTAGCGTACGTGCAACTGCATGACAGGGAAAGGACTAAAAGTGACCCCTCCCCCCCACTGACCCAGGACCTGGTGTGGAAGATGCTACATGTGGACCCCCACCAGAGGTTGACGGCAGCCCAGGTCCTCAGACACCCCTGGATTGTGCAGAAGGACCAGCTGCCCAAGTACCAGCTTAGAAGACAGGACGCCCCACACCTGGTCAAGGTGAGGCTAGGTGGGGGCCATGCGTGTGAGTATGGTAGCATCATTTCCATGGTGACTGATGGTGGTCCTGTCTCTCAGGGAGCGATGGCCGCAACATACTCGGCTCTGAACAGAAACGTGCCTCCAGTGCTGGAGCCTGTGGGCTCCTCGACGATCGCTCAGCGTCGGGGCATCAAGAAACTGACCTCCACTGCCCTGTGAGCCTGACCTGCACGGCATAGACGCCCAGTGTGACCCGGCCGGCCACCCTGTAGGGACCCGGACACTGAATGAGTAGCAGAGCTTGGACCTGTAGTGTTTACCATCACACCTCCTGGCCAAGAGAACAGATGGCCTTGTACAATCATTTTTGCATCCAAGCAGGAGAAGCTAGGAAATTCTGCATAAGTATTTTTATTTTGAATAATTAGAGATACTTGAGCAAAAGAAATTGAGCAGAAGTGGGTGAGAATGACTTCTGTCTCTTGTAAAAGTCATTAACATGAGTGGAGGGCTACTGCAAAGGTGCGAGAGCCACACAGCTGGGATCCTCACAGATATGTCTGTTGGGCCATAGCCAAAGGTCTGCCTCTATCTAGTGTGGGAAAATGACATAGGTGGCCAGGCCAAAACTGGCCTGGTAGCGCTCTGTTGTATGCCCCATCCAGCCACCAGAGCTGGCACAATCTCTTCTGATTTAATTTTTTAACACATCTGTTTAAGGTTGCCGCAGGTCATTTTATTGTATAAAAAGGACCATGTGACTGTGTGTCCTTTTGGACTCCTCCTATTACCCTGCTAGCAGAGGGTGTCCCAATCCTTCTTGTGTAGTCTTTACCTGTCTCAGCACCACGTGAAGATCATTTATGGCTGCTTCTCTGCATCAGGAACTAAGTTCTGGTCTCCGGGTTTTCTCATTTTAACTGACTTCTCTCATATTTCGCTCTCCACATCGACGGCCGGCAGCAGAGCGTTCTGGACCTGTGTGCGCCTCAGCCTTCCATGCCCAATTCTTCATTCTGGTGGTTGCATCGAACATTATTTTGTTGTATTTATAGCTCCGCAGATCTCAGGTTTACACAGACATGATGACAGTGACACCTGGTGGTATATATGTGCAATGAGCTGGTGATTCAGTGCTACACTGATGGTTCATGGATGTCAACCAGTATTATTACTACTGAATGACCGGTGCTTGAAAGTGAGAACTTTTAGCAAAAGCGGGAATCCATTACTGGGTGAACCGCCTATATGGATATAGCTGTCTTTCAACACAATGCAAAAAAAAAAACTATCTGCACTGCAGATGCAGTTATATGTGGCATACAAGGACATTAATAAAAATGAAATAAAAGTATATATTTACGTATGGGAGCATTCATGTTTCAATGCCTCTGCGATGCAGGAATTACCGGTGGCTGTTGGATTACTTTCATTTTTAAAATTTAATATATACCCACACTGCAGATATACCAGCTGCAGCGTGTCCACTGTGGTTATAACACCATCATGACTGCTGGCGATTTAAACATTGACATCTTAGGTGTTAATTAGTGAAAATAGACAAGAATGGGTGAATTTTAACTCTGATGACCACTGCATGTAGACTTGTGGGTAGGAAATCCCTAAGGAGAAGAAAGGGAGCGGCCATGATACTCAAGCCAATGGTAAGAAAAGCAATGTACGATCTCAAAAATGGCAGATTTATTTCTGTTGGTATACAAGGCAAGCCAATCAATATCTCAATAATGCAAGCCTATGGCCCAAGCACTGATGCTGAAGAGACAGAAATTGAAAAATTTTATGAAAACCTAAAAGATCTAGAACTAGTAGCAAATTTTTCACTTTGATCATAGGCGATTGGAATGCTTAAGTAGGACATCAAAAGGTAACTGGAATAACTGGCAAATATGGCTTTGGAGAGCAAAATAAAGCAGGGCAGAGACTAATAGAGTTTTGCCCAGAAAACTCACTAGTCATAACAAACACTTTTCCAGCACCCCAAAAGGCAATTCCAGAGGTGAAAATTTCAGGTCCAGAAAGTACAAATCCAGACCAGGGTTTTGTTTTAACCAGCCAGTGGAGTGAGAACTCTGTGACTCTTTATGCTTGACTGATTGGTTGAAACTAAAATAATGGTCTGGGTTTGTACTTTCTGGACCTGAGATTTCCACTTCTGGGCAATTCTAAACACGGACATCACCTGACAGCCAATATTGTAATCAGATGGACTATATACTCCGCAGGAAAAGATGGAGAATCTCCCTACAGTCAGTCAAAACAAGACCTGGAACTAATTTTGGATCAGATCATGAAATTTAAACTGAAACTGAAAAAAGAAGGGAAAGCCTCTATACCATATAAATATGGTCTAAATACTATTCCTTATGAATACACAGTGGAAGTGAAAGGAATTCAATGGATTAGATCAGATAGATAGAGTACCTCATTTCACTGCATGCTGTACTTGTACAACTGTGCATGTGACAAATAAACCTTAAACCTTACCTGAAGAACTATGAATAGAGGTTTATAACACTGTACAAGAATCAGCAATAAAACACAATCCCAAGAAAATAAAAACAAGACATCGAAATGGCTGTCTGAGGAGGCTTTGCAAATAACTGTGGAACGAAGCAAAATGCAAGGGCGAAAGGGGACGATACACCCAACTGGATGCAGATTTCCAGAGAAGAGCAAGGAAAGATAATGAGATCTTCGATGCAAATGCAAATCAATGCAATGAAGTAGAAGATAGAAGAAGACAATAAAATTCGAAAAACACGTGTTCTCTTTAAGAAAATTAGAGATATCAAAGAAACCTTCCAGGACGAAATGGGCATGATAAAAGACAACAAACGGTATGGACACAAGAAGAAGAGATGGCAAGAATATACAGGAGAATTGTACAACAAAGATCTGAACATACTCAAGAACAACAATGGTGGAGACACTGACTTAGAGCCAGACATCCTGCAGAATGAAGTCAGGAAGGCCTTTGACAGCACTGGTAACAATAGGGCCAACGGAGATTATGGAATCCCAGTTGAATCACTCAAAATCCTAAAAGATGATGCTGTTAAAGTTCTCCACTCAATATGTCAGTAAATATGAAAAACGCAGCAGTGGCCACTAGATTGAAAAATATTAGTTTATATTCCAATTTCAAAGAAGGAAAGTGCTAAAGAATGTCTAAACTACCAAACTACTGCACTCATCTCACATGCTAGCACAGTTGTGCTCAAAATTCTGCAAGCCAGGCTCTAGCAACATATAGGCAGAGAACCACCAGAAGTACAGGATGGCTTTATAAGCAGCAGGGGAACTAGACATCAAATCGCTGACATTCGTTGGATCACAGAGAAAGCAAGGGATTTTGTCAAAAAATGTCTACAAAGCCTTTGAGTGTGTGGATCACAACAAATTGTGGCAAATTCTTAAATAAATGGGAGTCTCAGACAATCTTATCTCTCCCCTTAGGAACCTGTATGTAAGTCAAGAAACAACAGTCACATTTGAGTATGGAACAACAGAGTAGTTTAAGACTGGGAAAGGAGTTTGACATAATCGTATACCATAACCCTATTTATTTAAAATGTATGCAGAATTCATCGTATGCAATGCTAGGCTGGATGAATCAAAAGCGATATCACTCTAATGGCAGAAAGTGAAGAAGAATTGAAGAGCCTCTTGTTGGAGGTGAAGGAAGAAAGTGCTAAAGCGGGTTCTGATGCTCAACATTAAAAAAACTAAGATCATGGCATCCGGACCCATCACGTCTTCGCAAATAGAAGGGGAAGAAGTGGAAGTAGTGTTAGATTTTATTTTCCTGGGTTCAAAAATCAATGCAAATGGAGACTGCAGCCATGAAATTAGAAGACTCTTGCTCCTTGGAAGGAAAGCTATGACAATCCTGAACATCATATTAAAAAACCAAAGACATCAATCAACCTGACAACCAAGGTTCATATTGTCAAAGCTATGGTTTTCCCAGTAGTGATGTATGGCTGTCAGACCTGGACCAAGAGGAAGGCTGAGTGCCAAAGAATTGATTCCTTTGAGCTATGGTGCTGAAGAAGACTTTTGAGAGTCTCTTGGATTGCAAAGAGATTAAACAAATCTATACTACAAGAAATCAATCCTGATTGTTCAGTAGAAGGACAAATAAAGAAGATGAAACTTGAATATTTTGGCCACATAATGAGAAGACAGGAGTCACAGGAGAAGGCGATAATGTTGAAGGCAAAAGGGAAGGTTGAAGGCAAAAGGAAAGGGGATGGCAGAAGATGATATGGACAGACAGCATAGTGGCAGTAATAGACATGAATTTGGGCAGGCTTTGAGAGGCAGTGGAAAACAAGGGGGCGCAACCCGAATGCTAGCACGTTGCTAAGTCAGGGTTAGGCAAATATTTAGCTGCGCCAAAAACTTTTCCTATGCTTTCTCTGTCGTTGTATTGTGGTCTTTAGACATTTAGTACGATGATATATAATATATAACATGTAACTCATATGTTTAAGAGAAAGAAAGTGCTCTCAGATCGACTGAGCGGGAAATGACTAAAGAAACTTATCCAGTTATGAACATAAGATGAATTACAAAGCCAAAATGGCTGGATTTTGAAGAGGACACAGAAGAAGGAACCGTTCATTTTTTCTAAGTGCACTTCAGAAAACATTCTTGGCGGCAGCAGACCCTGAAGAATTCCAATCAGTTGATGAGCAAATCATTCCCTTCAAAGGCCTGCTGTCAATCAAGCAATACATACCCAAAAAGCCCAAACCCTGGGGAGTGAAAGTGTGGGTGAGGGCAGGGTCCTCAGGTTATGTCCACAGATTTGAAGTTTACCAGGGCTCTACAAATAGGGGTCACATCAGTGACTTGGGAATGGCTGGAGATGTAGTGATGCGCCTTTGTGATGATATAAAGCACAAAAGTCATAAGGTGTTTTTTGACAATTCCTTTTGCAGCATTCCACTCCTTGAGGCTTTGAAAGACTTAGACATCTATGGCACAGGTACATGCAGAGCAAATACAATGAAAGGAGCAAGTCAGAAACTCAAGACTGAAAATCAACTGGAAGAAGGCGGCAGAGGGTCCTGCTCTGTTGTCAGCACAAACAGAAACATCACTGTCACGCGTTGGCTTGACAATTCAGTCATCCACATGGCATCAACCTGTGCTGGCCAGTTCCCTGGAGACATGGCCAAATGATGGCTCAAGAAAGAAAAAAGGATGATGTGTGTCCAAAGACCCTTCTCGGTGGCCCTTTACAATCAACACATGGGCGGGGTGGATCTTGTTGACCAGTGTGTAGCAATGTATCCCCACAGACGTAGAAACAAGCGGTGGTATATAAGAGTGTTTTTTCATTTTTTGGATGTGACTGTTGTTAATGCCTGGCGCCTCTACCTGATGTCTGGATCAGAAAAGATGAATCTCCTCATTTTCAAAGCTTCTGTGGCCCGTGCGCTCATAAATTCTGGCTCCCTACAGCAAAGCAGAAGAGGAAGACCCAGTGGTACCCCACCTCCAGCAAAGCGCAGAACAGTGACCAAAGTTCCCAGTGAGGTTGGGTTCAGCATCGGAAATCACTGGCCCAAACTCACCCAGGTCAAAAATGCAAACAGATGCCATGATGCTGCATGCACAACGAAGACCAAATACATCTGCATGTGGTGCCACGTGGCACTGTGCCCTGGTTGCTTTGCCAATTTTCATGTAGCCTAGGATTGATAAACAAAGCATATACTGAGGTTCACTTGAAAAATAAAATGTCTGGAGAGGCAGAGAATCTTTTGGTGATGCAGATGTTCAGTGATGCATTGGTTTCCCGTTCTTATTGCTGGAAACATAATTATAGTATAATAGAATGGTAATACCAGTCCTGCATTCTTGAAGTATGGAAACTCTTTTAGAGATGTTTTCGAAATGTTTCGAAACATTCATTTTGCTCACATAGAAGCTTTACAGCTTTACATTTTGTTTCCATGGAAGCTTTACAGCAAGTGCTGTTTGTTTTCTTATTTAGGCATAAAGAATAGGGCTATAGAATGTTACAGTGTGAAAGTTAAAGTACTTTTCAAAGCATACAATAAAATGAGTGCTAATGGATTTATGACAAAACTCAGTTTGATTCATTTTTCATTAAGCTTTTACTGTTTTATGTTGAGTGCTTAAGCGCATGTATTCCAGTGTCGTGGACGTGTCTGTAACTTCCTGAAAAAAATCAAATTTTTGAAAAAAATGTATATTTGTTTTTTTTCATGCCTTAAGAAGAGTAAAAACAAATTGTAATTTTTTTTTTACTCAGGATTTCATAATTCATGCATCAGAGGGTTAAAAAGACAATTAATCGGCTGTGCTGCTTTCAATTCAGCCCCGTGTAAAGTTTGCGTGAACAAGTGACTGAAAAGGTTTTGTTTCAGTATATTCTGACAGTCATGTGTTTGGTACCAGTGAAATGGTTTGGAAATTCAAGTTCATATTTTAATAGATTCAGCTTAACTAAATATTCAAAAATGACTGGTTTGAGGAAAAGCCAGCTTTTTGTACCCTGCTGAGATGGAGTTGAACTTGAAAAGATGTTAAATATTTTTGTTCTGGTTGTACGTCATAATGTCAGTTCCTCTCTTGACTTTGATAGGGAGACACACAATTTAGGTTCAGTGAATGAATCTTTCATAAGAAAATTTTATGAAGCTCATGTAAGTTTATTTAACAATACACTGTCAGTCATGTACATATGTAATGTACTGTACATGTAATTAAAGTCAAATGTTTCTTTATACAGAAGAAGGTCACACATGAAGCTTGGGTGTCAGTAATCATAATAATAATAATAATAATAATAATAATAATATACATTTTGTATTCTCTGTCATAGACACTGTTCTAAAGCACCATCCAGATGCTAAATCTGGTGAAGTGCAGAAGACCATCAAAACAAGAATTTGTAAACTGAGACACCAAATGAATAGGAAGACAATAGAGTCTACATCAACTGCAAACAGTAGTATCGTGTAGTTGATTTTTCTGATTAATCAAAAGGATTCTGTTTTTTTTTTTTTTTAATGTTAATCGTGATATAAATTTGATAATTTTGGAGACAAATAATTTTAATTACAGCATATTTATGAAAAAAATCGTTTTTTAATTATTTGATGCTTTAGCAATTGTTCTCAAAGTTTTGCTGAATGTCTGTGTTTCCAAAGATGTACAAAGGTCTAAATAAATGTTTTTAGAAACAGGCTTGTGGCAGAAGGATTCTTATTTGTAGACTTTGTTTTTTTTCTGTATTATATTTTAAATTGATTATTATTTTTGCATGTTGTATAGAATTTGATGATACACAACTTAAGTCTTGTGATTACTGTTTTAAATATGTTCAAAGGTAATGTTTGAGGTTTAGTGTGAAACTTGTCGTATTGTTTCTAGGCTGAATGTCATAAGGAAAACATAACTGCAAATATATCATTAGATGTATGATGTGAAGTAGTATAATATTAATATACTTATGATTCCTAATATATTTCGAAATATATTTGAGTAAATGTATTTTTCAAACTGCACATCATACATCTAACAATATACTTACATATTAGTTATAGTGTAGCTGCAAATATATTAGATGTATAATACGAAATCACTTAAATATATATCAACTCAAAATATATTTTAGAATATATGAGGGATCAAATAAAGCAATATATTGCATTAAAATATATTGTTCATATAAATCTCAATATATGAAAAGCGGCAATTGTTCATGTATTTTTCAATACATTATAATACACGAAAACATATATATTCGATACATTTTGTCACATGCATGTTTTTATTTTATTAAAATATTTTAATTTGTGGCATGAATACTACAGTTTCTGAATACAATTCAAATTTTCATATATTTAGATATATTTTTCTTTCGTAAAGGGCCTGACGTGCTGTGATCCATGGAGTCGCGAAAACTTGAACACGACTGCGTGACTAAACAACAACAACAATTTAAATAGTCATCCCCTGACCATGACATATGTCACTATCCGTTATTATACCTGCATATTACCTGTAAAAAAATAATTCCGCTCCACTTTGTTTTTAAATGCTGTCTTTCTTGAATCAAACGTGTCTAAGGCAGGCTAGTTTCAGTAGTCCCTTACAGAAGTATACCTGCTGTGTACTATGCATTTCATATTTGGCTGGCCGAAGATGAATAAGACCTCCAAATTCCAACTGGAAATGTGACTTATTTATTGAAATAAATGTGCACAATCGTTCAACATACCATGTTTCCAGCTGTTTTTCAGGAATAAAATCAATCAGGGCCAGGCTAACTTCTGTATTTCTTTACAGTGCTTCTTTAATGCACAAAAACAGTAATATTGTGAAATGAATAGCACAATAAACTTAAAGAATACAGAAAAATTAACTTCCATTGTCTGCGTTTGCGTCCGCTGTTATAAATAAAGTTTGAGTTGAAAAACCAGTCGCGCATGCGTAATTGATCCTCATAGAGCGTCGTGTTTCATTTGCGCAGTTTGGTGAATTCACAATCCGGAAGCTGCAATGCCCAAGAATAAAGGTAATTCGCGGAATAAATGCTCTGTCGCCGGTCGGGGTCGGTTCTTTGTCCGGAGCATTTCGCTGACGGACGTACGGAAGGAGCCCTTTGTAATCGGCAACTAGCTGGCCTGGCCACCATCCGCCTGGACATGCGGGGTGATCACCCGTTGGAAGCGGAGCACTCTACCGGCCTGTCAGGGCTCAGCCCACACGAGCAGTCTGCCTCTGTCACTGTGAAATATATTCAGCAGAAACCCGTGACCCGGACCGGGAGGTGGGGAGCGAGTCCCTGTCTATGTTATATAGGTTAAACACAATTTGGTAATCGAGCTCAGTAAACTGGCTGCGTTCGATTTATTGGACGTACAGAGCAGAGAAGGCCGGTTGATGTCAGAGACGTTGGTGTTAGGGTCAGTGGCATTAGAAACTGAGTTGTCCATGTATGTGCACCTCGCGATGAACTGTTATTCTGTCCGTCATGTACTCTGCCCTACGTTCGATGTACGCTGGCTTATCGCAATGCTGATTCAATATGTGGATAAAAGGAGAACAGAAGGATTTTACAGGTTGAAAATCTTTAACTTGCTTTTCTTTTCAGGTAAGGGAGGTAAGAATCGGAGACGAGGTAAGAATGAAAATGAGTCTGAGAAGCGAGAGCTGGTCTTCAAGGAGGATGGACAGGGTGAGTGGCAGCGGTCAGCCAATAAAAGCATGGTTTTTCATAAAGCCCCTCCTATACCTGTGTGAGTGATGCACAGCGTTGACCTTCACACACCCCTGTTGGTCCTTACAGAATACGCCCAGGTTATCAAGATGCTGGGTAATGGGCGGCTGGAGGCCATGTGCTTTGATGGCGTGAAGCGGCTCTGCCACATCCGAGGGAAGCTCAGGAAAAAGGTCTGTCCCTGAACCAGCATCCCCTGGGCCTGCGCCTCAATTCCTGTCTCTAGAAGCCTTCCTGTCTCCTGCAGCCTTACAGCCATCTGATTGTCTGTCTTTGTCAGCTGTAACAACACCACTCTCATCTGAAAAGGCTGATTATCTTTCTTCCTCCTGTCCCAGGTCTGGATAAACACATCTGACATCATCCTAGTGGGGCTGAGAGACTACCAGGTTGGCATGATTCTCTGTAGGCTCTCACCTAGGTGCTGATGCAAGTCAGGAAGCATTAGAGCACACACATCCACAGTGTAATGCTAATATAATACACTAGCTTATATGTGAGACTGTCTCTGGGTGGGATGTTGGGCTGTACCTTGTGACAGGGGGAGGGGATTGCAATGGGTGTGGGCCTGGAGGTAGGTCATGAAAATGGCAGGAAAAACTGCCCCAGGCTGCTTATGTGCTACATACCTCATTTACTCTGTCCCTACAATCTCCAGGACAACAAGGCTGACGTCATCCTGAAGTACAATGCAGATGAAGCACGGAGTCTGAAAGCTTATGGAGAGCTTCCAGAGCATGGTGAGTGCGCTTAAGGTCACACTTGTGGTGAACGCTGACACAGAGCTGGCGAGTCGGGAGCGTCGGATGTCATGGGTGGGCGGGAGGATCTCTAAATCGTGTCCCTCTGACCCATCAGCTAAAATCAATGAGACGGACACATTCGGACCTGGAGACGATGATGAGATTCAGTTTGATGACATTGGCGACGATGATGATGACATCGATGATGTAAGTGTGCAGGACGCTGATGGTGATTTGTGTGTCTGGGTTGGATGGGGGGAGGGGTGCTCTGTGTCGCTGACAGTCATAGAAGGTGCCCTGACAGTTAGGTTATGTGCCTGTTCATCAGATCTAGGCTAGGCCCCCCCTCACAACGCAGTGACTCTCCCCAACCCATGGCCATCGTCATCTGTGAGGACGAAGATGGCATCATCATCATCCTCTTTGAAGAAAAATAAGGCTGGAGCTCAAACGGAAGTTTATTCTGTTGCCCTCCTGAGGGCAGAAGGAGCCTTCGGCCGCTGCTAACACTCATTCACAAAATACTTTGTAGTTTTACTGTATTTATGTTTTTATTTCACACTTTGTGTGAATAAAGAATATCTGGATTTGCAATAAAAGGATGAACCATCTTGTGTTTTGTTTGGTGTTTTGATTGTGCATTTGTTCATCCAGATTGCTAGCATTTTACTCTCTGTGGGACTCTGTTTCATTTATGTATTTTTTGCATCATAAAGCCTTTCTGGTCTGGGCCTGGTGACGATGTGTCTCTGTAGTGGCCTGTGAAACCCGCTTTATTTGTCTCCCAGCTCTTACTCTTGACTCAAGCATGTGCTCCCCTGTGGTCAGAGCGAGTGCGTAGGATGGGTGATGGCCTCCATTAACGACAGCCTTAATGCACCCTGTTTATTTCCAGGGTTGAACCTTCAACAGAACTGGGCTGGTGGTCATCATCTCCAGCACAGCCGTACCTCTGGTTGGCGCCTTAGTGTCAGACAGCTGTGCGTGATGACTGTGCTCTGCTCTGCTTTGATGGAGCAGGCTTCCAAACCACTGACTCTCACTTTGTGTTTGGCTAGGATCAGTCACGGCAAGCAAATAAATAATTGGTATTTTATTGACAGTAAAACCTGCAGCAGGAATCTATGTGGGCGTTATGCAGGACTTTGTGGTATTTCTAGCTTCTGAGTGGGTATCCGTCGTCTGCTTCTGTTTTTTGTGGGCCTTTGGTGCCTAAATCGGAGGGAACAGTGAGAGTGGAATGTCATAGGGGCCATGACTGTGCTATGCTACTAAACACTGCTCATACAGCCTCATTCTTGCTGTCTAACCTGGTAATCGTTCCTATAGCAACAGGCATCTTCCTTAACTCCAAGGCACTGGTGACTAAAGGTAGCTCTTAGAATTCTGTGTCCATGGATACCACTAGCATTAATCATTCCAAGTCCATGGCAGCTTGGCCCAGCAGGTGCCTAGGCTCCAACTGCAGCTGACCTCTGACCTTGTTGTGAAATCAATTCTGTCTTTAATTGGCTGTCTATGTGCAGTTGCATGGCTGGGCAGCAGCAACTGTTCCCCGTTCATTATGAGATGGAAATCCTGCCTCATTCCACTTTCACATTAACAGTGTGATAACCTTGTGTCCCTGAAGCACT
Organism: Pollimyrus isidori; assembly: GCA_019775955.2. Classification (NCBI taxonomy): domain Eukaryota; kingdom Metazoa; phylum Chordata; class Actinopteri; order Osteoglossiformes; family Mormyridae; genus Pollimyrus; species Pollimyrus isidori. The sequence goes on along the minus strand of JABFDZ020000084.1, from coordinate 24,023,806 downwards.
AAACTTCACCTGCCGGGCAGGTTGCGCCCTAGAGAGAGTGGCTGTGAAGCTCCAGTTGCCCACGTGCTGAGCAGGGCCAAAACTGCTGCATCAGGCGAACTGCTGCTGTTGCTTTTGCTGTCCCCCCCGTGTGTAACGTTGAATGGTCTCTTCCAGGGCTAACATGACAGCGCTCCTCTATGTTGTGTATTGATGTCGTGGTAAATTGGCTCTCAGTGATCCAGGTAACCTTGTGTGTGTGTAACTGCACGCAGCCTCCCCTGGTGTCTGGGCTTCGGTGCGACTACCTGCTTCCTGTCAGAATGAGGGCTGGCTCTCTGACAGCCCCCACTTGCTGTACAGACCTGCTCTGTTCAGATGCAACATCTGTCAGGCCACCAGCAGGGTGGGGTCAGTGAGCGGCTGCTCTTTTGTCCCTGGGCTTAAGGTTAAATGCCGACGTGAAGGTGGCTCTTGCCATAAATGGTCCTGTGCCCCAAATCAGTCCCAGGTCCAGTTTGATTGGACTGAATGTTTTTCTGTGTCTGTGCTGCCTCTGGCCTGGCAGGGGTTAATTAGTAATGGAGGTGTTTCAGAGAGAGAAGCAACCAGTGTAAGCGATGAGTCTACGGTTCCTGGGGGATGCTGTGGGGGTGGAGCGAGCGAGGGGGGGAGGGAGGCAAAAGGAGAGAGAGGGAGAGAGGAGAAAGGCTGCTGGCAGAGAGCTGCGCAGAGAGCTGGGAGCAGCCAGATAGTCAGTGCCATGGAGCAGCCAGTGCCCGGCCTGCGTCGCCGCAGCGATGGCTCTGTCAGGGAGAGCCTCTTTTTCCCTGTGCTCGAGCAGAACATGCAGCAGAAACTGGTGTCGCTCTCCCAGTGGGACCCGGAGAACAGCGACCCCCGTGTCAAGCGCTGGACCTGGGCAGGCACTGATACCCCCCCGGAGGGTGAGTCAGGGCCTGGCAGTACTGTAGGCCGAGGCGGGGCACCAGCAGGGGGGGTTGACTGGAGACTGGGTGTGGATCCTGCAATGCAGGGGTGCGGATCTCGCTCTGCGCAGTGTGTGTGTGTGTGTGTGTGTGGTACGGGCAGGTCCTTGTCATTGTGTGTCTGTGATACAGGCAGGACCGTGTCATTGTGTGTGTATGTGATGCATGGAGGATCGTGTCATTGTGTGTGTATGTGATGCAGGTAGGATCGTGTCATTGTGTGTGTCTGTGATGCAAGTAGGATCGTGTCATTGTGTGTGTCTGTGATGCAAGTAGGATCGTGTCATTGTGTGTGTCTGTGATGCAAGTAGGATCGTGTCATTGTGTGTGTCTGTGATACAGGCAGGGATGCATTATTGTGTGTCTGTGATATAGGCAGGACTGCGTTATTGTGTGTCTGTGATACAGGCAGGGCTGCGTCATTGTGTGTCTGTGATACAGGCAGGACAGCATCATTACGTGTGTGTGTTTGTGTACATGATCCTTCCAGGATAGTGCCTCTCTTAGGGTGTGTGTCAGTTCGTAATGGCCGCTACCATCAGTGTGCTGGAGCTGCAGTAAAAATGACTGCACAGGGACATCAAATATTTACAAGCAAAAGCAGACTGACCTGGGATCAGCCTCAGCTCTGCGAAAGGCTGCAGGTTAAGGACTGCCTGGCGGGGTGGCCTCAGCACTGGGATCAGTGTCATTATTTAAATATATAAGGAAAAATGTAATTGAATACATGTGGCTAAGCACACTGACCCCAACACAGTCCTCTGCATTGGTCTCCACTGCCACGTCTGAGTCCCCGGAGAGAGGAGCCTGATGCTGATCCCACAGCGGAAGATGGAAGTCATCTGCACCCTGGCCCCAGATTTATTTACAGCAGTGAAATGGCTGTTTGCTCTACCAGATATTATGATCACGCAGACGTCTTTCTCCTGTCAGGTTTGTGGAGGAGATTTAACAGCCTCTCTGCCCACCCCCACAGGTACCTACGGAAGCAGCCTCACTCCAGATCTGGAGACCCTGCCTGGAATCATCGATGAATACAGTAATGACACTGAGCTCACATGTGTGTGTGTGTGTGTGTGTGTCTGGATTATGTTCCCCACATTGTAATAAAAACCTGTTATTTTGACATTGTGGAGACCATTATTCAGAAACTGCAACCCAGTTGCAGGGGCTGTTTGGGCTCAGACCCCATTACACTTGCTGGATGCTGGAAATGCTCTGTGGTTCTGTTTAACCTGGCAGTTCCTAATATCTGCCCCTAGTGCCTCCTAGCCCTCAGAGGTCCATGTACCAGCGCTCTCTAAGTCATACTGACGACAAGAGGACCAGAACTGAATCACCAGCTGGAACCTCTGACTTCGCTAAGGTCAGTGCATGGAACCTCCAGCAGTGTACTGCTGTTTACCTGATGGCCTCACTTCCTGCTGCCTGCCACCTTCATTCTATACCTTCAGTACACCAACATGAACGTTCCTTTAAGTACGCAAACAGGGTGGCCTTAAGGCCTTAAAATGATATTCCACATACAAACTGCTGGGAATGTTGCTCCTGTGTTTTCAGACAGAGTCACTGGGTGCAGAGAGATGCACTATCAGCCTGCCCAGCAGCTCCCCCATCAGGCGCCCTGAGTCACCCGCCACCCCGACCAGGCGGTCCTCTCTCCGCATGCAGAACCAGGGCCCAGGCACACCTAGAAGGTCTCATTTTTATTTACTTTCTAATAACTACTTCCTTCCTATAATTATTGTTGTTACTTCCTGTTTAACTGCAATGTACTTCCTACCTGGTTAATGTCAATGTGCTTGCAGAACTGCTGCTGTGTTTGCCGTGTGGCTGCTGTGGGTTACTGAACACTGGTGTCTCACTGCCAGGATAAAATCTTCCCTTCCCGGGAGGCGAGGCCAGTCGCCCTGCCCTGGGGGGCTGTACCCCCCATCACCGCTGAAAAATGGCTCCGCTTACAACGGCACAGAGAATAGAAAGCTAGACGGGGAAGAGAAGGGGGCCAGAAACCACGTCCCCTCTGAGAGGAGGTCATCGAGGACGGAGACTCCCGAAAGGAAGATGACCAGGCCGGCGAGCAGAGAGCTGGCTGCAGGTCGGGCCTCTTTTCCTCTCTGCCCTCCTGTCCCAGTGTTTGTGTGGTCTGGTCATCCCTGGCAATGGTGTCCTACTTCCACCCCTGTGACAGATGCATCCCCAGTGACGCCCACAGGAAAGCCTGTCGCTGGGACAACAGATGCAGAGGAAGCTACTAGAATCCTGGCAGAGAGACGACGCCAGGCCCGTTTGCAGAAGGAGCAGGAGGAGAAGCAGCGGCGTGAGCAGGAGGAAGAGGAGAGGTGTGTGTGTGTGGGTAGGAGGAAGAAGGGAGGTACGTGCATGCAGATAGGTGGAGGAGGGGTGCATGAGTGCAGGAAGGAAGAAAAGGAGAGGTAGGTGCAGTGGCGGAGCCAGGAAATTTTCTGTGGGGTGGCCAGGATGATTATGTGATCATTTTGGGGGTGGCATAACTTAGA
>JABFDZ020000084.1:24006978-24020219 GCA_019775955.2 Pollimyrus isidori | reverse complement strand
CAGAGACAGAGAGTTAGGGGGGGCCCCTCAGCCCCCAACCCCTCCCCGTTCCATGTTGGTGTGAAGTGTGCATGTATGTGTGAGAGAGTTGTGTGTTTATGTCTATAATGCATTAAAATTAGTGGGTGCAGTTTGGGTATGGGGCCCCCCCACTGGCAGATGGCAGTCCCCCATCCCCCTCCCTGCACCCCCAAGGCCCTAATGTAATATAGACTGTGTGTATGACTAAAGTGCAAAAAGTGGGCGTGCAGTTGAGGCACGGACACCATGTCTCCATCTTGAAGGCTGAGAAAGGAGAAACTGAGAAGGCAGCAGGAGGAAGAGGAACGTCTCCTAGAGGAGAAGAGGCAGAGGGAGGAGCAGGAGCGGAGACATGCACTGGAGGAGGAACGATGGCTCAAGGAGCAACGCTGGAGGGATCTGCAGGCCCAGCTGGAGAGAGAGGTGTGTGTTAGAGAGCTGAAATTAAGGTGAAGACAGCAGAGCTGAAAAGTCAGCCATTGGCAGGATCGTGAGGGATCACGGCAGGATCATGAGCGATGCGGGGGTCTGTCTTCCTTACAGAGAGAGGAGGTGGAATTTCGGGCCCAGAAGGAGGCAGAACGTAAGCGCATTGAGAGAGAGATGCTGAAACTGCAGGAAGAGCAGGAGAGACTGCAGAGGAAAAAGGTGCCCATTCTCACACATACAGCATTGAGGATAAAAACATCAGCTGTCACTATTTAGCAAAGCTTAGACACAGTCTTTCTGTCTCTCCAAAGAGGATTGAAGAGATCATGAAGAGGACCAGGAAGACAGATCCTGAGACCAAGGTCAGAATCCAGAGTGTATGAACCCAGCACATGTATGTCAGTACACTCAGTGCATGATTTTGACCATGTGTGCACACACAGTCATTCTGCTCTGTGGTTTCATTTCAGGGTTTACAAAAAGCCATGAGGTCACACACTGTTCTAAATGCTCCTGAAAGAGTGTAATGTCGTGAAGATCTAGACAGGGTAAAATACCCAAAAGAGTGTGCACATCTTTGTCTTTTTTTGACACTGTAGTGTTCACTGCATACATTCTTGTATCACGTCAGTGTGCACTGCACACATCTTTACCATTTTGTGTCACTACGGTGTGCACTGCATGCATCCTTGTGTCACTTCAGTGTACATCACTGGTTTGCTGTCAGTGAAGCTGTGCTCTGTATCTGACTGCATATGGTTCACAGTCAGACTGGCTTTGATCGCTCATGCAGCTGTGTTCATGTCGACACAGAAGGATGCTGTTTGGGTGGAACCGTCATGTCCTGTCTCTATCCCGCAGTCTGTCTCTTCCTCCCTACATGGCCTCAGAGGTAGGTGAATAAACAGCTCTGCCAGCTACACTCACCTACCTTGCAGCACCATATTCCAGCCATGCCCACCATACTCCAGCCACATTCACAATACTCCAGCCATACTCACCCACCATGGAGTGCCACATTCTAGCCACACCCACCCAACCTGCAGCACCATATCCCTAAATACATTCTGGTTTACCCACCCTTTGTCTCTTACTTCTGCCTCCTGTTAGTCACAGGACTGACACACACCACTGCAACAAGGATAGTGCTCCATCTTGTGACCAGAGAGGAGATAGCATTTTGACAGACTGAATAGGAACATGTTACCAAACTAAAAGACAGACTGTCTAGGCTCTTGCACCAATGAGGCAATGTTGTGTCTAGCAGGTACAGGGGAAGTCAACATGCAGGCGAATGTCCAGGTGAGTGGGCGGAGCTTCGGGCAGCTGGGGCCGCCAGTGTCCTGTCTCATTGGCCAGGGAGTGGACGACCTTGCTGATGAAGTTCAGGCCATGGATGTCAGGTGGGCTGCTGTATTGATGCCCAGCATTATTTACCTTCATCTACAAAATTACATGCGCTAAAATGAGAAGAAAAAAAATCTGTTCCAGTCATTATTATTGGAGAAAAATATGCTCTCAAATATAACATGTTTCTGATTTGATGGTTGATGTATTTCTGGTAAATATGACTTTAAAAAGCTTTTAAAAGTAGCAATAATATATAACATCAATCTGATAAAAAATAAATGGTTCCCTTGCCACTCTGATTTAAAAAAAAATGACCGAAATGACCACACTGGGTATATATTTGCATGGGCCTTGGGAAGCTGAAAGCAGCTGAACACCACTCAGGCCATGTCCTGTCCTGGCTCTCCCATGTAGCCCAGTCTCTAAGGAGGAGCTCCTCCCTGTCCAGGGATTCTTGCCTGCTGAGATCCAAAACAAGAGCTCGAGCAGTGGGCAGGTCCTGGACGACCTACTGCGCCTCACGGGCTTCGTGTCCAATCCTAAGCTTGCTCCTGAGGCCAGCCTGGGTGACTGCAACAAAAACGTGATTGAGGGCTTCTGCCCTAGCGCTGACTCACAGATGATCCAGTCTCTGACCCAGAGGTCAGGCACCCTCAGCCTACAGTAGTCAGGTAGTAACCCCATACCTGGTGTGATCATGTTGGAGTTACGATTGACCATGTCTTTCCTGTGCACTGACTGAATTCCCTTCTGGCTGCAGAAATGCCCGGAATACCACATGGATGGATCCACAGCCGTCCAAGAGAGACCTTCCTGCAACCCAGTGGAACCGGGAGACTTTACTTATATAGATGCCTGCACTGGAATCTCCTGCAAACTCCCACAGCCTCTGTCCCAGGGATACCTTCATCTATCAATCTGTCTATCTTGTGCTGTTTGTTTAATGTAGCATCTACTAGGTCTAACATGGAAGGCAATTCAGAGATGGGTTTAAGTATGTAAAGTCTTTCTGTAGCGAGTGTGTTTGGCATATTGAGTCAAAGTGACGCAAATGTGTGTGTTTGTGTAAATTTGCCAAAGAAAAGTTATGTACTGCAACCTGCTTTCATAAGCTGCACCGTCAAAAGCTGTAGCTCTTCATCCGGACAGTATTGAAAGCTGGTGGCCACTTGTTCACCGCACGTGTGCAGAACTATTAGCAAACATGACCTAGTGTGGAAAAGCAGCATACCCACATAATCTACATCTTTTGAAGGACAAATGACCTTATTTTGCAAATATTGCATACTACTCACTAATAGGATTATCATCCCTACAAAATCCTGCAAAGATGCTAACCCTGCATTTAACCAGCTGCTTTGTAAGTTGGGGTATTTGGGAGTGTATTGTGTGTTGTGATTTTCTTGCAAATTATCATCCAGCTACCCCACCTGCAGTACTGGAGGTTAGGACAATTGCCCCAGTCTGGTCAGAGTGACTGCCATGGGGAATCTGCAAATAAATGATGTTGTGCTCATATGTGTATAATTATTTGGAGGTTATATGCGCGTATATGTCATTTTGCACTGTGGTCACAGTGTCCTGCCAGTTTTTTTAACCTTTTGTAATGTGTTTTGATGAATGAGTGATTACAAGGAGGTACGTGAAGATCACTGTGACACATGAGTTTAGCCAATGAAAATGAAGCTCAGCACTGGAACGAGACAGAAAGTGCACTGTGGTCTCCTACGTCAAGCGGTGGCTGCAGCAGACAGCAGCTGCATAACCCATTGTAGACTTGATGCATGAAATTTAGCTTTAGTGATAAGAAAAATAAAATCTTAAAACCAGTTTTGCTTGTGGTTGTCTGTGAAACAACGTTCCAGAGAAATCTTTATCCTGCTAATGTTTTATTTGATACTCAGAATATCTTCCATTCATAATCTCATATTTCGTTAAAATTAATATGTCGTATATTCGAAAAAAAGTCAGTTCCTAAAATGACTGCAATTTTAAATTCTATGCACTTCTGAAGCAGAACAAAAGAATACATTTTTTCCATAGTGCTTGAACACTTTGCAGTGTGCCTTTTGATATTACTTCCAGGTGAATGCCGCCCCTCTCCCTTCGGTGGACCGAAAGCTTCCGGGTCACGGAGATGCAGCGGCTCGCGTATCAGTAGGCTAGTATACTAAGCTAGCGCCTAAAGAATAAGTAATAGTGGAAATTGTAGTTGTCACGTCATATGGATACCCGCTTTTCTCGCTCTTATTTTTTTCCGGAATTCAGTTTATAAACTTTTCCCTGTGAGGCCGACTAGTACTTTGGTGTCGCGGCTTGTAAAGGGAGCGGTAAGTAATTCGCTAACTATACGAGGCAACAGATAGACTGCCGGGGACTTTTTACTCTGTGGCTGCTGGACGGGCTCCCAAACACGGGCACAGCTAACCCTGTCTCCTTTGAAACCAGGTTTTGAGGGTGCCCTGGAGGGCCACAGGGAAAACGATTTCTGTTTTGGATGCCGCGTAAATTTTATTACAGCTAAATCACTTGCTTGTATGCGATGCATTCTTTACCTGGTGATTATTATGCATAACAGGTTGAGAGTGTAAAACTGCATCAGTTCTGGATTCAGTCTATCTCAGTTAGCCTACATCTTGTTATTTTTTTTATCTGTGCATATATCTGATTGTGCTGCATGCTTCTTCTTGAGTTCATTTTTTGTGTCAAATGTTTTGCCGTCATTTGCGCAAGCAGCAGCTCTTATGTCTGCGACTAAATTCAAGTTCTCCAGGGATCCGGCTATCACTGTCACATCAAAGTAAAAGTAATGTCAAGACTGCGCCCAAGATCCCCCGTGCATCCGTACAGGTCAGTGCCTCGAGAGGTGGGGTGGGTTGTGTGTTTGAAGAGAGCCTCTCCTGGAGCTCCTCAGACAAGCATCTCCTGTCTGTTAAAACAGATTGAGTGCTTCGAAGAGGAGGAGCTCGGGGCATTTTGAAGATCATCACTGTCCCGACAGCCATGCTGTGGATTTTGACTTACGCAGACAGGTTGGTGAGAGAGGTGACACTTGGCCACAAGGAGGCAGGTGGCACCGTGAGGACCGGCCCAGGGCAGGGTCACCAGACCAACACCGGATGTGGAAGAGAGGCCGTTCCCGTAGTCCCCTGAGACGATCGCCTCATTCTGGGAGCACTGTCAGGCGACGTGGAAGCCCACCATCAGCATTGGACAGGAGTCATGACGAACACCGACAGTCTTCTGGAAGATGGCCACAAAGCCCAGAGCAGCGGAGTGGCAGTGGCAGCAGGAGGGGCGCAACCTTCCAGGACAACTTCCAGAGGTACCCTGAAGAAAGAGTTTTCTCCAGGAAAAGGGTGCCCTCGCCAGACACTCACTATGATGCCAGGCTCAACCTGAGAGAGTCACCTCCTGGATGGGACAGGGGTAGCCATAGCAGTAACCACCAGGAGCAGCAAGAATGGGTTCCAGAGAGAGGGCCAAGGGAGCACAGAGAGACAGCCTTCTACCATCCTGGACGAAGACAGAGGTGTGTCAGTGTTGGGGACATCGCCATTGGGTCTTCCAGTTACTGCAGAAGCTCCACTTGGGTTGATTCCGGGACGTAGTGATCGGGTAGCTGTGCTCGCAAGCCCAAGGCCACGAAGAGAAAGTCTCCCCTACTGCATGCCCCATGCAAAGGGTCCCGTTTGTCTGTAAGATGTGACTGATGCCTTTGTGTGTGAATGTGGAAGATGACCACGTAATGCAGAGCCCCAGAATGCAAGGTTTCGACTGGTGGTGAGTGTGATGAGGAGCACTGAGCTTAATACTCCGTGTGTATGTGTTGAACATTGTTACTTGCTTTGTCGACACAGGTTTGTGGAAGGTGCTCAGTCAACGGATTTCCAGCACTTACGGGAGCGATCAGGGAGGGAACATCGGGACCTCAGCAGCCCGGGGCGGGCGCACGTCATTGTGGAATACGACCATGGAATCTCAGACCATGGTCCGCCCTCACAGGTCCGTAGCTACTATCGTAGTGAACACCAAAGGCACGGTCGTGAAGAGCGAGACTGGTTGGGAGAGGAGCAGCAGAGGGTTCGTCCTGGACAAAAGGAGCCCAGAGTCGGGCCATTGCAGGACAGGAGGAGCCCCGTGCGCGAAAGGAGGAGCCCCGTGCGCGAAAGGAGGAGCCCCGTGCGCGAAAGGAGGAGCCCCGTGCGGAATAAGGGGACCTCAACCCAAAGTTTGCAAAGACAGCAGGAATCTCAGACCAAGCCCATGTCTCAGGACCTCCTTAATTGCCTGACAATGGATGCTAATGGGGATGTTGACCTTCGATATGTTGGACCCAGTTTAACTACAAAGAAAATGCTGCAAATGCCACCGCAGAGCAAGACTAAGACAACAGGAAGACGGCCTGACAAAGGAGAGAGGACTCCCACTGCATCATGTGGCAGAGACCGCCCCCAGGAGACTCTCACTATCAAGGTGGACATGGGGGGCCCTGCAGTGACACACAGGTATAGTATCGCTGCAGTTGTCGGGAGCTCAGGCAGTGATCGAAAGTTCATGCTTCCCTCTTGTGCTTATAGTACTCTAGGGCATAAGACACACTGGTGTTCATTGCTACCTTTCTGTGCCCACTGTGGTATCCCCATCTTTCGGAGGACCTTCGTGGTACGAACGGTGTTGTATGGCTGTTGGCTTCTGGTTTCTGCTGGAAGGATAAAGGACTACGTGGTCTGCTATTGAAACTTATTATACAGTGTTTGTTTCGTGAACTTGCCGACCTTGTATCTGTTATGGTTTATCGTATTACGGTATTGAGTACAGTTGGAGTGTGAAGTGCACCCTCTAGACCTGAGACGGAGGAAGTGCTCCTTTAAGGAATTTGTGTTACATGGGAAAAAACACCGAAGGAGCAGTGTGTCCATTTTAAGTCTATCAGTACTTGTCTTGGATTTTGAGTCAAGGGGACGATAATTTGAATTTACATTTTTTTTTTTTTAATTTTATTTAGCAGATGTTTTTGTCCAAAGTCACCTACAAATGATGCAAATAGCACATTACAAAGGGACATCGAGGAGTCGAAACAGGGTGATTGCAGCTAGACTGAGCCTCTGTACAGGTACAAGTGTAAGCAGTATTGTAGCAAGAGCTACATATCATCTTTCAAACAAATCAAGAACATAGTAAGACAATTATCAATGAACAGAAAGTATAACATTAAGGACATTCAGGGAAAATAGGGTGGTGTCAGATTAGTACAGGAATTCCCGGAATGGGTGTGTCTTGAGGCTTTTCTTGAAGGTGGAGAGGTAATTTGATAACTGGATGTGGTTCGTCTGCTCATTCTACCATCGGAGAACTGCACACAAGAATCATCTGAAGTGAGACTCCTCACATGGTGGATGAATCTTCAAGTGACATTGGTTTTCTGATCAAGGACTCTAAGATGGGACTAGGTTTTGAGGAGCATCTTGGTGGAAAATGGTGCCTGTCCATTAATGGTTTTGAAAGCCATCACCAAGGACTTAACCTTGATGCAAGTGCCTATAGGGAGCCTATGAAGAGATAAAAGGAGGAGCGTAATTTGAAAGTATTGTAGCTGACTGTGTTTCAGCTGATGCCAAAAGGAACCGAAGAAGCTCAGTCTTTGGAATACAGTTGCATTTTTTTAAGTGACACCCATGAAGGCTGCAATCTGACTCTGTGGATGAGTTAAAAAATCAGGCGAAGAATTCAAGCATGGTGAATGGATTCACACAAGGTCTAATGTCTCATCAGTACAATCCATTTTAAAGTCATTTATGATATATATTCATGTCCTCTATTGATGTGTAAATGCAAGAAGGAGAGTGGAGTATTTACACATACCTCTTCCCACAGTTACGTACTAATGTGATTTTAGTCACCATTTTATCTGACAGCTAATGATCATCGTTTTCTTGATCTTTAAGCAATGCATATGTCTGATTTGGATGGGTTGCAGGATGAAGCCCTCTGAGATGATTGGTAAATCACCCTTTTTTGGAAGTTTTTGCCTGGCTGCCTGAATGGATAAATGGCTGTCAGTTTGCTTTCATGCCTCAGATAACTGTAGTGAACCAGTTTACATACAGTCGTATCAGAGCTTTGTTTCTCCCACTAGCTCTGACACCAATTCAACATGCTAAAACAGCCAAAACAGTGCTGATGAAGACCAGCTGTGTCTAACTGTACCTCTCACACCAGCACCACAAGCAGTCATTGACTCTGACCAACAGCCCGACGGCTGAAAATTGGGTTGGTGTGTTTGATGCGTCACAGAAGACCCAGCAAATGGTCAGGAGAAACTCACCAAAAATCCCGTCCTGTGATTCTTCTCATGAATGTGAAGCTGACATGGCATGACTAGGCATGAATTTCTGTGTTCATCAGTCATGAAGCTGAAGACAGAAGCTTTTAATGGCTGTCTGGTATCCATGACTTGTGCTGGAAAGCCCAGGCCCCAAGGCAGGATGCGGAATGGATGGTATGCCAGCTTTATCTCTGCTCAGCTGAGTGACCTTGCAGTATGGACGACGTACACTTGGGTCCAAGGGTAGAGCCTTGATGGATTCTCAGCACAGGAAGCAGCTAGGAGGTGCCAGATGGGGTCATCTGGAAGACAGGATCCAGTAATACAGCAGCAGCTCCCTGTGAAGGCAGAATGGTCGCCAGTTTAACAGTGTCTTTAAAGAGAGGCCAGCTGGGTGTTGCTGGCCAAGAGCACTGACCACCACCATGACTGTGCCTATACACAGAGCGGCATCATGCTTTTGTTCGTGATGATCAGTCGGCTAACTGATGAGTTGGTTTCTCGGCTACATGGGACCCATGAGCTTTAAGTTTACTTTCAAAATATCACTGCAGTCTACAACTGTCAGAATTAAAGAACAAACAATAAAGAAAAAACCAAACTGCCAACTGAAATCACTTCTGTAGGTTTCAATATTGTTTGATTTCAGTTGAAGACTCGAAGAGGGCCAAGCTGTTGTATTTTATTTGGTGATTCTCTAGCTGATGGCATTACCGCCTTGGAATGTTAAATTCTGGATGTGTCTGGGTTTCTGAACCATTTGAAATCCCTACAGTCTTTGAGCTCAACCAGCTAGCACTGGATCCAAAGTCAGGTTTTCTAATGTCTATTTCGCAAGTCCACAGGTGTAAATAGACTGAGAAGAATATGGATGAAGTTGCAAAGTAATGCTTCATTTTGTTTCATTTTACTCATGGATTGATAGACATCATCTATAATTTCCAAAGTATTTCTTCCTACTGTCGCCTGTTGCTGACAGTAGATGGGAATGCAATGTCCAGAACCATATGAAGTTAGAGATGACCGATGGGATTTGAGGATCTTGAGCTTTGGCCCGAGGATGCATCTTGGAGACCAGGCATGCTGATGGCTGATGTTTCCTCGCCAGCAGTCTATCGGAGCTACCAGTTTCCAATCACTCTCTGGATGTGACTCTACCCCAGAGCTATGCTGAAGGAAGCTAGCTGTGGGCATCTTGTCCTGAAGCTGAATGCCCAGCATCCCTGGAGGAGTAACAGGAAATCTTACATTTATTGATCTGAATCAGTTGAGATACTAACACAGCAAATTTGGAAGGGAAGCATGAACTTTCACTTGTCTCCTTGGCTTTGAGTTGCCTGCCAGGGGGAGGTTTTAACCAGATGTAAACCTCATTCTTCAAATCATCTCCAATGCGCCCAAAGTCATGCTGTGACCTCTTGAAAATTTTCTTCATAACTTTAACAAGAGACCACTGTAGATGGTAAGTATTACTGTCGTCCATGTAGCTGGGAAATGGCTCCTCCATGCAGGACCTCAAGGACCTGCTGCGGCTGGTGGTGCTCTCAGGCCAGAGGGACTCCCTGGAGAAGCAGCCACTCACTGACACTCTCATGTCATTCCAGCCAGTCCCTGTCCTCGGCGGACCGGCAGCTGTCTTTGGACCTGGTCAGCGTGGGCCGGCAGCGTCTGGACTTCCTGCCAGCACTGGAGCAATCGGGGACCCATGGAGAGAACACGGCCCATTCGGGAACCTTCGCCCAGGAGATCATCACTCTGGTGCATCAGGTCAAAGGTCAGCCATGCACGAGTGGCCCTCCTCTATCACAGAGTACAGGCAGCTCTTGCAGATCATACAGCAGCCCTTTTCACCATTGACTATTCGATTTGATCTCTGTCTTGTTACCAGAGCGCAGTTATAAGAAGCCCCCCCTGACCCTCAACCAGAGGTTCTCTGCTGTCCAGAGTAGGCAGCTAAACGAGGACTTGGAGGAGGAGCAGGTGGAGGAGGAGAAGCCTGGACGAGCCAGCAGCCCCCGGATAAACAGGTTACCCTCCATACTGGTACATGCTGTCACTCACATGCAGTCTGTCAGTTGGGGTATGTGTGTCATACGTAACGTCATCTGGCTTTTACAGACGCATCGACATGTCCCTGTCAGAGCTGAGAGCCTTCCGGAAGGTCGGCCCCAAACAAGTAGGTGCAATGGTGCCGCGTTTTATCACCGGATTATACTGGTGTTCGTGGCAGGGCAGGATTCCTATCCTCTCTTTATCCTCCTGTTTTTTTGTCTTTTTATGGCTCACAAGTGGGCCACACGGTTCTGTTTGACCCTGTCGAATCAGTTCCCGTTTCTCCTGTCATAAGCGGCGAGCACCGGATGACCCCAGTGACCTCCGGCATGACCTGGAACGCCGACGGCAGGAGCGGCTGGAGGAGGTCAAGGTCACCATTCCTGGTGTGGGCTTTCGCCAGACCCCTGGGAGGTGAGATGCAGACAAGTGCTTTGTGTCAGTGTGTCGGGGCAGCAGTAACAATGACCCAGTGATGTCGCAGTTATGTGAATGGTAGCAGTGCTGGGCATTCTGGGATGGCGGCTAACTGCAGTAACCTTATGTCCCAGCATGCAGAGTGACACCGAATTGTCCAGCAAGGCCCAGGGCAGTTTGGGAGGCTGGATGGCAGCTGGGCAGAGGGGCAACAAGGCAGTAAGAAGCGGGACCAGCTCTTCTGGGGAGGGTCACTGCCATAGTGCAATTTGGGCTGGTGGGAACATTAATAGGAGTTTCTTATAATTATCTGCTTCCGATAGGGGGCAGCAACTCATGTGGTTCATGTGCTATGTATTCCTCTAGGGGGGTGTCTCCGACACGCGGCTTGGAGTCACTAGACCCGGTTTCGGTCCGCAGAGCAAATCAAGCCGCATTCAGAACCGCCCTGGACCACACTGGCGCCAGACTGAAAACAGTGCCAAAGGTCAGCTGCAGAGCAGCTTCTCACCCGCCTTATGTCTGTGTCCCTGAGGCTGTTTCTGAGTGTGAGACGGGGAGATGGGTCACTGCTGGTGTGCTCACTCTGCCCCAGCATGTTCTCTCTCTTCCTCTTCCAGTCACCGATTGGTGAGATGGACAGATGGAAGATTCTCCAGCAAAAGAAGATGCGTGAGGCTTGTTGAAGCGCTGGGTGACCTGTGGCCATGCAGCTTCTGTGTGTAGCAGTATGCCCCGCCAAACCCGAAGGGAGAGCTACTCCTGTGTTGTACCTCCCTGGTGTCTGAGGCATACGGTCTGGACTGTGAGGGGGGTCCAGTGACACTTTGGGAGGCCATGTAACAGACATGTCTGCTGCTTTACGCTGCCAGCTGTTTTGTGGTCTCTTCTAAGCTACAGCACAGGGAATCAGGGCCTGAATAAATCTGTGTTTTTGTTTCCTGTCTCTCTGTGTCATGGTGATGCAAAGGGTCTTAAAGCACTCAGAGCCTGATAACGGCCATTCCTACATTTGGCTGTGGGTCAGCCTATTATGGATTTGATGGGCAAAAAAGGAAAACACGGAGCAGCCCTTGGTGGGGTGGACATCAGCCCGCTGGGTCATCTTTACGGTCATGGTGAAGGTCCAGCGGCGTGACGCTGACAGACGCTGCTGTGTTGTGCAGTTTGATAGAGTCCCATCACACCACATGTGCTGCCTCAATGTGATATTTACAGCTCAGTCCATTCGCAAACTCTGCCACTGCTGCCATGTTTCACCACTGTCGCTTCTTTCATGTTTAGTGAATTTGATTTATGTTTAATGTTGATTTAAACAACTCTACCTCCCTGCAGTGGCTTTTCGGCGCGGCCTTTTCTGCCTCCCCCCGTCTCTCGGCCTTAGTCCTTAGAGTGTCTCAGTGTCATTGCCAGAGGGTTTCACCCCCCTGTCCAGTGCTGCCCACCATCCCATCTCTGGCAGCAGCTGCACCATTTGTTGACTCAGACTGTAAGCACTGGGTGCTTAATGATCATGCTGTAAATTGCATGGATTAATACCTTCCTGATAGTGTAGCCTGTTCCTGCGTCCCTGCCCCCCTCGCTGACTTGTGCCTAATCCCCAGTGTGTCCCTGACCACCTTACCTCTACCCCCTAACTGAGGCCTTCGATCCTTGGCGTACTGTTGCCCTTGTCGCTGTGTCCACTTGCACCCTGGTCCTGCTCCACCCGACTTGAGCACTTGCTGTCCCCTGATATTTCCTCCACCGTGTTTCTGCTTTCTTGGCTCAGCTATGTCATTCTTGTCCTGTATTTCACTGCTTTCTGTCCCCCTGGGATTGCTAGTTTGTGTGATCAGCAGCACCTCCTGTAGTTCCGTTCCCCTATTTCCCAGGATGGGGCTTTGCCTCCTGCAGGACACCCAGCTTTTAGGCTGGGCCCCTGATGGATGTCCTCGGTGACAAATTTTTTATCTGACTATATCCTGCTTTAAAAAAAGGTGTTTTCAGCAAGACCCACTGACAGTGGCTCTTCACACTGCAAAATTCATGTTCTTCCTTGTCACTTTTGTTTGGACCAACTGCTTGACCACAGTTCCATGGTAAAGATTTACTTCAGGGTGCCCTAGTTCACACATTTCCCTGTCCAAACGCATCTTAACTGGCTAACTTCGTAATTTAGTATGTCTGTTTGTTTCAGAACTGGGGAACCCTGATTTATTTTGTGGTCTGCAGGGTGACTTTTTATTTTTGCCATTAGGTGGAGACGGAGAGCTATGATGCCTCTGTCCCAGGTTTGTCCTCATTTTTCAGAAGTGCATTGCTTAATTACCAGACTGTTTGAAGATAATGATTCTGCGTCATTAGGAATGTTCTGGACGTCAGGGTCTATTCAGGTGAGCTGTTCATCATTGACGGGGAGCATGACACTTCTTTTTTTGGTTCCCCTCTTCTTTGCTATCTTCTGTCTGTCTTCCTGTTATAAATGTTTAATTTTGCCATGTTTAAGGAATGGGGTGGGGCCAGGGCATACGGGCTGTGTTTTGGTGGTGGGGCCAGGGCATACGGGCTGTGTTTTGGGGGTGGGGCCAGGGCAGACGGGCTGTGTTTTGGGGGTGTGGCCAAGGCAGGCGTGCTGTGTTTTGGGGGTGGGGCCAGGGCAGGC
>JABFDZ020000084.1:23991979-24004298 GCA_019775955.2 Pollimyrus isidori | reverse complement strand
ATCTGTCTCTATTGTCTCTCCTGTCTCCAAGTCTCTCTTTATTGTCTCACTGTCTCTACATCTGTCTCTATTGTCTCTCCTGTCTCCAAGTCGCTCTTTATTGTCTCACTGTCTCTACATCTGTCTCTATTGTCTCACGTCTGTCCCTAATGTCTCTCTCTCTGTGTCTGTCTCTTTTGCCTCACTGTCTCCATGTCTCTCTCTGGTCTCATTGTCTCGCGTCTGTCCTTAATGTCTGTCTGTCTCTCTCTTGCCTCACTGTCTCCATGTCTGTCTCATTGTCTCTGTGTCCAATAAACATAGATAAATGCAAATTTGAAATTAAGGATGGACAAATTAATGTCAAAATGCATCTTGTTAGTGCCACAGTGTCTCTCCCAGTCACTAAGAAGGTGTCTCCTCCCCAGAGCGCACCAGCTAACAGCTCCCAAAGTCATGCCAACGACCCCCCATTACCAGCACTCCCACTCTATCCATGACAGGAAATAAATTCATTGGAATATATAAAAATCTCCCCATGTGAATAATTTAGGCGCTCAGTCTGTCTTCCACGGTTCCGTATTCGTGGCCTAGACCTCATGATGCACTTGTGACTCTGGGGAAAAATCTGATCTCAGTGCTGTCGCCAGTAGAGGGGTTTGGGGTGACGAATTCCATCAATGGACAGTTTTCACAGTCTGTCCTCTGGTGAAAGACCACTTGGACCAGGTGAAGGTGGGACGTGTTTATTATTATGCCACAAGGGAGGAGCTCCCTTCCATCTCCTGGCTTTTACAAGTAGACATCTCCGTAACTGTCATCTACAGTGTGATGGGCAGAAGTGTGTAGTAATGTGCAACACTTACTCCCTTACAATCACTTCAGTAAAAATCAAGCCCCTAAACAGTGAATGCTTTATACTCTTTCTTGAGTATATCTGGAAAAAGGAATGTGTACTTTTACTCCATTACTTTTGCCAGCATCATCTCACTACTCACTACTTTGTCACACGTGCCTCACCTTTTAATAATGTCAATTATGTGTCTCACGAGTGTATTTCAACCATTCCAGTGTCACTTTTTGTTTCAAACCATTTCAGCTGAAACTATGCCCCACAGTTGACTTAACGGCAAACCATCCATTCATCCATCTTCTACTGCTTTTCTAGGTTGCAGGGGCAGCAGTCGAAGCAGGGAAACCCAGACTAACCCCAGCCACTTCATTTAGCTCCTCCAGGGGAATCCCAAGGCACTCTCAGGCCAGCCGAGAGACATAGTCTCTCCAGCATGTCCTGGGTCTTCCCCGGGGCCTCCTCCCAGTGGGACATGCCCGGAACACCTCACCAGGGAGGCGTCCAGGAGGCATCCTGACCAGATGCCCGAGCCACCTCGTCTGACTCCGCTTGATAGAGAGGAGCAGCAGCTCTATTCAAAGTCCCTCTGGAATGACTGAGCTTCTTACCCCATATGTAAGGGAGAGCCCAGCCACATTTTAGCCGCTTGTATTTGTGACCTTGTTCTTTCGGTCGCTACCCACAGCTCATGACCATAGGTGAGGCTAGGAACATAGATCAACTAGTAAATCGAGAGCTTTGCCTTTTGGCTCAGCTCCTTCTTCACCACGACAGAACAATGCAGAGCCCACATCACTGCTGATGCCGCACCTATTTACCTGTCGATCTCCAGCTCTGTCCTTCTCTTGTCGTGAACAAGACCCCAAGTTACTTAAACTCCTCCACTTGGGGAAGGACCCCCATTCCAACCCAGAGAGAGCATTTCACCCTTTTCCAGCTGAGGACCATGGTCTCGGATTTGGAGGTGTTGATTTTCATCCCAGCTGCTTCACACCAGGCTGTGAACTGCTCCAGTGAGAGCCGAAGGTCACAGTCTTGTGAGGCCAACAGAACCACATCATCTGCAAAAAGCAGAGACCTAATCCTGACGTGACCCAATCGGACACCCTCAACGCCCTGGCTGCGCCTAGAAATTCTGTCCAAAAAAGTTATGAACAGAATCGTTGACAAAGGGCAGCCCTGGCGGAGTTCAACCCTCACCGGGAATGAGTCCAACTTACTGCCATCAATATGGACCAAGCTCTGACACCGGTCGTACAAGGACTGAACAGCCATCTTAAGGAAACCTGACATCCCATTCTCCCGGAGCACTCCCCACAAGACTCCCCGAAGGACATGGTCGAATGCCCTCTCCAAGTCCACAAAGCACATGTAGACTAGTTGGAGAAACTCGCACGAACCCTCCAGAACCCTGCCGAGAGTAGTCCCAATAGTCGGAGCATATCCTCCGGTCCCCCTTGTTGAAGAGGGGGACCACCATCCCGATTTGCCAATCCAGAGGCACCGCCTCGATGTCCACGCAATGCTGCAGATGCGTGTCAACCAGGACAGCCCTGCAACATCCAGGGCCTTGAGGAACTCCGGGCGGATCTCATCCCGGCCACCGAGGAGCTTTTTAACCACCAGAGATAGGCGAGTCCACCCCCAAGTCCCCACACTCTGCTTCCTCATTGGAAGGCGTGTCAGTGGGACTGAGGAGGTCTTCGAAGTATTCCTTCCACCGACCCACAACGTCCCGAGTTGAGGTCAGCAGCACCCCATCCTCACTGTAATAGCAAACCTTGGATAAGATTGATTTCATTGGACTACAGTATGAAAGCACCAGAGTCATGTAGAGAGACTGTGTTCCATTTACCTTGGAGGCCGGAAGTCAGTTGGGAATTATGTCACACCTGAGTGAACCATGTTCCAGTCAGAAAGCTATTCAGCAATACTAGTTCTAGCCAGGTTCGTTATGTTATGTAATTACATTTGTTAGCAATACAAATATGAACATATTAAAAACAGTCAGAACATCAATTTTTGGTCAATAATAAATGCATTGATTTACAATATTTATATGGCACACAGGTGTGTATGGAGTTATGTTGATTAAAAAGTTAAATTCTGTACTACTGACCACTGGACCACCTTGGTAAAAGAGCATTTTTAAAATTGTGTCCTTTGCTCTTGACTACCATAAAAGTTTATCATATCCTAATGTTTATTGATATATTTAGTTGGAAGGAAATGGTCCACTGGATTGAACAGAGTTGAAGGCACTCAGCAGAGCTGATCCAAACTGTAGCATGAATGTGTCTTGCATTCCGCTTTCTTTGTTATTCTGACTAAAGGCCTGGAGTCCTCAAGACTAAGAATCTCAGTCTGGTTAACTTAATATAATTTCGATTTAATTAACACCAAATACCGAATCTGAGCATTGATGAGTTATTGGACTTATGAGCTATTTGTCCACAATGATCACCATGTTTGAATATAAGGGTGTTCATAAGCGCACTTGGCACAAAAGCACCCTGGGCTGCAGTTCGATGATTGATTTTGTAATCGTACCATTGGATCTGCATCCGTGTGTTTTTGATACTTGGGCGTAGAGAGGAGCTGAGCTGTCAGCTGCTCACTACCTAGTGGTGAGTTGGATCCGATAGTGAGTGAAGTTGCTGGATAAACCAGGTAGACCCAAACGCGGACAGTAAAGGTGCGTTGGAAACATCTGGCAAAGGCCCCTGTCAGGAAGATCTGTAACTCGCACCTCTGACCTCTTGCCTCCAGAGGGAGTCAGGGGTTATTGAGCCTGAGTGAGCCATGTACCAAACCTCCATTGCTTTGGCGGTGGTGCGAGGCTGTGGCGGTAAGGCTATTGATACTTGTTGTGGTGGCAATACCTGAACCTGGTGGTGGACACCAGAGGTAAAGAGAGATGTCAGGCTGTAGAAGAAAGCCACCTGAGCAGGGTTAGCTTGTGGGACTTCGGAAGCAGCTACCAACAGGCACCTGCAGGCCAAGTGGAAAGCGACTTAGGAGGTTGCTTATGGAAAAACTTGGGTGTGAAAGGCGTTTGGTAAGGATATGGATAAGGACTTTTGGTCAGCCTCAAAAAGGTTCTGGCAAAAAGTCAGGTAATTCGGGGGATGTAGGACTTCACCCATGCTGTTTACAGCAGGGCCAGAGAACTGTTGACCTCAACTGGGGACACCATCAGGCAGTGGAAAGAATATTTTGAGGACCTCCTGAATCCCATTGACACAACATCCTTAGAGGAAGTAGAGCTGGAAGACCCAGAGTGAGTGGGACATGCCCATCTCTAGGTCACAAAAGTAGTCAAAAAACTGTTTGGTAATAAGGCTTTAGGGGTGGATGAGAATCGCCTTGAGTACTTGAAAGCCCATTATGTTGTTGGGCTGACCTTGGCTGACACAACTCAACATTGCATAGCCTTTTGATTGGCAGACTGGGGTGGTGGAAAGGGGACTGGAGGATGTGTCCCAACTTTAGGGGGATCACACTCCTCAGCCACCCTGGTAAGGTCTATGCTAAGTTCTGTGTAGTGACTGAAAGAATGAGATCACGGCTACAAGCGGTCGAAATGAGTTTCCTGTGTAGGGTTTCTGGGGTCAGTCTTAAACACAGGGTAAGGAATTGAGACATTTTGGAGGAGCACTGAGTATAGCCATTGCTCCTCCGCATCAAAAGGAGCCAGCTGAGGGGGTTCAGGTATCTGTCTAGGATGCCTAGTGAATCCTCCCTGGGGAGGTATTTTGGCCATGTCTTACCGGGAGGAGGCCGCGAGGCAGATTACATCTCTGGGCTGGCCTGGGAATGCCATGGTATTCTCCTGGAGGAGCTGGAGGAGGTTGCTGGTGAGAGGGAGGTCTGGGTATCTCTGCTTAGACTGCTGATCCTGTGACCCAACCCCAGATAAGCGGCAGAAAATGGATGGAAAGATACGTGTAATTTTTTTTACCATGTAACCCATTTATTTATTATATACTGTATGTTGAAACATAAAGCAGGAAATTCTTAATAATAGTATTTGTTTAAAGAATAAATATTAACATGGGGTATTCCTAACTATAGGTAACATCTTAAATTTTTTAAAGATGATTTTTAAGACATTGGACCAAAGTTTAAGAGAAAAATTACTATTAATACCCACTTTTATTTACACTGCAGTTCATACAGTATCTGCACAGGCTGTTGTCCAATTAAACCTTCCCATTGAAGCTGTTGTTTTCCTGTGCATTAGCCTGTTACCTGTCACACATTGTTTTTGATTGTCATAAAAGGGTAAGCAAATTTTATGTTTTGTTGTTTTATTGGGAGAGCATATTTTAATTTCAAATTTTGTTCTTTGATTTGATGTGCTGTTGATGGTGCAGTCTTGTAACTGTAAAGTTTGTTAACAACAAATTCAGATTTCGTAAAGTAGCTTGCTACTCAAGTTGTCTTTTTTGTAGATGCTCTTTTACTCTTGCTGAAGTACTGAGTACACAGGGCCCTCATTCCACTCTGTGACAACACTTACCGTCCACAACCATGCAGAAGGACGTTCTCAGTCAATCCTGGCAGCCTTCCATTTCTTCACAAAACAGTATGCTGCTGTTATTGGCAGCTGTCATCACACCTGTTACTATAGCGACCGCCGGTGGGCTTGCATCCTGAGGCTTGGTGTGCAGCCTGGTGTCACTGGTGGGCTGAGCGTCGCTTGGCTTGTATGAATGTCTCCCGCTGCTCCTTTTGTTCAGGCAGGCTTAAGTGTCCCCATCATGTCATCCTGCTCTCAGCGTATTCATCCCGTTACCCTCCAGTCTTGTTCGCAGGCCATCCCGCATTCCGCAGCCCCTGTCTTGAAGACAGTCCGGCCGTTCCTGCCCCGCCTCTGAAGGCTGGCTTTGCTGTACCTGATCATCACAAATCCATATATGTTCCCCGGCGAGGGCAGCAGGCCCAGCACTTGTCCACGGCGAAACATGGAGAAGATGGCAGAGCTGAAGCTGAAACGTCTGTGTTGTCATGAATCCGACTGGTTAGAAGCAGGCGGTGAGCGAGGGTGGCATCTGCCCCTGAATGCATGCCAGCACACTCAAGCTGGCAGCATCTCTTGTGGCTACAATGGCATGTCATTTGTTTGTGGTGTCCCAAGTAGCACCCGAGGAGCTGTATCCTGCTCCCTTGGGCTTAAAGCAAACAGGCCCCTCATCTATACCAACAATACCTCCATGACTTCAACTGCAACATAATTATCACCTCTAATACAGTCATTATCAGTATCCAAACAGTGCGTTACTACGGTAACAGCAGTGCCATGAAAGGAACTGCACTCTGTGCCTCTCCAGTGCCCTGGATGAATGAAACAGTCCAACAGCCCGACACTGCGATGCTGCTGCTCCACCCCAAGTTCCATGCACAATCCCAGCATGCCTGGCAGCTCCCCATTAACTCTGCTTCTCTGGTTGGCATGGAAATGCTTGATAGGGATCAACGATAAATACCTAAGACACGTCTTAAAGTGGTACACGAGGACGCCCCTTCCTTTAGGAGGCATGGAGCTTGACGCTATGATTCTGGTGATGTGACGTATGCCTCACGTCAAGCTGTGCCTTTTTCAGTAGGTCTGCCTTCTGGCTTCATACGGGGAAGTGGCTCTGTTCCTGTGGTCAGGGTTACAGTGTCCAGTCTCGGGGGAGGAGAACAGAGCTTGTACGAAAAGCTGGAATGTAGCTTGTAGTACTAAAGTACGGCCATTAGGGGGATATCTTTCTGGACGTCTATAAATCAGGACGCAGCATCATTTTAATCACGTTAATATTTAAATAACTGACCTTCATTCTTATCTTGAGACTCACGTACCGACATCAAAACATAAAAAAACAGCTTAAGGGTGCCTTGCAGTTTGCTATGGTTGATTGCATATGTTCTACTTTAATATTCAGATGTTTTCCATTCCTGGTAGTCTTTGGAGAGTCGCTGTAGCCCCTGAAAAATTCCCTCGAAAAGCATTATGTGACATTAGCCCAGCTAGTCTTTAGTTTTTTTTTCCACACTAGGCTTGATGTATAACATACATAGTCAAAACCAATAGCTGCCTCGAGCCTTTGGCATTTCAACGCCAGCCTGATGTGAATAAACCCTCTAGTCGGAGATACAGAGTGGGTATAAAAATCAGTTTCCATCTGAGGCAGCCCGCAGGGGTGTACAGTCCGCACAGGGGCTTTGTGAAACACTGGGCTTCCTGCTGCCGCTCCTACTGTAATGATGCCGGTTTCAGTTAGCTTATTTATGGAGATTATGTTCCAATATGTCGCTCACAGTGTACCATTCACTGTTCTTTTATTATATCCGCATTTCTGACAATACCATTATGCCTGTCGCGCCAATAATGGAGGGAGAGCGACAGAGAGGAGGGGGTGAATTCATCAGCTCAAGGGTGGGAGCAAGAGAGAGAGAGAGGAGCTAGGATGAAATGAATCTGAGAGAGAGAGAGAGAGAGAGAGAGAGAGAAATATGTTTCCGCGGACAAGCGGTTCGGAGGCAGTTCGAGGAAAGCCAGACTGCCCGAAACGAGCCCTACTACACGGAGGATGCGAAACGTTTCCAGACACCAATATATAAATCCGGCCTACTTTATACTGCTGCGGAGGCGGATTTAAAAAAGAGGAAACGTAAAAAAGCCGGAGATTGGTGGCTGGTCTACCTGGGCTCAGGAACGGATTGCGCAGGGTAGCACTGAGATGTGAGCGATGCCGCCGGCATTGAGGAAGATGCCGATCGTGCCATCTGCAAACGGACTGACAGGCTGATCCGGGGTGATCCACACACAGAACAGCCTACTCTGTAAGTGCGCGAAGTTTGCCCATGGCGCTGGTGATGGAGCCAGTGAGCAAGTGGACTCCGGGCCAGGTGGTGGACTGGATGAAAGGTAGGGGGTGTGCCGACAGTCCCAGTGTCCATGTGTATTCAGGAGCTGCGCTTCATGAATTAATGGTTACGAGTTGTGTTTATGTCTTATTACGCATTAAATCAAATAAAGAATAAAAGCATCTGTAACCGCTTCGCGTTCATTTAACAAGTGTTTGCCTGCTTGCTGTACGTAAATAATCACGGTGTCACCTAATAATGCGAGAAGACGGTGAAATAATAAAAAGATATAGGGATAACCACGGAATGCTGACCCGCTGTCGATCAGGGTACGGCACATGAACCAAGTGACCGTCTTGGTTTAAGTGTGATCCCGCAGGTATGTCACCTATACGGCTAGACCCTATAGGCGCTGAATCACCGTTCCTACCCCAGGAAGCATTCCAGATACTGATTCAGCTGTTATACTGCAGTTCTGAGGCATGAAAGATAATACATGGCGACAGATTAACCCACAAATGCAACCTAGGCCTATATATTACCCCGAATATGACAACGTAAGGTGCTATGCTGAGATCGCTTCTCAGAAACGCATTTCCCTTGCTTCCTCAAGTTTATAAACCTCGATCCAGTCCTGATCCTGTCCTGTTTGGTCTGACTTTCTTCTGTTATAAATGTATGCAAACGACTAAGTGGGTGGGGCACTTGTTGGATGTGGTGATCAGGTTGTTCTGATGTACAGGGGAGGCTATGTTGTTATGAGCTGGTAGTGAGTGCCTCACACTAGTGACGACCTGCTTTTTCCCTCCAATCTATGTCACCTGGCGCTTAATGGCTATGTCTATGTCTTCCATGGTTAGAGAGCTTTTTGCAGGCTAAGGGGAGATGCTGGCGTGTCTCACCTTCCTCCTCTGATTCTCCTCATGCTGGGATGTTTAACGTGGCCAGGACTGACTGACTATGCGCTCGCATAACATTTAAGAAACAGAGCAGAGGAGTCACGAAGTCCCCAAAATAAAGTATAGTTTCCAGAACATATTGTTTACAGAAGATGAACAAACTACCCCAGCAGAAATTGAGATGTGCAGGAGAGGCAAGCAGAGGGTAAGAGAGAAAGGTGCTGGGTAAGGATGGGGAGGAGTAGCGACACAGTGAGGGGCATGCAGAGCTTTGCTGTTACCTCTGAAGATATGCTTCTTCCAGGCACTAACTGTGGAGTTTAAGGCACCTGTCTAATGCCAGCAAGCTGCTTCTGCTGCAGTCGGAGCAGTTCCCCCCTTCGCTGGAGTCGAGTGTGATTCAGAGTGTGGGGGTGAGTGCCAGCTGTACGGCGGCTCCCCAGATAGGCTGGTGGGGTGGCTTCTGTGTGCAGGCCACGTCAGAGCCATGTGCTCGCTCAAGTCCAAACCATCTGGGATTAGGGCCAGATCTGGGCCACATTTTGGGACCACTTAGCCTCATTTCCTAAAGGAGCCTTTTGTGGAACAGCTGACGTCTTACCCAGCCTAGCTGGGAAGCTTCACCCTGCACCCAGTGCCCTGCTGGTTTACGTGGAGGAGAGGGGGGAGCTCAGCCTCCTTCTCTCTCAGCTAGGACTGCAAGTTCCAGCCAGCAGAGGTTAGTAGGTGGCCAGTAGGTGACGTGGCGGCTATGCCTTTCTATGCTTTGAAATGTAAGGAAAATTACTGCTGCTTTTGAGCCTGGTTTCACACGTTGCTCTAAGCCAGGGCTCACCAACATGGTGCCCGCGATCACCAGGATGCCCCCAAGGACCACATGAGTCACCCGCAGACCTGTTCTAAAATTAGCACAATTCACCAGCGAGCAGCGTCTAAAATTCAATTTTACCCTGTTGCTATTCTTCTTTAATCATATTTGCATTTATATAGATTTGGCAATATCTAAAAAAGCATTTAAAATATGCTTATTATACATAGTTTAGGGGGGCGTTTCGAACCAGCAGGCCTTCGTTTGGCTCAGTACCCGTGAAGTAGCTCTCAGTTTGAAAAAGGCTGGTGACCCCTGCTCTAAGCTATATGCTGTGAAAATTACAGCCAACATGGCCACCTGAGTGTGTTAGTCGGTTTAAATGCTTTGTCTGTATCTCTGGCATTCACCTCTATCTCTGCCCATGTGAACATCGCTTAAAGGCTGCAGGCAGTCATGAAGGACGGGCCAGTGTTTATTTTGCTCTGTGCAGATTGTAACTTAACGCGCTGTGTTTTCTAACAAACTTGTCGTGGGGGATTCTTCAAGCACGGCCTACCCCCTCTAACATGGCAGGGGGCCTGCCGATTGGCAGACATCACCATCGTTCCCTTTGTAAGGAATTAGAAAAGCCCAGAAAGTGGTTGTAAGTGAACAAAAGCGAACTGGAGACAATGAGCCTTGCAGGAAGCGGCGTGAGATGCCGGCATCTCCGTCAGTGTGGGGATTTCCCATTGATTCTTACGCTAATATGATTTCCTGAAGATTGTTTCTACAAAATCTTTAAAACCAGTGCACACAGACAGAGGCAGTCAGCCACACACGTGTGTAATGTGACAGCAAGGCCTACTGCTGGCCCCTGAGCCCCTGAGTGACATCATCAGAGGAAGCCCCCCATCACCATGGCATTTATGGGCACCCTGCCTTCCCTGCTCCAGACCAGCACAGTGTAATTCCTCCTACTGTGACTGCGAGGAGCACAGGGTGACAGACCTGACAGGGCCATGCTGTTTGACTGCTGCACTGTGCCTGTGTTTGTGCTGGAGGATGACTGTGCCCCATGGATGTGTCACACAGAGTTGAAAGTCGCTGCAAGCACTGCTGCCGCTGCAGTGTGCTGGCTGTACTTTGTCAGCACATGTTTGAATCGCGTTGAGAGACAATATGAGAACAGGGACTGGAATGGCTTAGTTACTGGCATTTTGAAGAGCCAAAAGCAGAGTGTGCACTATCTGTGCATGACTGGGGTCAGATGTTCATGGGACATTTCAAATGGATAAATCTTTATCCATTTAGCAGACAGCCGGTTCTGGATCTTCATCTGTTTTAGCCACATTTGGAGGAGAATCCAACTGAGGCACACACAATAAATCATCTACACTGTAGGCGCACATAAATCCTAAAGACACACATGAGCACCAGTATACTAAACACACACACACACACATATCCCCACACGTTTCTGTTCATATATTTGTGGGGACCGGAGATTCATTCTATGAGAAAAAACCTAATCTTAGTAATGACAAAATTAATTCCTACCCAGCCAAAACCATAAGTAACGAAACAAAATATGTCTTTTGACATTTTTAAAAGGGGGACCCAAAATAACAATTTTTTATCACATAATGTAATATATACATAACCCCTGTCACACCGGAAACACAGATCCAGGGATGCAGGGACACTGGGCTTTAATAAGGTTGAGGGCAGGTAAACACAAGCAGACAGATCCAAGAAACGGTAAGCAATAGTCGTCGTGATTCGTGAGCCAGGGTCGATAGCCGGGAGGTCTGTCGGAAGGGAGTATACAGGACAAGGAACTGGGAGGCAGGGGAACAGGAGGAGCTGCACTTGAAAGGGCAGGCATGTCAGGAACGGGAGCTGGACTGAGGAGGGAGATCACAAAAGGTAAGGACAGAACAACAGGCAGGTAATGGATGACGAGAAACAGAGAAATGCTTGGTAAAGCTTCTTTCCATCAGGGCGATGCTCCTCAGTTTGCCAAACGCTGTCTGCTGTCCTACAAAGAGGAGCTGACGAGTTGGTGAGTTGTTGCACCTGTCCAGCTCCACCCCCGTGGGCGTGACAACCCCCAGACACAAAGCACACACACACAGTCCACGTATTCATATCTTTATGGGGACTCTTCATTAATTTCCATGAGCATAACACTAACTATGACAACTCCTACCCAGCCTTAATCCCAACCATAATTAATCAAACATATTAAAAGGCTTTGGGCATTTTTAGTTTTTTGATTGCAGATTTTTACAAAGTTGATGTTGTCCGTATGTGAGCCATAAAAATGTCCCCACAGGGTAAGAAGTTACAGGTTTTTTTATCACACTGTGGAGAAATCTGGTCCCAACAATTTAATAATCACACACACACACAACCGCAGTGCTGAGTGGGCGTACTGCCTGCTCTAGGTGACTTTTTGTTTCTCTAGATGTGTGTAGAAGTGTGTTGATGTGCAGCCCGTGGGTGGCAGTGGAGTGAGTCAGCACTGAATCACACTGAACAGGCTGGCATGGACTCGCTGATCCCAGGATAGAGGATCCGAGTGCAGCACAAGTCCACTGAGCTGTGAAGTCTGTTTAAATGCATCACAGTTTGGGCTCAGAGCAACATGCCGGACATCTGAACATCGGGAAAGTGTTTATGACCAATGATCTTTTTAATGAGGCACAGCGATATCAGGGACTGACAATGACAGACAGAATATTTATGTCCTCACTAAGATAGTGAGACAGCTGAGTGTCTGTGTCCTCACTAAGACAGTGAGACAGCTGAGTGTCTGTGTCCTCACTAAGACAGTGAGACAGCTGAGTGTCTGTGTCCTCAATAAGACAGTGAGACAGCTGAGTGTCTGTGTCCTCAATAAGACAGTGAGACAGCTGAGTGTCTGTGTCCTCAATAAGA
>JABFDZ020000084.1:23952701-23982177 GCA_019775955.2 Pollimyrus isidori | reverse complement strand
ATCAGCCAGACACCTCTCCCACAAGTGCGCTTTGGTATACCGCGAGGCACGAGATCGCGTTGATCTCTCGTTGCTTTTATGTCATACACTGACTGTGCAGCCCCTGATTGCGTAATTTCACGTGATTTTTTTTGGCATCTAACTGACTAATGAAAATATATTCGACCAAGCCCTCTTCATATCGACTAGGGGGGCAGCCCTAATAGTGATGCTACACAACTTGGTGATGTGGTGCAGTCTGACGATCTGGCATATCCTGACGATGCAGCATAACCTGATGATGCAGTGCAGTCTGGCAGTGTGGTACTGCCTGTGTGGTACACATCTGGACTGGCTGGTCCAGATGTGGCACCAGCATCTGCCAGAGAAATCTGTCATCTGTCAATCCAGAGTTATGAAGTGATAACAGATAATGATGGCATCTTTTCCAAATGATACCATGTAATTTTTGTTGTCGGGTTTGGGGTTTTGGACGTCTTATCTGTCTGTATTTGGTTTTGGACCAGATTTGGAATGGGGCTTCAGTACTGCACACATAGCATGTAACCGTGACAACAGCAGGATGGCGGCGGATGGTGGCTGGATGGTGATGGTGTTTTTCCCGTGGGCATGATCCCTGACTGCTCGCGGTGGGCATCGTGCCGGATCGAAGTGTCACTTTGTCTATGTCAGAGACTCTGCTTCCTGCAGGTGAATTCACTAAGCAATGATCAGTAATATAATTGTTACGTACACAGAGGATGCCGTTGCTCTGTAATCCTGTTTCAAGCAGAGCGGCTGTTGACTGGCCTTTCTCTCTCTCTCTCTCCCTCTCTCTCTCTGTTTTTAGGATTGTACTGTGTATGAAACGGAGAACAAAATCCTGCATGTGGTAAGTATTTCACTGTGGAAATGGGGGAGACTGTCTTGCTGGGAGTGGACCCTCCTGTCTCCACAAAAGCAACCAAGCAGCCTGTTCCAGTAAATGAGGTCAAAGTCTTCCTGGGAAACAGGGGCTGCTTTTGGTATCCCCGCAGCCAGCTGATGTCATAGAGACCACCATCTGTGTCACCCTGTGCTGGTGAACTCCCTACCATTACATAGGGGGAGGAAGAGGCAGGTCATTTGCTACACAGGGGCAGGAAGAGACAAGACCAGATTTACACAGGGGGAGGAAGAGGCAGGACCGGCTTTACACAGGGGGAGGTAGAGACATGACTGGCTTTACACAGGGGGATGAAGAGGTAGGAAGAGGCAGGACTGTCGTTACACAGCAGGAGGAAGAGGCATGTCCGGCTTTACACAGGGGGAAGAAGAGGTAGAAAGAGGCAGGACTGTCATTACACAGCAGGAGGAAGAGGCATGTCCGGCTTTACACAGGGGGAAGAAGAGGCAGGACCGGCTTTACACAGGGGGAAGAAGAGGTAGAAAGAGGCAGGACTGTCATTACACAGCAGGAGGAAGAGGCATGTCCGGCTTTACACAGGGAGAGGAAGAGGCAGGACCGGCTTTACACAGGGGGAAGAAGAAGCATGACCAGAATTAGAATGGGAGTGTCTGGCCTCTGAAACCACCTTGCTGGTTGCGGTGGCTCCGATTTAGCCTTTCCCAGCCTTTCCCAGCCTTGGCAAGCAGCCTGCTGGAGATCAGTGATCCATCTGCACAGAGACTCTCTCTGCCAGGCCGCTTGCTCTTTGGGCCTTGCTGCTCAGCTCTGGTGCTCTCAGGCTGGTGCTTGGGCTGTGTTCCTCGCATCCTCATGCCCCACATCCAGCTGGTGGCTGGAGGTTGGCGGCAGGAGGCTGACGCCTGCTCCTTCCAGGTTACACTTCACTCATCGCGCCGTGGGCAGCAATGATTAAAGCTCACTGTCTGCTCTGGTTGGTGCTCTTGACCACTGCTCACTCTCAGCCTGCCCCCTGCTCCGGTACCTGCACGCTTGTAATGTAAAGGTCAGCGGAGTATGGCAATAACAGTGTCTGGCCACCAGATGGCATGATAGCTAATAGCATCAAAAGGTCCAGATCGGTACATTGGTGTAGAAGGTCAGTACCAGGCTGAACTTTGAGGTGATGGTAACGTGTGAGATCTGGCGGGGTGGGGGTTAGGAGGGGGTCCTGAATGTACAACAGCACCCAGATAGGATGTCTCCCTGCAGTGCTGCAGGGCATGTTCATTCTGTTGTCAAGATGCTGTGTACTGATGCTATCATGGCGGTCTAGGCACGCTCTGCGGAGGTGTGGTTTATGTTGTTTAAGGGCTGATGTGTGTGTCTCCTTAGTGTAAGACGCTGTCCGGGGTCTGCGACCACATCATATCCCTGTCCTCTGACCCTGTGGTCTCTCAGTCCGCCCACCTGGAGGTGGTCCAGCTGTCCAACATCAAGCCCACAGACGGACTGGTAAGCCGGAGGAGCAGGAGCAGTGCATGTTGGGATGCGTGGTGTGTGCTGGTGTCAAGGCACTTGTGGGTGAGAGAGCAGTGGGTCACTCATGTTTGCAGTGACTTGTAAAGCCGGTGGTGGAGTCAATTAAGGTGCTGGATTCAGTCTGTGTGTGTTTGTGTGTATGTGTGTATGTGTGTGCTTTAACTATGGAGCTTTGCTAATACTGTCACTCTCACAGGGCATGTATATAAAATCTACTTATGATGGCCTCCATGTCATCACAGGAACGACTGAAGGGGTAAGAGCTGTATGTCTGTCTTTGTATCTGTAATGTCAGCTATGTAGCTGTATTGTATTGTATATATTGTATTGTATCTTTCTCTTGGCTCTCAACGGAGGCGGACGCACTTTACTCCCTCTCCCTCCCCTTATCTTCCCTGCTTGCTCCTATCGTCTCGTCTAGTCTACTGTCTTATTGTATCCTTCCCCCAATCCAACGCCTTCGCCACTTCATACCCCCAGCATGAACAGGCGGGTCTGTGACCAGCGCCGAATGGCTGCAGGACCGGATGGCTGTGTGTCTATGCTGGACTGCCTCCACTTCCCCATTCCCTCCCCTGTTGCAAGTTTATGTTGTAAGGTGTAGTGACCATGTACTTTTGTTGCGGAGGTGTTTTTTTCTGTTCATACATTATACTCCCTACTGGAGTAAAGTCTAGGGGCTGTTTTTTATTCTCCTCCTCTCTCCTCATGTAATTCTGTTTTCTCTGTTCTTCCTATATCCCCCTCTTCCTGATCTGACCTAATGTGATGGGTGTATATGTATGGTCAGGTTTATGGCCAGTTTTTCGCTGGTCCTTGTGACCAGTGACCTGGTATTGCATCGACAACAGCAATAAAGGGTCTTTCAGTTAATCAATATGTAGATGGTGTCTGTAGATGTACTTTACTGTAAGGTCCATGTGTTCACAGATGCATTGTATTGTATTGATCCTTTATTGTCCTCATAAGAAATTCTTTACACACCTTCCTCGACTTGCTTTTTGTAGAGCAAGCTGCCCACAAAGGGCAGGCCAGGGAGCTGGGGGTTAAGGGCCTTGCTCAAGGACCCACAGATGTGCCGACCTTGTGATTACAGTCACAGACTTAGCCCACTGAGCCACACATTGCCCCCAAGCTTTGTTTGTCAGAAGTGGGATTCAAACCCACACCTCCAGGGGAGACTGTGACCTGAACGCAGTGCCTTTGACTGCTCAGCCATCCTGACTTAATTATTTAGATGTGTATGGATATGCTTTACTGTCAGTTATGTAGCTGTGTGTGTAGATGAGTGTCTGTTGATGCATTGTACTGTAAGTTATATAACTGTAGATTGTGTGTGTAGATTTACTTTACTGTATGTTATGTAGATGTGTGTGTCTGCAGATGTCCTGTACTGTAAATTATGTAGATGGTTTGGGTGGTGCATGTCTATTGATGCATTGTGGATTATGTAGATGGTGTGTGTAGATGTACTTTACTGTAAAATATGCAGATGTATGTGTCTGTAGATGTATTGTATCATAAATTATGTAGATTGTGTGTTTAGCTAGTATATGTAGATTGTGTGTGTGTAGATGACGTGTGATACAGAGTATGTCCCAGCCCCCCCCCCCATGTGCCCCTGGCCCTCCTAAAGGCCCTCATCCTGGTGTCTCTCCAGTCTCCTGCTGATCGCTGCAAGAAGATCCATGCGGGCGACGAGGTCATTCAGGTGAACCAGCAGACTGTGGTGCGTACATCAGCCTCCACAGCGTTTCTGCATCGCTGCCACTGCTCCTGTCTCTGCGGGCTGTCCTGGTGCCCCCTGCAGTCAGCGGCGGGCAGTACAGGCCGTGTGTGTGAAGCTGTGTGAATCTCTTGTTGAGCTCGTGAGAGTACGTCTCGAGCTGGGGAGGCCATGCTGAGTTCTGCTTAGTCTCAAACTAAGAGTGTTTCTCACTGGACTGTGCCATTGGGGCAGGTGTTACTAGGCCATGTCAACTGCGGGCCTCCCGGACTGGGTTGCCTGGTTGCTGTTCTGTGCCGTCTATCCTGGTCAGTGCTGTATGGGAACCTGACCGTGAGTTTCATCGCAGTCGGGGCTGTTGCGATTGTTTCCATATGGCTCAGCGTAACGCATTGGTGACCAGTGCTTGAGCTGTCTCAGTTTGTTACTACTGTCTTCTACAGAGCAGTGTGATGGTGCATGGGGAGCACGTAGCACCTGCCTAGTGCCAGAGACGGTTTGGTCTGTGAAAAGGTTTCTGAAAGTGTGGACGTCCCATAGAACCAGGACAAACTGCTACTTTCATACCTGCTCTTTTTAATTGACTAGTTAGTAATTAAAAGGCTGAAGTTAGAGGGCGGGGACAGACCCCCTGAATCCCCGCCCCCTGCTGACGTACACACTCAGACACTCACACGCAAATGCCACCCAAAAGTGCCACCCAAAATCCAGCCCATCTCAGTCTGTTTGTGAGTGCGTATGTACAGTACTGTGCAAAAGTCTTAGGCAGTCCAAAGAAATGTTTAAAGCTGTTTATCTGGGTAGCAAGTGTACTTTGGCTTAGAACAAAAGAAACTTTGGCTTAGAACAGGTGCAAATTAAGAGTAACACCATAAAAACTAGCAATAATTTCTTCTGTTTTCTAAAAAGTTACTGATATCTATAGTTGGATGGCTAGATGATCACCACTTCAGTTACCTAACTTCTCCTCGGGGGCACCTCAGCCGTTCCATGATCTTGTTAAATTTCACCAACAGCTCAATTGGTCTAAAAAGTCAGTGACAGATTGACTGGCTGTATGAGGTGAGCTAGTGGCCAAGTCAAAAAATACATGGCTGTACTGGATGGTTGCTCCAAATATGGAGTTATTTTAGAGGTTCTAAAATGGCTACGCTGACAATCTTCGACAGGCATAATATCATAGTTTTACACCAACATGAGGATAATTTAAACATAATTTTCTTTGCCTGCCTAAGACTTCTGCACAGTACTATATGTGAATGTGCTGCAGCCATGTTTGTGTGTCTGTCTGTCTGTCTGTCAGTTGCGTAGATGAGCTTTCCACGTGTGACTTGTGCCTGTCAATTGCTGTAGGTTGGTTTTCCACATGTGTGTGACCCTGTGGTAGTCAGTTGCATAAATGGGCTGTGTGTGTGTGTGTGTGTGTGTGTGTGTGACTCTGTGCCTGGCAGTTGCATAGATGGGCAGTGTGTTAGTGTGACCCTGTGCCTGTCAGTTGCGTAGATGGGCTTTCTGTGTGCGTGTGACCCTGTGCTAGTCAGTTACATACAGTATGTGAGCTTTCCATGTGTGTGACCCTGTGCCTGTCAGTTGTGTAGATGAGCTTTCTGTGTGTGTGTGACCCTGTGCCTGTCAGTTGCATAGCTGGGCTTTCTGTGTGTGTGTGAGACCCTGTGCTAGTCAGTTACATACAGTATGTGAGCTTTCCATGTGTGTGACCCTGTGCCTGTCAGTTGCATAGATGGCCTTTCTATGTGTGTGTGACCCTGTGCCTGTCAGTTGCATAGGTGGGCTTTCTGTGTGCGTGTGACACTGTGCCTGTCAGTTGCATAGGTGGGCTTTCTGTGTGTGTGTGTGACCCTGTGCCTGTCAGTTGTGTAGGTGGGCTTTCTGTGTGCGTGTGACCCTGTGCCTGTCAGTTGCATAGGTGGGCTTTCTGTGTGTGTGTGTGACCCTGTGCTAGTCAGTTACATAGGTGAGCTTTCCATGTGTGTGTGACCCTGTGCCTGTCAGTTGCATAGCTGGGGTTTCTGTGTGTGTCACCCTGTGCCTGTCAGTTGCATAGGTGGGCTTTTCATGTGTGTGTCACCCTGTGCCTGTCAGTTGCATAGGTGGGCTTTATGTGTGTGTGTGTGTGACCCTGTGCCTGTCAGTTGCATAGCTGGGGTTTCTGTGTGTGTCACCCTGTGCCTGTCAGTTGCATAGGTGGGCTTTTCATGTGTGTGTCACCCTGTGCCTGTCAGTTGCATAGGTGGGCTTTCTGTGTGTGTGATCCTGTGCCTGTCAGTTGCATAGATGGGCTTTCCATGTGTGTGTGACCCTGTGCTAGTCAGTTACATAGGTGAGCTTTCCGTGTGTGACCCTGTGCCTGTCAGTTGCATAGATGGGCTTTCTGTGTGTGTGTTGACTCTGTGCCTGTTGGTTGCTGTAGGTGGGCTGGCAGTTGAGGAACTTGGTGAGCTCTCTGCGTGCGGATCCCAGCGGTGTGTTGCTGACTCTGAAAAAGCGGCCCCAGAGCACTCTGGGTGCAGCTCCCGCCTTGCTAAAGAACATGCGATGGAAGCCGCTGGCCCTGCAGGTAGGCAGTGCGCTCGCTCACCCCACAAGCCACGTCACAGGCTGTGCCCTTACTGCTGCGACTTGCTTGCTCACTTGGGGCCCAGTTGATGACTCCTGCCTCACTGCCCAGTTTTGCTAGGAGTCATTTCTCTGTTATTGAATGAGAGCCATTTTCTGTGAGACTCCATTCTCCATAGGCTCTGCTTATGTGACTCCCCTGTTTTGGGTGAGTCATTGTCTATATGGCTCCTGTATCCTAGGTGAGTCACTACGTGTATGACTCCCCTGTCCTGGGTGAGTCACTGCCTGTATGACTTCCCTGTTCTAGGTGAGTCACTGCGCCTATGACTCCCATGTCCTGGGTGAGTCACTGTATCTATGATTCCGCAGGCCTGAGTGAGTCACTGCAGCTATGACTACCCTGTCTTTAGTGAGTCTTTAGTGAGTCTATATGGCTCTTGTATCCTAGGTGAGTCACTACGTGTATGACTCCCCTGTCCTGGGTGAGTCACTGCCTGTATGACTTCCCTGTTCTAGGTGAGTCACTGCGCCTATGACTCCCATGTCCTGAGTGAGTCACTGTATCTATGATTCCGCAGGCCTGAGTGAGTCACTGCAGCTATGACTGCCCTGTCTTTAGTGAGTCACTGTGTGTATGACTTACATTTAAGACCTCTGTGTTAAATTAATGGATTTTTATCTCCTCTCTTCGGAGTGAGTTTGTATGAGATGGGTCACTGTGTATGACGCAATTCTAAGTGAGTCAGTGTGTTCAGAAATGCAGAGTGAGTCACTATGAACTTGACTTATCTCTCTCCAGTGAGTCAGTGTGTTCAGATTTAAGTCCCCTATACAAGCAGCCTGTCTGTTACTCTGAGAGTTGAGTCAGTGTGGTTAGGACAGTTCCACTTGGCTTTTCATTGTGATGTTATTCCTCCATTGTGGAGGTGACTGGCTTTTTGGTGTGATGTCATTCCTGTGTAGTGGAAAGGACTGGCTTTGCAATGTGGTGTAAATCCTCTGTAGTGGAGGGGGCTGGCTTTTCAGTGTGATGTTATTCCTCTATCATAGAGGGGGCTGACTTTTTGGTATGATGTCATCCCTCTGTCATAAAGGGGGCTGGCTTTTTGGTATGATGTCATCCCTCTGTCATAGAGGGGGCTGGCTTTTTGGTATGATGTCATCCCTCTGTCATAGAGGGGGCTGGCTTTTTGGTATGATGTCATTCCTCTATCATAGAGGGGGCTGGCTTTTTGGTATGATGTCATTCTTCTGTCATAGAGGGGGCTGGCTTTTTGGTATGATGTCATTCCTCTGTCATAGAGGGGGCATTTTGGCATCTCTCATTTGCTGGACCCGCCGTGAGGCATGAGTCTGGGCTATTGACTTTCGGTGGCCATCCAAATGCCTGTGTGCAGAGAATGTGAGGGCTCTGTCCGTGACTGGGCCTGCCAAGGTGGAGCCCCCTACAAGCCTAGCAGTGAGTTACAGACGAAGTACCCAGCCAAGCCATCGAGGTCTCATGGGTACATTGGTGCATGTGGTGCCGTACGTGGCTCTGTGGTTTAGGCTTCTTTGTTCAGTAGGTTACCAGTTTGAATCCTGTAGCTGGCAGAGAGATCATACCACACATGGGCCTGAAAGTAAGACCCCAGATACTGCTCCAGGAGTGGTGGATTAATGGCCTACCCTGCACTCTGACTCCGAACTTTGCTCTCACCCGTGTGTGTCTGTGTGTGTAATCAGAGAGCGTGATGGGATATATGAAGAGTGCATTTCCTTGTACTTGTTCACTGCTCAACAACAAGAAAGGCTTTCTATTCTATTGTGGGCGGTTGTGCTGTCAGTGGTTTGGAGGACAGAGGAGGCAGCATGATCACACAGAGCCTTAGTGCCCTTTATCCTCTTAACTTGGCTGTAGATTTCTCAGAACCCACCTGAGTACGCAAGGCAGTCCATGTCTGTGCTGCCTGTCTCTCTACAAGGCCCGGGTCCAGCTTTAAAAGACCAAAAGGGACGTTGCTTGACTGTCTGATCTATAATCTCCATCCTCTATGCTTTGTGTCCACGGTTAGCGTGCATAATACCACCGTGTTATGGATGTTCTTCATTCAGCTGAGTGGAGGGCTAATAATCTGAATGGATTATTACCCTTTCTGCAAGAATCTTTTAAAGTGTTTCTCACACAGCACAATGCTTTGCTGCTTTGTCATTTAGAATGTGAAAACACACTATATTAATATTTTGTTGCTTGATTAATTAATCATGGGAGCCATAATATGTATAAGTGACCATCTGATTTAAGCTTCTCTGGAATGTTTC
The DNA here is from genome assembly GCA_019775955.2 of Pollimyrus isidori. NCBI lineage: Eukaryota > Metazoa > Chordata > Actinopteri > Osteoglossiformes > Mormyridae > Pollimyrus > Pollimyrus isidori. The sequence continues at coordinate 23,973,163 of JABFDZ020000084.1, read as the reverse complement.
TGTTGGTGCTGTCATTCATTGTGCTTTACTTGGCTGTTTATGTCTGTTTCAACTGCTCAGGGTTTTTGTCAGTGCTACAACCCTGTCATCCACTGTGCTTTACTCAACTGCTTATGCCTGTCTTTTCTGCTCTCCATTTCTCTTGGTGCCCTCATTCTGTCATCTGCTGTGTGTCACTCGACTGAGTCTGCCTGTCTCAGTTGCTCTGGGTTTCTGTCAGCGCTCCCATCCTGTCATCCCCTGTGCTTCACTCGACTGCTTACGTCTGTATCAGCTGCTTTAAGTTTCTGTCAGGGCCTGTATCCTCCTGAGACCCAAGGAAAAAAGTGTCCTTCAATTTTAGGTTATTTGTATTTGGACAAAATAAGAGACATCTTACAATTTAGATTTTTTTTAATTTATTTTATTTTTTTATTTCACAGCATGTCCTCTTTAGTGTACAACAGGAATATATATATATGTTTCCAAACATCAGTGAAAAGATAATATAAAAAATAAAATATCCACTACAATGGACATAAATGAATGGGTGGGGTCTCAGGGAGCTATTCTGTCATCTGCTATGCTTCACTCAACTGCTTATGTTTGCCTCTACCTTCAGCCCATTATTCCCAAGAGTCCCACCAGCAGTGTTGCCACGCCCTCCAGCACCATCAGCACCCCTTCCAAGCGAGACTCTGCCCTGCAAGATCTATTCATTCCCCCTCCGCCAGCAGAACCCTACACACCCAGGTAGTGCCTTGGCAACTAAATGGTTTGTTTAACTCTAGGTTGTGCCTCTCCTACCCCATCCCATGTACCTCCCACTCCATGGCCCTCCTATCCCATGCCCTTCCCACCATAAGCGCCTCCCACCATAAGCCCCTCCCACACCACGCCCCTCTGTCACTTGCCTTTCCTATCCGGCAACAATATGCTCCTTGAATCTCATGCATATCCCACCACCTGCCCCTCATTGCTCGTGCTGCCCGCCCCCCCTGCCCATGACACCCTGCTGTGTCTCGTCCCAGGGACGAGCAGGGTAACCTGCCTGGGGATGACCTGTTCCGTCACCATGGTGGTGTCCCAGTTGCCAAGGGCTCTGAGTCTCCCAACTCCTTCCTGGACCAGGAGTATCGCAAGCGTTTCCCTCTGGGGGAGGAGGAGGCCATGCTCTACTGTTATGAGTATGACAAGAGCCGGGGCACCCCGCCTGGGCACCGGGATGGCACACCCACCTATGGTATGCCCTCTGACCCCTGGATTCACTAGATGGAGTTCAGCAGAATCCATCACCCCATTAGTGTTGTGATAACCTGATTGGTCATTTGGGTTTCTGTTCCCTTCTCAGGCCGGTTAAGGCCCATCTCCATGCCTGTGGAATACAGCTGGGTGCCGGACTATGAGGATCCAGCCAAACTGAAGAGAGAGGGCAGGAGAGGTGTGTGGGGTCAAGAGGCATGGCTTGGGAAGTGATGTGTGACGTTGTAATTGGAGGACAGAGCTTGGGATAGGGCTGTGGGTGGTGCTGAGGACAGAGCTATGGACAGGGCTGAGGCTGGTGCTGAGGACAGAGCTGAGGACAGGGCTGGGGACAGAGCTGAGGACAGGGCTGAGGCTGGTGCTGAGGACAGAGCTGAGGACAGGGCTGTGGACAGAGCTGAGGACAGGGCTGGGGACGGAGCTGTGGACAGAGCTGGGGACAGGGCTGGGGACAGAGCTGAGGACAGGGCTGGGGATGGTGCTGAGGACATAGCTGAGGACAGGGCTGGGGATGGTGCTGAGGACATAGCGGAGGACAGAGCCGTGGAAAGCACTGTCACTGAAAAAATAATCCTACGGTGAGCAGATGTTCCTTTTCAGTCCCCAATTATCACCTCAGCTGGTGCAGGAACCCCAGCCTGTTATGGCTACTATTATCTCTGGGGGGTGCTGTGTACTGTATGTGAGCAGGGAGGGGCCCATCAGTCTCCCTTTGTTCAGTTGTCTATGTAAGTTCAGACTTTTCCACTTTTCTCTATAATTTTCCATAGTTTTTGATCTTTTTAAGCTCTGAATTGGTCCAGTCCTGGTCGTGTGCTGTATGGTCACATGAACTACTCCTGTGTTTACATAAAAATGACAGCCCTGAGTCCAAGCTTGTGGATCTCCATGACCGGATGGCTGGATGTACAGGGTGACAGCTGTCACCAGTGATTGCTTTGACCTGCTGTCCTGCTGTATGGATGCAGCCACACAGACACACACACACACACACACACACACACACACTGATGTCTCTCTTTCCTCCCTTTCAATTGGCCTTTTCTCTGCCTTGGTAGAGACCATCAGGTGCACAAACAGCAAGGACAGTGCATTCCTGTCACCAAGCTGCTTTCCTTACTTCTGTCAGCCTGCCCAAGCACTTCCCAAAGACAGAGTGTACATGGCCGTCATGTTGTCATGACAACCCCTACAGCTGCTCTCTGGGGTGTTCTGTGTACTGTTGCCAAGCAACTAGAGCACAGTGGGGTGGAGCAAAAAGGGCTTTGGTGGAGTTGATGCCCTCTGGTGAGTGGGTGTTATCCAGAAATTGCTGGTGAGATGGTGCCCACAGAGGTGGCGCCGTCTGGTGACTCCTCCCATCTCCCGCTGGCAGAGAACTCAATGTTGCGGTACGTGAGTGAGGAGCGGGTGCCAAGTGAGGAGCGCCACACCCGCAGCGGCCGGCGTGCGAAGCGCAAGGGTGAGAAGAGTGGCAGCCCTGGGCGCTACACCCTTCTGCCCTCCCTGCAGATGGAGGTGCGCAGGCAGGAGTCTATGTCCACCCCCAGCCCGGACTCACCCTCCCTCTACCAGGTACCAGCACATCTACCAGGGCCTCCCTCTCACAGGCCCAGTCTGTGCCTCTGCGTCTTGGTGTTTTTACACTGCCACCCAGAACTGAGCCATACCACAAACGGAGGGTTTTCCATTGTAAATTATGCGAGTCGTACCCAAGCTGTACCCACGCCGACATGGCCCCGCTTAAAAGCAGGACTCAGAGTCACCACCATCTGATTGGTCGAATAGCACAGAGACACTGGTGTGCTGCACTACTAAGGAAAAAGCATATAGTCTATACATTACTAGTAGTGTTGCACATTGTGATGTATTGATACACTCCTGGTAATTTGGAACTTAAAAATTTCCATCCTTCTACTTAAAGTACTGTACAACAGATGAACAGGATGGATTTGTGGTGCAAATTTACGCAAGCGAATGTGAGCGAAAATTAGCACACAGTAAAAAAACGTATAATAATAATGATAGCACTTAGTAAATCATGATGTACAGTGTGAACAGTAAATAAGCATCTCTTCAGTTACCAAAACAAGCTGGATCTGGCCTGTAACCAGTCTCTCTTTGCAGTGTGACTCTGGTAACGGTTGGTTCATGTATGCTGTCTGTCTGTGTTTCTGTCTTTGTGCCTTTATCTTTGTCTTTTTGTCTGTGTCTCTGTCTTTGCCTGTCTGTGTGTGTCAGTATATTTCTTTCTAGGTCTGCGTCTGTGTGGCTTAGGGTGACTGCGTCTCTCAGTGTGACTTGATGTCACGAGGTGTCTATCAGTGTCACTCACTTGGTTTCACTTGGTGTCACTGAAGTCCCTCAGTGTTGCTCACAGCACTAAGTGTCTTTCAGTATCGCTCAGTGTCACTCGATGTCGATCAGTGTCACTCAGTGTCACTCAGTGTTGCTTGGTGACGCTCGTTGTTTCTCAGTGTCTTGTTGTGTCCCTTGGTGTTGCCCGGTGTCTCTCTGTGTCACTAGGTGTCGGTCAGTGTCACTCGGTGCTGTGTGCTCCTGCTTCTGATTAAGGTTCCCTTCCCAGGGGGGTCGGGGGTGTCTGGGCGCACTGAACTGTCAGTTGCCGAGGAGCAGATGGGCCCTGTCTGGGTGCGGGCGCGTTGCACGGGGCAGATGGAGCCGTGTGTGTGGGCTGTTTTGGGGTGACGTAGGTGACAGGGCTGTGCCGTCGTTAGCTTAGAGGGCTCTTTCTGCTTAAGCCTCTTCATGTCTGCACGCATATGTCTGTGTCCACATGTCTGTACCCATGTGTCCACTTCTGTATGTCTGTGTCCACTTGTCTGCCTGCACCAGTGTGTCTGCATCCGTCTGCCTGCACCAGTGTGTCTGCACCCGTGTTTCAGCAATTGCATGTCTGCGCCTGCATGTCTGTGTCTGTATGTCTGTCTGCGTGCCTTTGTCACAGTATCCCCCACGTGCCCCAGCTCTCACATTCTGCTCGGTTGCCCTGTTCCTGTTATGCCTAAGTCTCTCTCTTCATTATTTTCTAAAACTCTCCCCTTCTCCACCTGGTCTTTCTTTTCTACCAACTCTATCAAGCCTTTCTTTCTTTCTTTCTTTCTTTCTTTTTCTCTTTCCTGTTTTCCCATGATTTTTCTCCTCTCTGCCCATTCCCCTCTCTCACCCTCTATCTCTCTCTCTCCATCTCCCTCTCTCTGCCCCTCCACCCGCCTCCCTGCTGTTTACACCAGATCACTGTTCACATCATCACTCTGTGGGCTCCCTGTATCCTGCCAAAAAAGCCTCTATATTTAGATGGTGCGGCAGGCTCCGCAGATCATTCCCAGTTTGGGAGAAGGAGCTCATACTGGTGCTGACTTTCACGGGGTCATGCGCCCCACTGTGTGTGTGTGTGTGTGTGTGTGTGTGTGTGTGTGTGCGTGTGTGTGCGTGTGTGTGTGTGCGTGTGTGTGTGTGTGTGTGTGCGTGTGCAGTCTGTGAGCTGGGTGGGGTTCTACGTCATCCTCTTGTCCTGGCATTGAAACTCTGTGTATGACCTAGTGCTGCTCTAGAGCTGAAAACCAGACAATGAGACCTCAAAAACGTGTGTTTGTGAAAGACCAATAATTTTTGTCTGTCACAGTGTGTGTGTGTGATTTCTTTGTCTGTGATCATCCCCCTGTCTCTCCCTGATCTTCCCTGTCTGCGTGTCTGTGATCATCCCCCTGTCCTGTTTCTGCTTGATCTTTCTTGTCTCCCTGTCTGTGATCATCCCCCTGTCCTGATTCTGTTTCATCTTCCCTGTCTGTGTGTCTGTGATCATCCCCCAGTACTGTCTCTGCCTGATCTTTCTTGTCTCCTTGCGTGTGATCTTCCCTCTGCCCCATTTGTGCCTGATCATCCCCATCTTCATATGTGTAATCATCTCTCTGTACTGTTTCTACCTGATCTTCCCCGTCTCCCAGTGTGTGTTAGATAGCTGAAGCTGACAGCAGTGCTAATCAGGTGTATTCACCTTACGGTAATTAGAAAGCCTGCAGGCGCTTTGGATCAGGCTGCCCAGTCCCTAACCAGGCATGGCTGTGATTCCACCTCCTACATGGGGAACTCAATTAGCTGCAGAAACACTATCATTAGTCTAATGCCAAGGCACTGAACAGTTGGGAATATCTGAGGCAGGACGTGATCATTACATACTGGGGCAAGTCCTAATATCAGGATGTACTGGGACGTGCTTCTGTGCCTGTGTGTTCTGGGACAAGGTTTTATACCACTGTGTACTAGGGCAAGCCTTAACGCCTCCGCGGAGCTTCTGTGCTGGGTTGCACAATCCGATCTGCAGCCTTCTGGGATTCGAGGGAAGGTGGTGTCTCATGTCTTGGGCCTACAGTAGCTCTAAGAGAGGAGGGTAGGTGTGCCTGCTGTTTCAGCACTTTCTCATGAATCCACTCGCCGTGTTCATGCTCCTGAGGTAGGCAGCTCATCCGACGAGACGTCTCTGGGGTGTCTCTGTGTAACATTCAGGGCCTCCTGATCGCCAAGCAGGAGGCTCCCTGGGTAAGCAGGAGAGGTGGACGATCAGAGGTGAGGGGGATTCGGCCTCTGGTTCGGCGTCACAGTTCCATGTGAGTTCGGCTGTCAGACGGCATACGAAGATCACCAGCCGAGTCACACAGATAAGATCTAGCAGTCAGCAATGCTAAAGGATCCAGCAGGGCGCAGCAGTAACCAGCGTGAGGTTAATCTGTGTGGCCCAGGAGGCTAAAGTATCCAGAGTCGTTATATTTGTCAATGTCCACTTGTCTGTTAGGCCAAGAGACGGCCTTAAGACCGGAGGATGGAATCTGAGGAATATTGGGGTAGGGGAGAGGTAGTGGAGGTGATGTGGAGGCTGAGCTCTGCTGACCTTTGCTGTGTCTGACCTGCAGAGCTTCCAGCAGTCCTCACTGCCATCCAAGTCCAAGAAGAAGAGCAAAGGTGAGGAACACCTACCCCAGTCCTGCCATTTCTCTTGTGCTGATGACCCCATTTTCACAGTGCTGCTCTTGACTAGCCAGTTCCTGGTTGTAATGAGGACTCTGACTCCCTGTCCTCTCTGACTCCTCACCCCCTAGCTGGACCCCCAGCCTCCATCAGCAAGCGTCGGGTCTCCTGCCGGGACCTGGGCCGTGGTGACTGCGAGGGTTGGCTCTGGAAGAAGAGGGATGCCAAAAGCTACTTCTCTCAGAAGTGGAAGAAGTACTGGTTTGTGCTGAAGGACTCCTGCCTCTACTGGTACATGAACGAGGAGGTGAGCAGCTTCACTGGTGGGCAGGGGGCAGCATTACCATATGCCGCCATTCAGTGTAGCTCCTCTAACCAGTGGCTCTCCTAGCCACTTAGATTTCTGATAACAACGTTGTGGCAAGGGTGAGTAGATAGAGCGCCCCCTTCTGGAGGACCCATGGAAATGTTCCATCAACTGTTTGTATGGAAGGCTGCTGACTATAGAAACATTTGTGACCTTTTATTTCTAAGCCAATGACCAACCCCATAAGCACTCTGGTATTGACACACCTGAACCTTGATTGGTTGGTTGATTGACATATTACTGGCTGGTGTGCTCTCCAAACCAATGCTAGTATCAAGCTCACTCTTCAGTGTCGTCCACTGCAGGGTGAAGCCCCACCCACTGCAGGGTGAAGCCCCACCCACAACAGGGTGAAGTCCTACTTGCTGCAGGGTGAAGCCCCACCCACATTCAGAACAGATGACAGATGTGTGAAATCTGCATTCCATTTTGAGGATAATTAGGCTTACAAAAGAGCCTGTGGCTCCAGCGATACAGATACTGCTCTTCAGACTGCCACACTGCCATTTTCTCCCGGAGCTCATCAACAGAGCAGTGTCTGGAGATTAGTGGGTGTTTATAGTTAGGAGCTGAGCTTTTGAGGGGGGACTGCAATGAGTGGGAGTTTGCTTTCATAGGCAAATTTTACCAACGTCGGCCCTCAGGAGATATAAGTAGGACGCTAGGAAGGTCTGGAAGGTTCTGTGCTCACCATGAACCTGTGGGTTCCAAAGCATTCAGGGACGTGGGGACGGGGCAGGCACTCAATAAAGCATATGGCCTGATCTCTTGTCCCTGTGTCCCCTCATCCTGGACAGGATGAAAAGGCTGAGGGCTTCATCAGTCTCCCGGAGTTTAAGATCGACCGGGCGAGCGAGTGCCGCAAGAAGTAGTGAGTATCTGTGGAAACACTGCCAGGCCACAGCATCCTGGGAAATATAGTCTGGAGAGCAAACGTCTCTCTCTCTCTCTCTCTCTCTCTCTCTCTCTCTCTCTCTCTTTCTCTGTTTCAGTGCCTTTAAGGCCTGTCACCCCAAAATTAAGAGCTTCTACTTTGCTGCAGATGGCGTGGATGACATGAACAGGTGAGCTGAGCACTGCAGTTACCTGAAGAAACGTATCCCGCCACATAGCAACGCCCTGGCACTTCACAGATCTCCCGTTTCTGCATGCTTGGTGTCGCTGATGCCATCACACTCCTTCATCTTGCCCCCCCCCCCCCCGGGTGCATGCGGGCAGCGTGTGACTTCTTCACCTTGACCCATATCCACCAGGGGGCGCCAGGCAGGGGCTAGAGAAGGCAGGCCAGAGTCTGGCGGCCAGCGGTTGGGGGGATAGGCAGGGCAAGGTGACTGGAGGTTGACTTTCAGGTTTGGGAGTGAAGCAGGGCCACGGTGAAAGAGCCACACGCCGCTGTCTCTCATTACTGCACTTCTGGTTTGTGATGATGAGTTTCCCGTTAAATCCGCCCCCCCAATCCCTGCAGGTGGCTGAGTCGCCTGAACATGGCGGCAGCCGGCTATGTAGAGCGCGAGCGGATCAGGCAGGACCAGGGAGACCGGGCAGGTCTGTATCTGGTGTGGCCAGTCAAGCAGAAACATCACGGATGAGTGCCGATCCAAGTAGAAATCTAAGTGGGCAGGACAGCATTTAGGGCCTGGGAGGGGGTGTTTAGCAGTTCCAGGCTGAGTCCATAGGGGGCAGCACTGAGCTGCAGTGCTGCATGTGGGGAGCTGGCACCAGAGGGGAAGACCTGGCAGGCGTGGGTCCTGCAGTGAGGTGCTGAGCACAGCCATGACAGCAGAGAGGCTGCAGTTCTCCACAGTGCCTACATTCTACAGCACTCCACAGTGTGCCTGTTTTCCACTGCACTTGCTTTTCACAGTTTGCCCTCTTTCCTCAGCACCCACTTTACACTTTCTCTTATTCCTTTTCTTCTCTTCCGTTTCCACTCTTCTGCCGTTATTCATGTATTAGATTTGGATGGCCTAGGGGCACATGGAGGGGATTTGTGAGGGACATAGAGGAGACACGTCGTGGGGGGACATGGAGGGGATGTGTGAGGGACATACAAGAGACACGTCGTGGGGGGACATGGAGGGGATGTGTGAAGAACATACAGGATTTGTGGCGGGGACACAGAGGAGACATGAAGGGGACTGTGGAGCATAGTGCTCTCTTACTCCTAGTACTGTTTCTGCTACTGTGCAAACTTGTGTCAGTGACAATCGCTCCATGTATATTTTGGTAACACTGTATTGGCAATTGTCACCGTGGTAACAGAAACATCGTAAGAGTATGGGATGTACCCTGCTGTGAATCTAAATAAAACTGCACATGCACACAGCCACATGGTCCACTGTTGCCGTGGTACATTTAACTGGCATTCCTGCATCCGATACAGCACACTGAGAAATCTGGGTCATACCGATATTGATGAGACAAGTGCTGCATTACTGTCTTCTGGATGCCCTCTGCTGGTGTGAAGTGGTGCTGCAGCATGTTTGTGTGCCTCTGATTTCAGATTATTGGAGTGAGAGCGAGCAGGAAGAGAACGACATGCCATCAACGCCCAAGCAGGACAGCCCACCCCCCCCATATGACACTTACCCCCGCCCACCATCGGTGAGGCCACCTGCTCCCAGTTAGGGTATAGGTGTGTGTATGTACGTGTATGTGTGTGTGTGGGTGTTCCTCTTTCAAATCGGATATGAAGATGCCTGCTACTGGAGAGCCCTTGACCTTTGCCCTTAGTGGTGCTTCACAGAGTCTCTTGGCAGCACCTCCCTTCTAATTTTGGGAGCTTTCAGAGAGGATTGGAGGGGCTGTGGGCTGTATCATGTAGTTTTTGCCTTGGCATGCCGTCCCACGTGGTATAAATATCCCAAACTACACACACATGAGTATAAATACTAGACCAGGGGCATTATCGATCAGGCCAGGACCTTCGCCTTGTTGACTACTCAATTATTACTTTATTTACCCAGTTTACATAATGTTAAAACAGCCAATACGATTCAGTGAGTACAGAAACACGCACGATGCAGTAGTGGGGTGATGCCCAAATGTGGTCACGTGATCATCCCTCGTCCCTCCTTTCAGAGGAGCTGTGCCAGCCCCTACCTGGAGCCCAAGCATGCCCGGCTGTCCTCCACTGAGACGTCGCAGTCGCGCTCATCCCACGAAGAGTTCCGTTCTGAGCCACTGGGGGGCAGCAGCAGCGGTGGTGGCTCTCCAGCACGCAAGTCAGCCAGCCAGCGACGGTCATGGCAGGACCTGATCGAGACGCCGCTAACCAGTGCGGGGCTGCATTACCTGCAGACGTTACCCCTGGAGGATGCGGTGTTTGGGGAACCGGGGGGCGGGGTTTCCCCTGAGGGACGCCGCCAGTCCACACTGCCAGCCCAGCGCAGTTTGCTTCAGGACCACTATGGACCCTTCCCCATGGCAGGGGGTGAGAACCTACTGAAGCTACCTGGGGGAGGAGTGAAGCCACGCAGTTACACCCTTCCCCGCGACGGTAGCCTTCACGCCATCCTTAGCCCATCGGCCAACACCGAACAAAGTGATGCACACAAGCTCCAGCGGGGCCGGGACCACGAGAGGGACTCAGGTGAGGTTGGATGTTATGAAACTTGTGCAACATCTGGGTACATTTGGGGGGGGCTTGGCTGAGATGGTCCGGGCATGTCCGGGGGGTGTTTGGGTAAAGTCCGGGCTTATTCTGAGGGTATCTAGGTACGAAGGTCCGGGTATGTCCGGGGGGTGCTTGGGTAAGGTCCGGGTTTATTCTGAGGGTATCTAGGTGAGGAGGTCCGGGCATGTTGAGGAATGGGGTGACTCAAGTGAGGGAATCTTTTGGGGGGGACTTGGGCACCTTTGGTGGTGGAGGAAACTTGGGCGAGAAGGTCCGAGCACAACTGGGGAGGACTCAGGTGAGGAAGTCCGGGCACGTTTGGGGGGGGTTCAGGTGAGGTTCGGACATTTTTGGGTGAAGAGGTAGAGGGCTGTCCCACCTTCCTCTCCACCTTCCTCTTACTCCCCCCTGGTCTGGGTATGAAAATTGTATCAGCTGATGGGTCCCATCAGCGATCAGCGCAGAGATGCAGTCGTGATCTACATGTTTTCCCTGGGGACCCCAGGCCGGCCCCCGCAGAGTGCTGTGCACAATGGCCCCTCCCACAACCCCTTCAGTGGTTCACCATGGCAACGCACAACACAGCCGCTGCTGAAACTGAAATCCCTGCTTGGAGTGTGGCGATGCCATGAAGTCGAAACGCTGGACTCCTTTTACAAGCCAAACGATTTGGCTTGTTATTCTCTGGTACTATCACAGCAGGCGGCTTAGGACAAAGGAGCAGGTAAAAAACATTGGCCCCATTATTAGGCACACAAACCTGGTACTGAGGAGCACCCATTTTGGCCTCTAGAACCACTTCAAGCGTATATGAGTTCTGCATTCAGAGAATGCGTTCTGCTCACCACAGCTGCCCTGAGATGTTATTTTTGCACTTGTGACCTTCCTGTTAGTGCTAACGAGCCAGTCCACCCCCCTCTGACCTCTCTCATGAACAAGGCCCTTCCACACACAAAAATAACATTGACTGGATGTTTTTCTATTAATCCCACCATCCTCTGTAAACCCTAAACATCGTTATATATGGAATCACAGAAGGGCTGCTGATTCTGTGATGCTGGAAGCTCTACATCTGGCACCGTCAATAACCACATGTTCAGAATCATTCTGATCCGGCATCTTAGACTCGCTAATGCTTAGTCATACAGTAATTGAACCTCCTAACCTTGCCTGTCTGTGTGCTATTCACAGTATTCAGTATTCAGTTGCAGCCACATGATTTGCTGTTTGCCGCTGAATCCAAATGAAATTGTAAGAAGGTTTCCCTCAGGTGGCTGAATGAGGTACTGCTCCCTTCCTCAGCAAGCCACCCTGCGGAGACTAGAAACCGCGTATTTGGGGTGTAGGGGGTCCTGGGTGCTTTCACCAAAGTCAGCGTGACTGTAACCTGCTGCGTAGACAGTCCCTTGGTGGTGAGGGGGGGTTTGCCCTCAGTAACAGGAGTCAATATGTAACTGAAGCTCGGCAGGCTAATTAGCGTGTTGCGCTCTCATTAATGGTTTGGCCTGTCTGGGCGCAAGCAGGGTGCCAGCAGGGGGGTTCGGTGGCGCGACAGCGGATGTTGAGCGTGAGCGGGGGAATCTGAGGGAGGGCAAAGAGTGGCCCCCAGGCCTGAGTGCCAACCCCTGTGCCCCTGTCAGGCAGCGAGCAGGATGGCGGTCAGCGGGCAGACTCGCTGCGGGACCTCTACTTGGCTCTGGAGCGGGCCAGCCTGTCGCCCCTGGGCCAGCTGCGGCCCTCCACACGGCTGGAGTACCGGCGTTCCTTCCTGCAGCGCAGCAGTGACCCCCAGCTGAATGACAAGCTGCACCGCCTGCGTGTCCTGCAGAGCACGCTCAAGGTGGGGGGGCCACGTCATGAGACCCTGAGAGTGACTCTGCGCACCTGTGACTCTGTGTGTGTAACTTGGAGGGTGACTCTAGGTTCATACTGCTCTCTGCTTCCCATGACATCTGCCCTTAGACTCCTGTTGCATTATGGGATAAAGACGGAGGACATGCTCTTCCCCTTGCATGCAGCCCTCCAGCATTTCATTAACCAGTTTCGCTGTGGCAAGTGCATGTGTTCTGGTGTCAGTGTGTGTGTGTGTGAGAGAGAGAGAGAGAGAGAGAGAGAAAGACAGGACGTGTGACTCACCACCTCCCCTCTTTCTGTGCCCCCCCCAGGACAGGGAGGGTGAGATAGCTTTGATCGACAAGCTCCTGGCCAATCCCAAGCTCACCTCCTCCGACTTCCAGGAGTGGAAGAGGATGTACCAGGAGATGTTCATGGAGGGACCCCAGGCCCTTGCCCCATCGGAGCGGGAAGCTGCCCCCCCCCGACCTGCCATGCTGTCCCACACCCACTCCTACATTGAGACGCACGTGTGAGCCCCTGGATTGTTCCCTCTGTGACAGCCACGTGACTCCTGGGGGGTTACTGGCTGTCCCTGTGCTGTAGATAAACACTAGCCACCCCTCCCCCCTCGGAGAGGGTGGTGCAGAGCCGGGAGGCACTCTGAGTGATTCTCCTGCGATTCCTTGTGGGGGGGTGCTGGGTATGTCCCTGTGATGGCCTCGGGCTGGTCCTGCCATGACGGCCCAGAGCATCCTTCCTGTTTACCTCACTGCAGGACAGTTTGTTATTTGTGTCCTTTTGTTGTGTTTGCCAACATGCGGCTATTAATATGCTGATTTTTAGCACCTTCACTATAGCTGCCAGTGATGTTGCGTTTTCCTCAGTTTGACCTGACATTGTCCCATTATGCCCAGCTCACTGGCTCCACTTCTTCGCTGTGGGGGAGGGGGGGGGTTGGTGGGCGAAGGGCATGAGGCTTTGCTGTGTTTAAGGATCTGAGCAGTGTGAGTCTTTGTTGACATGCTGACTTCTCGTTAGTGACGCCCCTGTAAAGCCAACCCCCCCCCCCAGTGGTCGCCTGCCTGTGACAGATGGCGTTCAGCATCCGTGTCGGGGGGGGCCGAGATCGCCCTGCTCGTTCGTTACGAGGAGCTTGTCAGAGCCGCCAATAATGAACGTTTTCCTTGCTAAAGCTAATGGTTCTGTGCCCTGGCGTCCGGGCAGGGGGGTGTACATCTCCATGGCGATGGGGAACCAGTGTTTCTGTGAGCATGTGTCTGTGAGTGATGTGTGGTGTTGGGGAGTAACTAGTGACATGTAACAGTGTTACATAATTAAATTACAAAATAAATGTAATAGTAATCCGTTACAGTTACTGAGAAAAAATACGTAATTAAAATTCACTAATCCAAATGTTGGTGGTTACATCCAAATATATTCTTTTTGTTAAAAAGCTTATATGTAGAATATAATATTCATTTTGTTGCTTTGCATCTTTTCGCTGTGCAGAAATGCCTTCTTTCAGGATATTTCCAGATGAAGCTGGTCAGCAAAGCCTTTGAGATTTTCACCTTATTGGAAGTGTAGAATATTTGTTTAAAAAGTAAGGAAATGAAGTTACAATGCCTTGATGAAGTCATCAAAATACTTACATGACTTTACATTACATTTTCAACAGAGTAACTAATAATCTGTAACTTACAACATTTCCAAAGTAATCTTCCCAACACTGGTTGTTTGTGATGGGCTTCTGAGCATGTGTGACTGTTTTACATGCGTGAGTGTGCACAGGGTCAGCCCTCGTGTGCACGCCAATAGCAATGCTGTGGGGAACTGGTTTGTATGAGCGATACCTGCCCCCCCCCAGTCTGCCCTGGAGGCTCCTATCATGAGAGAATGTCGTCATCTTCTGCTTTTACAGATGGAGTGTTTTTGCCGACAGCACAGAGAGTGAGCATATGCACTTTGTAAAGGTCCTTGTCATGGTATCAGCTTGTAAGTGCCACTTGAGCGACATTAAAAACCAGGCCCCTCTTAAGCCTGTGTCAAATGCATGCTGAAGGTAGGAGGCTCAGGTCTGGGCTTTTCCTTGAACATGGACCCCAACGTGTGAGGTTCCCATCAGCCGTACCTTCTCTGAATTTATAAACGCAGACTTTGCACAGTTAGGCGGGGCCATTGCCTTGGTTACTACCCCTCTCCCAAGTCTTACATAGCACAGGTCTTTGTTTCTATACAGTCTTTGCTCCCAGGCATAAGCAGTTGTGTACATGTGAACATATTCAACATGCAACATGCAGCTGCCAAGCTCTGATTGTGATGCATGCCCTATGGATATGACACATCATATACACATTGTGTGCATTTTACTGCGTCCGCAGGAATATTTCAAAGGTAAATTTTAACATAAGCAAGGTGTTTTTTTTTGTCTCTTGGGATTGTAAATAAACTATATCGGACCAAAAAGGTATATTCAGAGAGATGATAAGTAATATATTTAGTGATTTAATTAAAAAACATCTTGTGTTGACATTACAGTATAACGACACATTGAATGAATATTTTAATCATATTTATTGCTACTAGAGGAAGCCTTGAATGGTTGCTATGCCGTCAAGCTGTTGCCATGCAACAGCGTGATTGGCAGATAGGAATGATAATTCCTGAAGGTGCCTGCAAAGCGCAATCAAGCACAGGCTACGGTGGAGGCAGTGGAAAGGAGCCTGGCACATGTAAGGGGCTGCGTGTTAATGCTTATTTACTCTTCTCCCAGGTTCCTGCTTTTAAAATTATTGTGATGGTAACTGGAGTCAATAAACTTACACTCTTTAAATCAAAGTTGTCCTCTGGTATCTTATTGCCGTCTTCTGCTGGTTCATCTGCTTTCTCACTATAATGTTGTTAATACCAATTCCCCAAGGCAGGGTTGCCAAATTCCTGTCCTGCAGGGCCAAAATCCAACACAGTTTGCGGATTTCCCTGCTCAGACACATATGAATCGGCCATTTGCTTTAGTGGGTATGTTTGAACAGAGAAATCTGTAAACTATCAGATTCTGGGCTTCCTGACTTAAGTCTTCAGTACCATGGTGTCCCAACAGAGAGTGTCGATAGAGACATTCGCTATGCCTTCTGAATGGATTTCCACAGTGCAGAGGACACACACCGCCAGACCATTCCTACATAGCAGAGACGCGCTACTCAACCTGACAAGCCTGCAGTGACTCGCGGCCATGAGCTGCTGGGAATATCTACGGCGAGCCAGATATCACGCCTCTCTAATGATCCCTCAACCGACGTAGGCAGACATCAAAGGCTCATTCATGACTACAGACACATGTTAAAACTACGTTTATTCATCTGTTTATGGCATGACGTGTCACTTGGTCTGTATTCATTCTCGCTTGGCTTTTCTCTACAGTTTCCAGATGATCAGCGAAACAAATCACCAGATGACCCCACATTTTATCTACATCACTAATTATATAAGAGGATGTTTTTTTCATGCTTCCGGTCACTCTGTGGCGCTGTATTCATGCCAGTTTCTGCCCCTCCGTCTCCTCATGCACGCCCCTCAAACCCATGTCTCCTTCTGGAACAGGATGGCACTTTCAGGACAAGGCTGTGAGCACCGCTTGGGGGCGCAAGGTGACCTCAGCCTGCCCCACGCCATGGGGACTTCAGGGCCTGTCCTTCCCCTTCCTGTCTGTACCTATTTAAACAGTCAGCTTCGCCTGTCCCACCCTGCTGTGTCCTCTGCCCATCATCTCACTTCCAGGAATCACTCTGCTAAATCAGCTCTTACCACTGACCTCTTCTGCCACCACAAAATCCCAGCTTTGATGTCGTCAGTCCTGCTGCATAGTTGCCAGGGCTGTAAATCCGGGCGAGATCTGCCGCAATCCAGTGTCAGGACCTCAGAAAGTTGACCAAATTCCTCACAGTCATTTATAAAGCTGTACTCTGCCATGTAGCCGGAAAAACATGGTCACCAGGGTGGTCACTTATGCCTACATGTGGTGGGGGTTGGGCAGCAGCATGAGTGCGCATTGTGTCCCACTCAGGGGCCGTGGCAGCTTGCTCACCTCCCTCCAGCTGTCACTCTCGGGGATGTACTCAAGTATGTTTGCCGTGGCCACCTCCTGCCCATCACGCCACTTCCGGCCTCCCACCAGTAGGGCGGCGCCCTCCAGCGGAGCCAGGCCATAACTGAAGCGGTCGCTTGGCATGGGCCGGAGGCGACTCCACTCATTATGGTCAGGGTCAAAGCATTCTAAGTCGCTGAATAGCTCGTACATTCCCAGGAAGACATAGATCTTGGTACCCAGTGCTGCCATCTGGTGACCGGAGCGGGCAATCGACATGGGTGCACATTTTTTCCACTGAGGCCCACAGAGATCCAGGCGGTGCATGTCTTTGCTGCTCTGCTGCCTCTCACCGTGGATCCCTCCAGATATGTAGATATTGTGCTGGTACGCAACGCAAGCCTGACCATACATGCCACACGGCAGCACTGTCACCTGCCGCCACCGTCCCACACGCATGTCATATGCCTCCACTGAGTCTAGAGGCACCCCGCTCTCCCGCCGCCCCCCTACTGCGTAGATTACCCCACTCACTACGCAGCACGAGAACCGTGCCCTGCGCTCCCCCATAGGGGGCACCGTCTCCCAGCGCCGGAAACGGGGGTCGTAGCGCCACACCTGGTTGCTGGCCAATGAATCGTCAACCCCATCAGCAGGCATGAGCTCCCCCCCCAGGACGAACAGGAAGTTGCCCACGGTGCAGGCACAGTGGTGCCGGACTGTGCAGGGGAGCTCAGTGAGGTGCTGCAGCTTCCGGTGGCAGGGGCAGAAGGCCAGGACTTGCCCCTCGGGCTGGCCTCCCTGTGAGCTGCCCCCTACCAGCAGCACCTGGGTGGTCGTGGCACGCAGCGTGGTCTGGGGGCTCTGCAGCAGAGGCTGCAAGGGTCCCTGTGCGTGGTACCGCAGGGCTTTGAGGACCAGGCTGCGCACAAACGGGCTCTTCAGAGGGGCCCGGCCCGAGGAGAGCCAAGACAGCACCTCTGGTGGGACCAGGCCGAAGCGGATCCGGCTCAGCAGCAGGTCACTCTTCACGGCGGTCACATGGTTGCTGTCCAGCCAATCCAGCACCAGGAGCAGCAGCGGCAATTCGTCAACCCCAGGCATCTCCGGCACCGCCAGCGCCTCCTCCAGGGAGTCCAGGTTCAACTCGAGCAGCCCCACTCGGTCTCCCACTGGGCTCAGCAGCTCCCCCATGTGATTGCCGATGAAACTGTTGGCTGCGGTCAGGGCGCCGGGCACCCCGTAGCGGGCAGCCATGTTGGCGAAGAAGCAGCAGGTGTCCAGGCTGAGGCTGTCGCTCATGTACTGGCTGCAGAGCTCCACAGCATGAGTCACCTGCAGGTACCTGGCAACCTCCAGTGTGTCCTCCAGTGTCGAGGGCGCTAGTGAGAGCCAGGAGGTGTACATGAATTCCAAGACGATCTGCAGCCCGCTGGAGGACAGTGCCGGCAGCGTGACACGTCTCGCCTGCGACTCCTGTGTGTGCTCCTTGAACATGGACCAGAAGTAGTCGCTGGAGCAGGCAAGCAGGCTGCGGTGCGCTGGGAAGCGTGTGCCATCCGCTGCCACCAGCAGCACGTCGCAGAGGAGCTCCTGTGAGCGCAGCTGCTGGTACTGCCTCAGGACCCGGTCACCGTGCTGCTCGCTCATCACCAGGAAATAGCTCATGGCTCAGTGGCCCTGGACCGCCGCGCCGGGTGGGAGGCTGGACGAAACAGCGCCCCTGCGATGTGCACTCTGCAGCTCGTTTCGGGCATCTGATACATCAGTGCTCTGATTGGAGGGTTTCCTATGCGACTCCGCCCACCGCCCCAAAACATGCTCACTGTCAGACCACGAAGGAGCCAGAGATAGTGAGAGGGAGGCTGTCACATGATGGTCCGGCTCCCTCCCAGCTGCTCCTAGTAATGCACACCCGGTACCTCGGTGTGCCAGTCCCCTGGGGGGGGTCACAGCCCTCCAGGACATGGTGATGGAGTCAGAGCCCTCTTTGCTGGGCACTGCTTGGGAGAAGGATGAGCTATTGGGTCAGGAAGTTGGGGGGGGGGGGGGGGGGTTGGTACTGAATCTTAAATCAGGAAAAAGGAGGGTTAGTCAGCGGTGAGGACTGCACAACACAGAGCCCCCCCAGGAGGGACAGGAATAGATCTAGGGGCAGATCATGGCACATGACGGATCCTGGGGGTCTTGGAGTGTGAGGGGAGGCAGCCAGACTCCGTAGACCTGCATTGGTGGCAATCCGGGCGGTTTTGGCGGGCCCCCCTAGGAGACGAGCGCCACCCCAAGCAGAGACTCCTGTGCGGGGGGGCAAGACTAAGGGGGTGATTATAAGGTGGCAGATGCTGGTGCGGTCTGCCTTCTACAGCTTTAGGGGATCAGGGTACAATTGACTTGAGCGGGGCTGTTATCTGCAGGCCACACGTGATGAATCTGACCAGGGGGCGGGGGGGCTATTTTTAGTGCTTATCAACTTCCTCTTGTAAATGATGGACCTGGCTTTGTGTAGCAGAGATACACTTGGGTTGTTTCACTAGATCTCCTAGACAAACTAAAGGAGTGAGATCATATGACAAGAGAGTCAGCCAGGCTGCGGCGGGGTCCTTGGTCCGGTCCAGCTCAGCCCTAATGGGGAAGGATGTCTTGGGTGTCTGATTTTCAGTTTCCTACCCAGAAATCATGGGGGGGGAATTGAAAAGCAGCTTGTAGTAGTGGGCAGTCCACTCAACAAAGGCCGTGTTCACTGTTTTATTCCAGCCACCAGGGGCAGAAGTGGCAGACTTTCCGTGGACGACTGTGTGTCTGTACTGAACCAGGTGTCTATTTTCAGCACAGTCACACGTTAGCTATGGAATTCAGTGCTGCTGTGTTTGCTGTCATAATAAGAGCAGCCAAGGGGTCAGCACTGTAATCCTGGGGCAGCAGGTCTCTGTGTGTATATACAGTATGTGTGTATGAGGGAGAGAGGGGGAATCTCACCAAGTGCAACACAGATGTTTGTCGATACTAGTTTATTGTATTTTTTTGTGGTATAATCGGGCGAAGTTAACAGGTTACCCAGCTGCCCTGAGTGTGTTTTACAGCTTTACAGGTGGTAAAGAGGCATATGAATGTGGGGTTGGCTTCGGGGTGGAGCAGGAGCTGAGCTCTGGCTTCCTGCCTGACTCACTGGATCAGGAGGGTGAGTGTGACTGCTGTTTGCATCTCCCAGCAGCTTCAAGCCCGATTCCCCGGCCCCTCAGAGCAGGTCCTACCTGTCTGCCTGCTCTTCATCATTGCAGGAATTTGTTGAGGAAGCTGTACATCCTCAAGGGCCCAAGTCCCGGGTTATTAATGGTAGCTGAAGAAGGGGTGCTGTAAAGGTGGGGTAGGGTGATTCCTAGGGACTCCAAGCAATAGAGACCATAAAAATACAGAACATAACTAGACCGGTCTGGGTTAGGAGGCCTGATATCATATACATTCAGTGGGCCCAAAACCTCCAGCACAGCAGAACCCCCGAGCTGAACTTTGGTGTTGTTGTCCAGGGGTTGGTGGCAGGACAGGCAGTCAGGCATGTTATGAGGTCTGTACTGCACTCC
The DNA here is from genome assembly GCA_019775955.2 of Pollimyrus isidori. NCBI lineage: Eukaryota > Metazoa > Chordata > Actinopteri > Osteoglossiformes > Mormyridae > Pollimyrus > Pollimyrus isidori. The sequence continues at coordinate 23,953,454 of JABFDZ020000084.1, read as the reverse complement.
AGAAGGTGTGCAGGGACACAGGGACAAACAGGGAGCGTTTTAAACATGTAAATAAGACGGAAATGACACGAGAGCAATGGGTTCACTGTGCTTTATTCATACAGTCAAAAGAAACAAATAGAACTACAGGCCTCTGATCATGTAGGCGGGGCAGCAGTTGAGGAGCAGGGGATGCTGGGAGATCAGGGGTGGCAGGTGAGCAGGAACCAACTGTACTGGAGCACGGAGCAGGGACAGCAGAGAGGGTGTGACTCTGAATACCGAATGCAACTGGAGAGGACAGGCTCAGCCTGACACCACGGCCACTGTTCACTCTACACTTCCTGGGCAGGGATATGACCCATAATGCAGTGCAGTGATGTCCCACGTGCTCCTGACAAATTAGACTCACTTCTACGGATCCAGGCACACCTGGGCAGGAAAAGCAGTAATAGGAGGAGAAGAGCCAGTGACATTGAGGAGCGCAAGTGAGAGAAAGTGGGACGGAGGGGAGAGCTAGGGACAGGAAGTGGGACGGAGGGGAGAGCTAGGGACAGGAAGTGGGGTGGAGAGAAGAGCTAGGGACAGGAAGTGGAACAGAGAGGAGAGCTAGGGACAGGAAGTGGGACGGAGAGAAGAGCTATGGACAGGAAGTGGGACGGAGAGAAGAGCTATGGACAGGAAGTGGGACGGAGAAGAGAGCTAGGGACAGGAAGTGGGGTGGAGAGAAGAGCTAGGGACAGGAAGTGGAACAGAGAGGAGAGCTAGGGACAG
>JABFDZ020000084.1:23919791-23933482 GCA_019775955.2 Pollimyrus isidori | reverse complement strand
ATGGCACCATGGAGTGCTGCAGTAACAGCACGCTCACAGACCTCTGCTTCTCCTACAGCGGCCACCTGCAGAGCAAAATGGTGGGTGCAGTGACAGTCCCGGCCGTGCTGCTGGGCCGCCTCCTGCCACTTCCTGCGCCCTCTTCCTGTCAGCACAGGACTGCAGGGTGCTGCGCGGTGACCAACACAGTGTTTTACCGCCTTGCAGGGCTGGCTGCTCAGTCGCACTGCTCTGTGAGGTTGGAGAGGTTTTATTGTTTAGTAAACAAAAGGTGATGTCATGGAAAATGTCACAGATTGCCATCAGACTTTTGATCAGTTAACTTGAACATGTTTGTGAGTAAAGGTCACAGATGCAGCCCGATTAAGCACAGCCTCCCTGACGATGCTTGCGCAGACCTTACCAGCCCCCACATGCAGCTGACCTCACTCTTACCTCGCTCTCCCTGCGCATTCGGGGCGCAGACACCCATGCACTGACGGCTCTCCCTGCGCACTCGCGCCGCAGAGACCCATGCACTGACTGCTCTCCCTGTGCACTTGCGCCGCAGACACCCATGCACTGACTGCTCTCCCTGCGCACTCGGGGCGCAGACACCCATGCACTGACGGCTCTCCCTGCGTACTCGCGCCGCAGACACCCATGCACTGACTGCTCTCCCTGTGTACTCGAGGTGCAGACACCCATGCACTGACTGCTCTCCCTGCGTACTCGGGGCGCAGGCACCCATGCACTGACTGCTCTCCCTGCGCACTTGGGGTGCAGACACCCATGCACTGACTGCTCTCCCTGCGCACTCGGGGTGCAGACACCCATGCACTGACTGCTCTCCCTGCTCCCCTGCAGTACGCCTGCCTGCCGGCCCGAAGGACCATTGCGGTGTCCCGCACCTGCCAGAGTAATGTCGATTGCCAGGCAGACTTGGGGCCGAGCCTCTGTGTGGTGCCGTCCCTGGAGAACCAGACTCGGCTGGTGCGGGTGCAGCACCCGCCCCAGTCAGACATGCTGTTCGTGGGCTACACACCACACCTGCAGTATGCAGGTAGGCTCCCGCCAGACGCCTCCCCCCTGCACACGAGCATTTCTCACCCTCCGCTCTTTGTCCCCCCCACCCAGTCAGTCTGTCCAATTTTGCCCCCCGGTTTGGATTCCTCCACCTGGACCTGCCCAGTGTCGTCGAGATGTTTTGCAAGTATCCTTTCTACATGCCTGGGGGGCTCAGGAATCGCTGAGCAGACTTTCTACACAGTAGCTTTCATATGTATGGTATGAGTAAGTGAAGTCTTTATTTGTGTGACTAGTGTTTACTCCTGGGTTATGTTGGCCCTCTCGGCCTTTCAACTTGCAGGTTAAGTGTTTTTGCATATTGAGCTTTTAGGGTATTGGTTGCGTCATTCTATTTTAATTCAGCGAATTTACAACAAAAGTTGTCGCATCACCATTTTCGATTTTGATTAAACTTGCCATTTGAATTACACATACTTTCCAGAGATCATAAATGTACTTTTGTTTATTCTTTTAATTCTCTTTGAAATATGGCACCTTTTCAACATCCAAGTAGACAAAAATGGTGATTTCTTTTATACTATTACAGCTACTTGACTAACACATTCGAAAGCTTGGAAAAGCACTTTATGAAATTGCTGAAATAGTGATAGTGTAGTTTTTTTTTTGTTGTTTGAAGGCAGATGGTGCCCATAAAGTATAAACATTACTGTGCCCACTCTCTGCCTTTTCGAAGCTTAGAGAAACACTTTTTTACATTTTGGTTCTTGTCTCATGGAGGCACCAAATAACAGGTCACTGTTTTACATGGGAGTAGCACACATACATATGTATTTCATTATTAGAAAAAAATCAACTTCTTACTCCCTTCAGTTGTAAAAACAATACATTTTGTCTTCCAGTTGAACTGTGTTGCTATAGCATAAAGCAAAACATCATGGCAGATTCAGTCATTGTTCAGTATTGTTACATGCAGTCAGCAAAAGACCATCAAAGGCCTTGTGATTTACACTGCAGCATTCATGCCTACATTTTTTTAGTGCTTCACAGAAGATTCTCTCAGTGGATACAAAGAAAGCTGGTATCTCTAAGCAGGCAGGTTGTGCTACCTCAGGAATGCTACTTTGCTTTCCTTTCCATAGGCCAAAGGGCTGACACCCTCTGCTAGGCATGGTTAGCCTGGGTGTGGAGCAACATCACGTGAAGCTTTAGTGTCAGCCGAAGGGATAGTTTGACTTTCAACCTAAAAAAAGTGTTTGTGCCATTTCTTCAGTTAGACGCTAAACTTTCACTATGAGAAGATCCATCGTGGCAGTTTATTGTATTGAATAATAAATGTTGCATTCTTTCATTTGAATAACATGACATTTTTATAGCCATGAATGCTGTGTATGCTGACATGTTTATGTGTAATCCATACTAATTCTACTTAAATTCAGATATAAATTGTAATTGCTTCAATCCCAGTTCAAATTCACAAAGTGGATCTGGAATTTCAGGGACGTTCTCAAATCTCTTCTGAATGGTGCACAGCCTTGGTGTGTTTAGGGTGGGGGGGCTCTCTGTATATATGCATGCGTGTGTCTGTAGGGGGGTAGCTTCCTCTGGGCCTGCCTCTCCTCAAAGCGCACCCATAGATCCTTGACACGCCGCCCCTGCAGGTACGTGGTGTCCCTGTCGGGCGCGCTGGCCGTGGTGAACGCGGTGCCATGCTTCGCACTGGATGGCCAGTGGATGCTGACGGCGTTCCTGGAGGCGGCACTGAGCTCCGTGCTGGTGGAGAGAAGCAGCCGCGAACTGCTGGCCTTCTGCATCCTGCTGGGGGGCAGCGCCCTGCTGGCCGCCAACGTCGCCCTGGGCCTGTGGATGGTGACGGCGCGCTAGGCCTCACCTCGCTGCCAGAGGGGGATGGCATTTCCCGTAATGCCCGGCTTTTGTGGGGGCTGCCCACTCCAAGCATGCCCCCCTGTCGTGGCTCACACTGGATCTCCTGGATGAGACCCTCCTGTGGTCCGGGCTGTTTAATGGTGACTGGCTGCACAGTGTTTTTATGGGGTCTGACATGTGACCCTTGAGTGAGGAGGCCTTTTTACAGACGTACACAGCCACTCTCAGGCTCCCCCCCCACCAGCAGGGACCAGACAGTGGGCTCCTCAGTCTGCTTTTGGGAATTTCACCTGTTTCCATGTTTCCATCCATTTCCCTCATCGCTTTACTTCAGATTGCGTTCACTGAACTGCTTGGACTCTTCCTTCCTGCCTCAGATGGCCCTCTAATGGGCCTCCAAGCCCTACAGCCTTCTCTGGGGCTGCATCAGGCACTGCAGACAAACGGGGTCCTAACCTGGACGAAGCCACAGCTGGAGGCCGCCAGGATAGGCTGTACGCTCCTGGAGCATCCCATAAAGTTACTGTCTTTATAAATGTCCCTTTTTTACAGATTTTTTTTGTATATTATTGATATCTGCTGGTTTAAATGGTTAAATGTTTTGTAATGTGGTAATGCCACAAGTTCCCTTTTCTTACTGCAGAAGGGAAGACGAGACCCATCATCAGGCAGAGCTGCCTGAACTGGGGGGCTACAGGCTGTCATTGTGCTTGTCAGTGTGAGACCTGGAGTGGTCTTTCAGTTCGGGTTAGGCAAAAACAGGAAGGTTTCACAAAGGCAGCTTTCATTGCCCTTCCCTGTCAGTTTGTTTATCAGTAACTTGTGTAATCTGTTAAAAATAAAAACGTGTCGAAACGTGTCTGTCGGCATCTACGTTTCATACAAATGAGGACAGAACAGAAACTTGAGATAGGTTCGGCAGCGGCCTGCGCGCCGCTGTGCCCATTGCCGCGGGGGCGCGCCGTGCTGGCCCCGCCCCTGGCCCCGCCCGCGTCGAATCCGCGAGCGCACCTCCGGTGTCACTGCAGTGTCACCCGCAGCCTCGCAGTTTCAGACGGTGGTTCGCGCCAGGCATGGCGAAAGGTTGCGCTCATCATGGCCCTGCGACACTATACCCTGGACGTGCGCCTCTCCGCGCCAGGTAAGCGGCTCGCCTCCACAAATTTTCACGGCGGCGGATCCTTTGTGTCTTTGCGCACGGCCGGCGTCCGGAGTGGTGGCAGGCCTGTCTGACCACCGGCCGTCTCGCCTCGATACGTGGCCACGATTCTGCTCTCTTTCCGTCGTGACCTTCCTGTATCTCTGTCCAGCCGGGAAACACTGCGTCGGCTACAGGCAGCCGGGTTGCTGTATCATGCCCACGCCGGGGCTACATTAACCGGGGTAACTGGGCATCTCACCGCGCTGGGCAAAAGTGAAGGGACAGCGAGCTACGGTGTTACTATAGTACTGGGTCCCTTCCTCCCCGGATGGGTCACCACGGCCTTTCCCCGCGGAGTGGCGTGCTCTAATCCCCGATCTTCGTCTGCGTGCGGGTGCACGTAAAGCATGTCTAAAGCTTCTGCAGTGCGGGGTCGAGGAGGAAGTGGAGTGACGCACGCCCCTATCGCTGCCCAAGTGCCTGTTTAACGTTTGTCCGATTGCAGCTACCGCAGCGTTGCCCCATCTCTGCAGCCGTGTGCAAACCTCATATGAAAGCAATGCCGCAGTGGCTGGGGGTTGGGAGCTGATCTGATCTCCTTCCCGGCAGCCCCCGGGCTCGCACCGCTGGGACCTGCGGCTGTTTGTGCCGAGTGATGTATAGCTGGTCCGCAGGGATCATTAATCGTTGTGTGTGTCACTGAGGGAGCTTGCTGTCTGTCAGGGACAGCACGCACCTGATTTAATTTCAAAATTGTGTCAATTTGCGTATGCTTTGTGTTTCGTGTGCTTGTAAACATGACTTGTGCTTGCTTTTCCTTAAGCCTAGTTCATCCTTCCCTTTTCCGTTACTTCTATTACCGCAACAGTCGTCGGCACGATAGTTTGGTTTGATAACACATTTGGCTGCAGATCTGGATGGTCGGTGCATGCATAGAGCAGTGATATTCCACCAGACCCGCCGAGGGCTGATGTATTGCAACACACACGAAACCAGTGTAGTGAAACTGGCAAACCTATGTGAGCAGTTTTAAAGTTATTAGTGATGACTAAGGCATACCTCGGTATTCTGAAATCCAGCGGACAAAATCAGCTGGACTCCCCTCCACCGATCGGCGAATTTTTTGCCAAGATTTCGAAATGTCGGATCAGTGCTGCTTTTTAGAATACCGAAAACATCGATATAATGTCATGACTCTATGTGAAATCAGATGTGAAGGACCCTTCTCATACAGCTGCACACTACAACAACAATCATTCTTCCCCTCCTCTTTCGTGATTGACAACTAATGTTTGAAAGCCCATGCTGCCACCAACTATTTCCACGTACTAATCAATTATCTTGCACATGCGCGGTCGATGCGCATGGATACGCCAGCTTTTCGCCAGACATACAGTAAATATAGGCGACATGTTCACTGCCCGCGAAAGCAGACGTTTAAAAGCGAAGTATGACTTGGTCTTCGTCAACAAAGATGCCTATTCAGAACACGCATGACATAAGTCCTACGCCCGTATCTCATGGTGACGAATAATGACTGAACTCCAGGTCGTTTGGATAATGCATTATCGCTATGGGTGGTTTTATTTTATGACGCCAACAATGAAAACGAACCTCTTGTAATATCCCAGTTTCTTTCTTAATCATAATCAGTATATTGTCGTAGTCATTTAAAGTTTCTGAATCAATTAATTTATATGTGCGTCTTAGTGTAGCTCTCTCATACACCTCCGGGTGAGCAGAAGTTACGTTATGGTTAATTGACCTTTCTGCTGTAAAGTGACAGTATTAAGTGACTTTATTAACCGAAGTGAAGTTTCACGTTAAATAACCTTCCTGTTAATAAGTGATGTTATTAAGCTGTGATGAAGTAAAGTTTCGGGTTAAATGACCTTCCCGTTATTAATCAGCATTATTAAGTAATTTTATTAACTGATGTTTTTTGTTAAATGATCTTCCAGCTATTAAGCGACGCTATTAAGGAAATCTTTTAAGCTGCGATGGAGTGGTGTTTCGGTGCATGTAACCTTCCTGTTATTAAGTTTATTCACGGTCTTGTGCTTCACTCCGGCTGGTGTTTGATCTTTGAAGCCGCAGTGTGACCGTCAGGTGACAGGATGAGATTTAAATCCTGGGGGGAAGTAAAGCAGATGTAAATGCAATGGGGGTGTGGTGGGTATACTCCTGGCTGATTTTTCCTTGGCTGCTCCTCCTGTGTGTGAAATGGTGTCAGATAGCGGCTAATATCGTGGTTCACGTCAGTGATTGGACCTTCCCATATGTGTTTGAGCTACCTCGCTGTCACAGGTGCCTCCTGAAGATCTCCTGTGAACCCCCACCCCCACCCCCCCCCCCCCTTCAGCCGACTATCCCTCCATTGTGCATGGACTTCAGACCATTTTTCAAGAGCAGGAGATGACAGAGACAGTTCATAACACGGAAGGCCATGGATACCTGGCAACCTTCATCGGCAAGAACGGCAGGTAAGCGGCCCTGAGGCAACAGCACCATCCTCATCATCCTCTTCCCCATCATCCGTACCCTCGTGACCTTCATCATACTCGCCATGCCTGGCCTCAGCATTGGTTGCCACAGCTACACAAACACGACACATCCAGATTGCCACTGTTTGCCTTGAGTCATGTGGATGCTTCCACATCCCTTGTCATTTTATTGGCTGTCTGTGGCTGTTCCGGCTGAGACTGGCAGGAAGCCAGGCCGGCTGTGTGTGTGCGAGTCAGGTTCACTTCCACAGTATCATGTGACATCTGGGGTGGGGGAGGGCGAGGGACGGGATCCGGCGACCACACGGTACACTGGTAGGCTGATGCTGCTTTCCTCTGTGCCCTCAGGTTCCTCATCCTCCGCGTCCTTTCCCAAGGGCTGGTGACCTTTGACCTGCAGTGCAGTGAAGGGGATGATCTCGCACACGTGGACCATGTAAGTGTGGCTTTCAGGGGGTTGTTTGTGAGGGAGGCACGGCAGGAATGTGCCGGAAGGGAGACAAGGCATGATGCTACGGGTAGGATGTGAGGGATTCAGTTACGGTGTGTTGGGAAATTTTGGGTCATTGAAGAGGAGGTGAGCCGTCTCCCACTCCTCTCCGGTCTCAGGTGTTCAGAAGGAGCGGCAGGTGGGGAGGAGGTGCAGTGTTCTCCCTGCTTTTCTCTCCAATCTCATATATTCCCCCATCTCCCATTTCAGCTGCTTGACTCGCTGGAGGCTAAGCTGAAGACCCTTCTGCATGGCACCATCAGTAGAATGAAGAGGTAAGGGGGTGGGGGACGAAGAGCCTCTGTGCGCTCGAAGCTCCACCAATCAGCATGAGGCATACTTCCCCGAGCTTCCCTTCAGACCAATCAGGGTTGTGTTTCATGCCACGTGACGTTTAGGTTTCTGGTTGTCCGTACTGACGCGCTTGGTCTCCCCACCATGACCGCAGACTGCCGGCTTTACGGCGAGGCGCAGACGTAGACCGCTACTGGCCCACGGCCGACGGGCGCCTGGTGGAGTACGACATCGACGAGGTTGTCTACGAACAGGATTCCGACTACCAGAACATCAAGATCCTGCATTCGAGCCAGTTCGGGAACATCCTCATCCTCAACGGGGATGTCAGTGAGTGCACAAGCGCGTGCAAGCGAATCAGTGTGACAGTAAATGCACTTCTTTGAGCATAGCACAAAAACCCACCAGTGGGACCTCGGGGTTGGGCACACGCCAGAGTCACACCTATACTTACATGTTTGCTCGCGTGCCTGAGGTCAGGTAGCGTGTAGGGTGGGGTGATCATGGCCACTGACAGCTCTGCTCCAGTGTGCCCTCTGTGGCCAGTTAGTGGTACTACACCACACATTTTCACGCAGTGCTCTTTTTGGTGACCCCCCACAGACATGGCCGACAGTGACTTGGCATACACGCAGGCCATCATGGGTGGGGGCCGAGAGCAGTATGCTGGGAAGGAGGTGCTGGTGCTTGGAGGAGGCGATGGAGGGATCCTGCATGAGGCTGTCAAGCTGAAGCCGAAGATGGTCACCATGGTGGAGATATCCTTTGGTGGCACAGCTCTCCGTCCCCATGTCTACACCCCCAGGGCTGCTTTCCTTGACTGAGTTTCACATCGACCAGCTGGTGATCGACGGCTGCCGGAAACACATGAGGAAGACGTGCGGAGACGTGCTGGACAGCCTGCAGGGAGACTGTTACCAGGTACTGGCGTATGGTCAGGCTCACGGCTAGGCGGCGGTGGGGGGAGTTTCTGTCTGACCGCATGCCTCTCCAGGTGCTGGTGGAGGACTGTGTTCCAGTCCTGAAGAAATTTGCAGAAGAAGGAAAGATGTTTGATTACGTAATTAACGACCTGACAGCGGTGCCCATTTCTACAGCGCCGGAGGAAGGTAAAATCAGGGCCAGCCACTAGGGGGCAGTGTTTCCTCACATATTCCCACTGAAGCCTTCCTGTATACTGACACATGTATGCATGAGTTGCTTTACTCCTCTGTGCTGTCTGTGGTCTTCCGTTCTCTCCATGGTCTTTCCTCGAGCGTGTCTCCTGTCTCTGACAGATTCAACGTGGGAGTTTCTGCGTCTGATCCTCGACCTGTCAATCAAAGTGTTGCGGGCTGATGGGAAATACTTCACGCAGGTGAGAGTGATTTCTGAGTGTGCGGTCTTGACACCTGGAGTGTGTGGTTCTGAAGCGGAGGTTGGCCCTTGCAGGGGAACTGCGCAAACCTGACAGACTCCCTGCAGGAGTACGAGGGACTGCTGGGACAGTTGTCCCACCCCGTGAGCTTCTCCAAAGAGGTGGTGTGCGTCCCCTCCTACATGGAGCTGTATCCTTCGCAGACACATCTCTGTAATTACTTGTAATTACCCCCCTGAACAGGCCATTTGGGGGGTGGGGGGGTGTGAGTAATGACAACCTGCATCTGGCTCTGTTGGGCGGGTTCAGGGCTGCCTCAGAAACTCAGAATATCCACTTTGCCCTGGATGACGTCCGAGAAACAGACAATAACAGAGCTCTGTGCAATACAGTACCTGTCTGCATCGGTGCCTTCAACTGCACCCATGACTACTTGTAACTGCAGCCGTAGCAGTAACTGTACTCCATTCATACCCAAATCCATATTCGTACCACTGCCTACCTGTAACTACCCCACTTGTATGCATAACTACCCAAACCTTTACTGCTGTTTATAAAAATACTGGTACCTGTAACTGTACCAATACCCGTAATCGTACCCATAACTGTACCCTAACTGTGCCCATGTACAAGCTGTGGTTTTCTTAACCTTAACCCTTCAGATGGGTGTTCTACACTGTGTGGAAGAAGTAGACCCCGTCCACCCCCCCTGTTGGTGTGGCCGGGGCATACTGGAGGTGTGGTTTAGGGGCTCTGCTTGCTTCTTCTGCCTGGTTGCACTCTGCCCACTTGTGCTGTTTTTCTTCCTTTGTGTGTGTGTGTGTGTGTGTGTGTGTGTGTGTGTGTGTGTGTATGTAAGTAAGTATGTATATGTGTGTGTGTGAGTAAACGAGAGGGCGGTTTGGGTTTTTAAGAGGTTTTTACTGTTGCGGTACTGAAGAATGTACCTTGTGTTCCTGCTGGGCTGGCCTGCGGGTGCCTGTTTTCACACTCTGATTGGCTGAAATTAGGTGTCTCCGCCCACTGCATGGAGCACAAGGCCTCTTTTGTTTCTGGTGTGTGGTTTTGCTGGATGGGGGCGCATCTGTCTGTCTCTGCCTGTCCGTCTGTCTCGGGGTCAAGCGGCCGGCTTTGAGGGCATCCTCTCAGCCACCGCACTGCCCGGCGAGGCAGAGCAGGCCGTAGACACCTGACGCCCCCTCCCTATATTTAATTCCCTTTTTTTTTCTCTTTTTAATCATCTGAGCGGGTTTAGTGGGTTATTTTTTTAGTGTTTGTTTTTTTGTTTCTGTTGTCCCAGCCTGACGGCATCTCTGATTTAGGTTTGATCTGTAAACGGACTGCACTGATCCCTTGCCGTAGGCGTGTTGTAAGCATGTTTCAAAGGGAAAATGGTGGCCTTGCCTTCCAGCTGAGAGGCTGTTTGTGATGCTGCACAGAAGTGCAGAGCCCTTCTCCCCCCCCCCCAAGCTGAGCCTTGCTGTCTGTCTGTCTCCTCTCCTGCTCCCTTCACGCTCTGACCCCCGAATGGGTGCATCTCCTCCTCTGCCTCTTGTTTTCTCTGCTGTGGCCGTGCTCAGGGGTGGGGAGGCCCCACAGCTGGATGGCCCGAGCTGAGTAGGGTTTACGGGGAGGGGGTCACTCCCCAGGTGGGAGAGCTGCAGGGAGAGGCCTCCCAAGCCTGCCACGTCCTACAGCACTGACAGGCGCTCTGTCAGACCCCAGCTGCTCCTCCAACGCAGAAGGTCCGGGCAGTGTCTGCACAGAATGGTAGCTGTGTACGTGAACACGTGTGCTGCAGTGACTGTGTCAGTGGGGCTGCACCTCTTCACACATGTGACATTCAGGCCTGTATCACGGGGCGGGGGTGGGCAGATGGTAGTGGGTGGGGGGGACGGCACGTCCTGCCACCAGCTGCTGGGACCCCTGGCGGCGTGATGGAAACCAGAGACATGAGGAAGCAGGAGCAGCTCTCCCAGGAGCTCTGGGTCGCATTACGCAGAGAATGGATGGCACTTTAGATAACGTGAATCTCCTAGCAGCCCTGGAAAACCACCTGAGGGCTTCTTTGCTGGCTCTGCTCCCCGGTGCCACCTCCTGGCCTGTTCTATGTCAGCCAGCTTTCCTCTGCCGCCCGCTCCCACCAGCGTCACGTCCCCATCAAGCGGATGTGTGTCTTCGAGGTCATGGATCCTGTCTTTATTTGCACTGCCCCCCATGTGGCACCACCCATCACCCACCTTACTGAGCCCCGTGAGTCCAGCATGGTAACACCTGAGGCGCCGAGTGAGGGGTGCCACCGTCTGCCCGCACTATCGTCGCCTGTGCTCTCCGTGTGGAGGGAAGGCCATCTGTCCGTTGTGAAATGACTGTGTTCTGTTTTTGAGGCTGTGCTTCCACCAAAGTGAAGGATGCTGGGAGACTGTGGGCATCTTGGGTCTGATCTGCACTGCTGGGTGAATAAATAGTTCAATAAAAAGAGTGTGGTTCAAACTTCTGGTGTTTTCTACTGTCTATGAATGAAGTCCGGATAGCGGGCACGGCTTCATGCTGCAACACAGTGCTTTTTTCCAGCTGTGTGTGTGGTCATGTATGTAGTACTTTGAGTACCAAATATAAATACAGTGTGTGTGTTGTGTGTCCCCATGTTCCTGCCGCGCTCTTCCGCGGGCTCACAGGTGCTCTTTGCACTCGTTTTTGTCCCCATGGCTGCCTGTCACACTGCTATAATGACAGTGTGCTCCCCGCCCCCTCTGGGAGTGTCAGGAAGCGTCTGCCTAGTCCACCCAGACCGGGCTCCAGGAATAGAGTCGCAGGGCCTCCCTTCTCGGGGTACTGCCCACGCCCGCTCTCTTTTTCCCACGTTCCTCTCTGATTGGCCAGCACGGTTCTCAGTCATCCGCAGAGCCCAAAACGGGGGCAAGCTGAGATTTGTGCCCCGTGGAGATGGGTGCCCGTGCCTGGTGGACAAGTGGAGGGAAAGCAGGTGGGGGCTTTCGGTCCCAGGCAGTAGCCTGAGGTCTGTCACGCTGTCGCCCAGCGTGGGCGGTGCTGTGGTCCCTGGCCAGCTGGCACAGCCTACAGCAGCCTGAGGGTGATGCCTGAGAGTGAGGGGTAGAGCTTTGCGGGGGGGTGAAGAGGGCCGCTCGAAAGGGTTGCTACACCAGATGAACTGGTGTGGAGAGTGGACTGGGACTGTCAGAATCCTTCATGTACAGCAGCATCGGGGGGGATGTTTGATTTAGTGCCGGGGATGTTTATATGGTTATTTCCAGTCAATAAACAGGAAAAACAAAACACTCGGGGGGAAAAAAAAACCAGGTGTCCCCGCCAGTTTCAAAGGAGGCAATCGTGTGCATTCATCGGAAAATATTGCCTATAAAAATAAATGAAAGTTCAGCTATTGAAAACAGCTTGATCTTGAAATATTTCACGGTGCATCCATCCAAAGGTCAGACAGCAAGACATTGAGCCCCATTTTTCATGTCCAAAGCTCATAAGCTGAAACGTAGAGCCCAACGTTTCCCCTCTGTATGTCCAAAGCTCTGACAGCAAAACATAGAGCCCCAAGCTGCCCCACTGCATTTCCAAAGGTCAGATGGTGAGATGTAGAGGTCCATGCTGCTCCACTGCATTTCCAAAAGTCAGATGGAGAGACGTAGAGCTCCCTGCTGCTCCACTGCATGTCCAAAGCTCTGACAGTGAGACATAGAGCCCCAAGCTGCCCCACTGCATTTCCAAAGGTCAGATGGTGAGATGTAGAGGTCCATGCTGCTCCACTGCATTTCCAAAAGTCAGATGGAGAGACGTAGAGCTCCCTGCTGCTCCACTGCATGTCCAAAGCTCTGACAGTGAGACATAGAGCCCCAAGCTGCCCACTGCATTTCCAAAGGTCAGATGGTGAAATGTAGCAGTCCAAGCTGCCCCACTGCGTTTCCAAAGATCAGTTGGTGAGACGTAGAGCTCCATGCTGCTCCACTGCATTTCCAAAGGTCAGGTGGTGAGACATAGAGCTCCATGCTGCCCCACTGCATTTCCAAAGGTCAGATGGTGAGACGTAGAGCTCCATGCTGCCCCACTGCATTTCCAAAGGTCAGATGGTGAGACGTAGAGCCTGAAGCTGCCCCACTGCATTTCCAAAGATCAGATGGTGAGACATAGAGCTCCATGGTAAATGGACTGCATTTATATAGCGCTTTTCTACAAAGCGCTTTACAATTTATGCCTCACATTCATGCAAGGTGCCAACCTGCACACCAGGAGCAATTTGGGGTTTAGTGTCTTGCTCAAGGACACTTTGATGGGGTCGAGAGTAAGCAGGGCTCAAACCTGCAACCCTCTGGTTGCCAAACGATGGCACTGCCTTCTGCACCACCAACTTCCCCGGTTCCCTCATGCTGCCCCACTGCATTTCCAAAGGTCAGATGGTGAGACATAGAGCTCCGTGCTGCCCCATCATGCATCGCATATGGCGCTGTTAAAGTCAACCAGTGGTTGACCAAAGTGCTTTACAACAATAAAAACATGCATAAAAAGCAGGGGGAAAATGTAAATATGCATAAATATATATATACAATTAAGCAAAGTGAAAAACATAATAAGAAAGACATTACAATTACAAAGACTGCAATAAAACACACAACACATTTGTCTAAACTGCCAATAAAACAGCAAATACATTTTTTTTTGCCTCGACTTAAAACATTCAGTAGCAGGGGAAGACCGAAGAGGGAATGGGAGGTTCAGTGCTGCCTCTTTTAACCAGAAACCAGACTGAAATACATCCAATATAGATTATTTTCAGATAAAATAATGGCTGAAGTTGCTGTAAAACAACCATGTCCACTATAGAAGGTTTGATTTTCACCTGATATTGTTTGGGTCATTGGAATCAAGACCAAGTTTTTCTTTTTTATTACACTGAAAAAAGCAAAAGTATCTTGTATTAAGTGAAAAAATCTGCCAATGGAACAAGTGAAAATTCTCTTGAAAAGATTTCTGGAAATAAGACAG
>JABFDZ020000084.1:23871595-23887987 GCA_019775955.2 Pollimyrus isidori | reverse complement strand
CAGCGGTTCTACTCTGAGGCTCTCCCGGATGTCCGAACTTCTCACCCTATCCCTAAGGGAGAGCCCAGACACCCTACAGAGAAACCTCATTTTGGCCGCCTGTATTAACACACTGAAATCCACAGATGTGCCTGCAGTTCCACTATCAGCCAATCAGATACCAATCTGTTGATGGTGACTTTGTTTTAAAAAAAATGTACATCCCACCGGGGGTAATGTCAGGTAACATCTGCAGAGCAGCTTTGAGGTCCAAGCCTCCAGAAGCTTCTTACAGATAGATATTGTCGAAGGTGCCATCCTTCTCGCAGATGTTCAGTACATGGTTCAGCATCTTCGTTCCTGTAGAAAAGAAATGCTCTTCAGGCACTGGCAGTAAGCACAATCCAATCCAATCACAGCTTCACAAAGAGGACGGTAATCCCTGAAGTACGACCCCATCCAATCCCACGATTTCAAAAGGGTGAACGGTTACCCTGAAGTCATCCGTCCTCCACCCGAACACCTACCTATACCCAGGCGGCGGTAGGGGGCGAGACAGCCCAGGGTCATGATGTAAAGCCGCTTCTGGTTCTGAGAATGGTCCACACGACAACACACTGCTCCCACCGCAATGTCATTGAAGTAGGCTGTCAAACAGATGTCAGAGGTCAACCAGGACATCTTGGTGGAATGTGACTATGCGTTTTGCTCGGAGGGGGGCCATGGGATGGCCTGGACTCACCGAGCTTGGCAAGTTCGCCCACCTCCAGCACATCCTTGTAGAACTTGTCGTTGTAGCTGACAGGGAAGATGACCTGGTTGAGCCGCTTGAGCTGCTTGATGTTGTGGGGCGTCACATCGCCCAGCTCGATCCGGCTGCTGGAACAGAACTGTACCGCTCAACCAGCATGAAAGGAGGCAGCTTGAGGACCGACCGGCACTACACTGGGGGGTGGGGGTGGTTGCCAGAGTAGAACGTGCTGGGTTCACACACTGACCTGTATATCACGTTACCAGCAGCAAACCCGTTTTGGACGCAGCATTCGTGGAGCTGCAGATGGTGCGAAATGACAGCTGCCCTTAGCGCACGGACGGCGGGGCCACGGCGCAAGAGCAGAGATTATTTTTAGTGCAAATGACTACAGTAAACGCCCCCCTTCCCCCAAAATGGACAGCTGAAAATCACAGGTCATCCAGTTCTGGAACCGTTTACCCCTCCACAGAAACGACCTCCTTTCGCAGTTTACCGCCTTTAGAAAGTGATAGTTCGGAGTTTAAGGTTACCGGGTTAATTATTTTCTCAGTAGGCAAGCCGCTGTGCGATGGCGCCCTCTTACTCCACGTGTTCTCCTGGGCCGGACTTTCGGTTCTGGGAACATGCAGCGGCCGAATTTTAATTCTTTAAACCTCCCCCGGCTGTGTCCCCCACAGACAGAGAGACGTTACAGTGTTCGAGCGGCACATGGCGACCCGGCCACGAGTATTCGCTATCGCGACCAGCCGGCCTGTGGGACTCCCGTAGAAGCGTCGGCGCACAAAGGGGAGAGAGAGAGCATGTTAAGCGGCCGGTGGGCAAAAGGCCATCCAGCACGGCGTAGAGCCACAGGGCCGAACAGAGCGCCGCACCGCGGAGCGTAGGCAAGAGGCTGCTGCCTTCGGCAGATTACGTCCTCCAGCGCCGCCGCACGGAGTCCTCCGCCGCCTCCCCCACCCGCCAGGAAAAACGGGAATTAAAGAATTGTCCCCCCGCCGAGTGCCACCGCGGCCGCGTTACTCACCCTTTCATGTCGAAGCGGGGCGAGTCGCGGCTCCCTATGCTGCGGTGCGAAGCGGTCGGTGAGAGCGCTCAAGTGCAGAGTGAGTCCGAGCTCCGGGCGCCTCCCGCTGCAGCTCCACATGGACGGGCCGCCGCACTGCCTCCGCGGCCCGGGCCGCCCCGTCAACTCTGACCCCGGGCCGGCGCCGACGCACCGGTACCCCGAAAACGTGTTGGGAACAAAACCCGAGTGCCGACGAAAAGTCAGAGCGACACAACAATGAGCGGGACGGCAAAAAAACAGGCGACCGCGCGGAAAATAAACATTTAATTCTCCACACACGGGGCCGTGACCTTTGACACCGGCCGGTCGGGTCGTGCGATTCGGAACGGGCATCTACTTTCACGATTGCCGCGTATAAACAGCGCGCGCATTTCCTATGCACCACGACGTACTTATCAGAATATATATAAAAATAAAATTAATAATTTTGTCCGAAACATTTGTGTGCGTACGTCACAGCGTCACGTGACCCGACGAGATCCGTCTCATTGAAGGATCGTGTTAAGAGAATAAATCACACAACAAGACCGTTTACCTGGCTCATGAATGCGTCTGTGATAGTTTTGATATGTAGTCTTTGTTCCGTTTCAACATGATTATACTGCTTGAAAGCTCAATGAAAAGGAGTGATTTTTAAAATGTCTACAGTAATGCGAATTAGAGTGTTTTTTGCGGGGCGACGCAAACCATTACACGTTGATTTTTGGAACGAAGCCGTTTAATGAAACAACAGGCAACAATGACACAAACCCCTGTCCTCCTGCATACGTGTTTTGTAATCAAGTTAGTAAAGAAGAAGATGTGCGGCCATTTGGGCTCTGCGATGAGAGTCGGCCGGCAGAAACAGCCAACTTATCCCCCTTGTCCGCCTTCATCTCCTAGATTTAGGAGTAATCGCTCTTGTATGTTAGAATCAGCGCGGCGATTCCAGGGGCACTGAGGCGCTAGGCGAAAATAAATAAATAATCAAAGGGGTACTTTAACGCACCCCACCCGGCATGGTGAAATTTATCACAATTATTTTATCGTAAAGTCTAGATTAATAATGTCACCGAAGAGACATTTATGGATAACAGAGGACCTACCGAAATGAGAAACCACCTGTTCACTGATCTGTACTTATCGGGGTAATGTCGATATTTAAAGTACCACAGTTGTGATTTTTCTCCTTCTCCGCCAAATCAAAGTCAGAAGCCACTAGTGTAGATCCAAATTCAGTCTTTATTGAAACAAAGTTACAACCAAGGCCAGAAAAATTCTTATCATTTAACAATAACTCGTCACTTGAGCATCATCATTCCTTCAACCATTCACAATCATTCTTTTTTCTCTTAATCCACACCCCTAGGTGATAAATTTTGTCCATCATTTCTTTTACTATTTGGTCCCTCGGCCGAACATAATAGTGGTGGCGTGACCATCTCCACTTGTTTTTTAAAAAATGGTCAGCCGTGAACTTCTGAACTCAGGCGAATCCCTTCCTTCAACAGTAAACCTCGGCAGCTTCAGCTTGTTGCACATTGACTAGTTAGAGGGTTGATAATATATTTGTCCATAGTGATAAAATATACGCTAGTAAAAGTGGATATTCATAAATTCAGAACTAACATACAGTAGCTAACAAAAAACTCAGACTAATACAAGGTACACATACATACTCAATTGATTACATGGTGTTGATTACATTATAATGTTTACATTGTAATGATTATATCATTTTTTAAAAATAATATTATGATACTTGTATTCTACGTTACATAATGATAAATAATATTACATAAGTTTAAATGGACTTCATAGTCGTTTACTTACATTTGCCCAGACTACCTTAAATCGGATAAATTACCCTGGTATAAACCAGTAATCCCGCTTCGTAGTATAGGCCAGCGGTCCCCAACCTCTTTTGCGCCACGGACCGGTTACATGTCAGACAATATTTTCACGGACCGGCCTTTAAAGTGTGGGGGGTAAATACGACCAAAACAAAATCACGAAAATATGACGAAATAAAATATTTTTTTCTATGAGGCCCGGTGGTTGGGGACCTCTGGTATGGAGGTCACTGGTCTTATAGAGGTTAATTTAAAAATCAATAGCAAAGTAACTCACAATAATCACGTTAACATCCGGGACATACATGCAGTACAAGAAGCAGATATAATACTTCTTAGTATAGGATAATTTGCTATTCAAAGATCTCTGACATGCGGGCAACGATGGAATCTGTACTAACATGGAGCACTGTAAAAATTAGGTTTACACATTAGCGCTCTATAGGTTTATGGATTTCCTTTGAGGTCAGAACAACGTAAGACTAAAACAAAACGGTGGTCTCCTTTTCACCAACAAACGCAGAGGTCCTGTGGTAATCCTCAGGACAGTATGGTGGGGACGTGATCGAACAATCGGCTCTGTCACTACTGTAGTGACAAGCTCTTCTAGAGGGATTCGGAGGAGCCGAAATGGCGCCGCCTTCCGTAGGTTTCCGCCTCTTTTCGCTGGTTTCCGTTCCGTAAACCCTGCGCTGTATGAGATCAGCTGACTGCTTCTTTCTCGTCGCAGCCGCAGCGCAGCGCTTCTCCAGCCGACGAAGGCAAAAGCTGTTAGAACTCCTTCGCTTCAAAGGTAATCTGGCCGTTCGTCTGCTCATGATGGTGCTGTGCTAGTGTTGCTGATTAAATTGTATATTTATACATTTATATAATCAGGTAAGAGTTACAACTGGAGAGTATTTTAGCCGCATTCGCCCGCGTCTCGGGCTGAATGACATGGACGGCCCTGGGATCTCATTTAAGCATCGGTTTCTACATTTAAACCAGCTGCCACTCATTATTTTGGGTTTACAGTAGTATTTGATTTCAGTAAATAAAATATTGCAAATTCCACAATACCTTATATTAATTAGCTTTATTCTTTGAGCCATTTTAAATATTGAATATATCAATGTATGGATAGGTCTGCGTGATATATAGTAGAGTCAGGAAATGGTTTTGATATGGCCTTGCAATTGGGCATTACTTTGACTTTGCACGGTCATGCTGCTGTGTCTTTATGCTTCTTACGCACCATCGCGGTCTGTTTGTGTTATCATCATGGAGGGGTATGTGTGACGATGTCAAAATATAGGTCCCGAATGGTCACGCTGTTACTGACAATACGGGGGAGCGCGCGTGACGGTCATGTGAAGCGGTGGCGCAGACGCTTGCTTGTGTCACGGAAGGAGTTTCTTGGGTGACGAGTTAAATTATCTGGGGTTATCATTCTACTTAGTATTGCACACACCTTTATGCATTGGTGCCTTGGTGTCATTATTAATACTACGAATGTGAAGAAAAATAAAAAAGATCAATAGATGGAGGAGTACTTGATCCTGACCTTTAATCAGCAGTGTTATCATTGCCCCTTAGTACAGCGTCACGTTTAGCCCCACGAACACCCACTGCATCCCCATACGTATGTCCCCTCCTCAGACTGGCTGGGCATGTTAACGAATGGGAAAGAGGTAAATGTTATAGAAATGCTGCACCTACTGTCACATGACCAGTATCACATGGCTTCTCCATGATTCACAGTCAAGATAGGAGCTTGATAGTTGTTTTTTGAGGAAGTGTGGTCGCATTGAGCCATTACTCCCATGATGACAGCTCATCACAATCTTGCCTGACACTCTGTCACTGTACAGAAGTGTCCCCAGAGAGGAACTGGCCGGTTCATTTATGGAGTGGCACTGTGGACTGTAATATGTGAACTGTCGCAAAGCTTCACCTTTTGTGCCACATTCTTGATGTGATTCTTCCTGAACTAACTTGAACTGTGTTTTTTGTACCTGCTTTATGTAGAAACTGTGTCCATTGCAGCTGTCCTCATGAATATTTAGTTTAAATGTGGCTGTGGTGGCTTAATGTTTAGGGAAGCGCACTTGTAATTGAAAGATTGCTGTTTCTAATCTGGCAAGCAAGGCACCACTGAGGTACCCTGAGCAAGGTACTGACCCCAAGCACTGCTCCCCTAGTGCTGAATTAGCTGGCCCCTGTTATGTCACAATGTCACATATGGGTTAAATGCAGAGGACACATCTCGTTGTTGTGTGCTGTGTCAACAATGATCACTGATCACCTAATTCTAAATTAATCGAGACGTTGTATTGAAAGTTGAAAGAGATTTCGCAATCTTGGACGTGTTGAATTTTATGCTTATCCCAATGTCACGTTTCTTTACTCCCCTGCTGAACCATGCTGCAGGAATCCAGCTCTCTGAGTCACACTTCTGTTTGGTGTGTTCCCCAGCGCTGCTTTGGGATGGTGCACCTTTGCTTCTCTCCTGTTGACTAATCAGTCACGCTGTAACCCCACTCCGAAGGGGAAAGGCTGGTGGAATGGGCGCTTTAGGGAAGCGGAGACCTGGGTCTCCTGTGAGACGAGGAAGTTCTGAGCTGTGTGAATCCTGGCTGCAGCAAACAGCCTGGACCACATCACTGCGGCCAGGGCTCAGCGTTCCTATGCCTGCACCCACATCTGCAACAAATCCGAAGTGTAATTCATGCTTCACTCCTTTGGGCTGCACGTGGCGGCTTATGTTCATGCTACACTTGGCTGTGGATGCGTTCTTTACTGCACAGATACAAGTAGTGAAGTGAAATGGGTAAACTTTTATGAACAGTGTTTAAGTCGTTAGTCTAGGATTGGGTGGTATTAAGATAACATGGCTTTAGGGTATTTTGAGGGTGCTGAATTCAAAAATCCCATTACTTTACTGAATTGGTTCTAGTTTTGCTTTAGATAATGGACATCCATGAAAATTACACGTTCCCCCATTGCGACTTGTGTGTGATAACAAATGCAAAACCTTTGGGCTGTCTTTTGATTCTTTAACAGTGTCTTGGGTAATGACACATCCCATATAATTATTTCGTATTTCAATTTGTAGGCCTACAATGCTATAAAGGTGACTTTTTGAAGCCAGAATTCAACTGTGAATTTGCAGAGGAAAGAAGTCTGCTACAGTATGTTTGTCAACCCGGCATTGGTTAATACCCAAAAAGTTCTGTCTTAAGTATATAAATACACGTAAAAATTATGCTTTCATCATGAAGAGCCTGCATCAACTATCCTGATTCAGTATTACATCTGTGTAATACTGTTACATCTGTGTAATACTGTTACATCTGTGGAGAGTACGTGTTGTGCAGAACTGCTTGGCTAATCACAAAGCAGACAGTTATAAACAATCGGTGCAAGATATGCTTGCTAACTTCAGATAACCTTGGAGGGGAACAAGGTGAGAGGTTCCACCAGCATATGAGGGTGATGGAGGAGAGATACCAAGGCAGAAGGGACATACACATGATGGGAGACTACTGCTGGAGTCTCCAACCTGATTATCCCGATGACACATAAATGGAAATTTTTTAAGCATTTCAAATGTATATAATGTACATTAATAACATTTAATAACTAATATTGTATTAATCAAATCATACATAACCTTTCCTTTCACTGTTAGATATATTTAATTTCTTTTTTGTATGATGTTTGTTTACTTACTAGTGGTAAGTAAAAATAAAAAAATTCTTGCAATTCTGAATGCTTTTCAAACATGTTGCGTTAACTCTTAAATATCTGACACTTGAGCCAATCTGGCAAAACCAAAGTCATATTCTTAATTAGCAACATAAACTTAATACAAAACCGTTCAGACACCTTTGGCACCAAAATCACTGTATACCAGTGTTATCATTATTTTATTATTATCACTGCTAGACAAAAAAAATTGTAGGCTACTTACCATCCAGGGCAAATTCACGTCACCTCAGCCCATGAGCGCCTGAAATCGCATGCGGAACACCGAAGTGTGAATTGGCCTTGAGGGTGTTCCAAACCCGCCTCTGGCAGCTGGCCTCCTTACTTGCGGCCCCCTTCATGCCTGTCATGTCTCTCCACCTCACCCAGACACAGGATGGACCTGTCTAAGCTGCCCAAGATCCGCGATGAGGAGCGCGAGAGCCAGTTTGGCTACGTGCATGGCGTGTCCGGACCAGGTTGGTACTTACTCCCGTGCCGCTCCACTGCGTCTCCATGCTGTGTCACTTGTCACACCCGGTGTCCCTGTGTCATCGCCCCCCCCCCCCTCCCCCAGTGGTGACAGCGTCCAGCATGGCAGGGGCTGCCATGTACGAGCTGGTACGTGTGGGCCACAGCGAACTGGTTGGGGAGATCATCCGGTTGGAAGGGGACATGGCCACCATCCAGGTGTACGAGGAGACCTGTATCCTTTGCGTTGCATAACCTTGACCCAAGCGCTCCCAGTGCCCTCCCCCTCCGTGCCCCATATCGCCTTTTCCTGAGCCCCACCCAGCTGGTGTGTCGGTGGGGGACCCTGTTCTCCGCACAGGGAAGCCCCTCTCTGTGGAGCTGGGGCCTGGAATCATGGGCTCCATCTTTGATGGCATCCAGCGCCCGCTGAAGGACATTAATGACCTGACCCAGAGCATCTACATCCCCCGAGGCGTGAACATCGGGGCCCTAAACCGAGACATTAAGTGGGAATTCGGCCCCAGCAAAAACCTGCGGGTAAGCGACCTGTCTGCCTGTGTCTCTGTGTCTGCATGTGTCTCTGTGTCTGCCTGTGTCTCTGTGTCTGCCTGTGTGTCTGCCTGTGTGTCTGCCTGTGTGTCTGTGTCTCTGTGTCTGCCTGTGTCTCTGTGTCTGCCTGTGTCTCTGTGTCTGCTTGTGTCCCTGCCTGTGACTGTGTGTTTGTCCCTGCTGTACAGTATGTCTGTGTCTTGTTTGTGACTGTGTTTGTCTGTGTCTCTGTTTGTGACTGTGTTTGTCTGTGTCTCTGTCTGTATTTCCATCTGTCTGTATCTATGTGTGTGTCTGTCACTCTTCCTGTGTGTCTGTGCCTGTCTGTTTGTGTGTCTGTTTCCCTGTGTGTTTGTCCGTCTGTTCTTCATCCCTTCACTGAGTTCTTTGTCGGTATTATGTCTTCAGTCCATGTCGTAAAGGCATTTCAGGAGCCGCTGCTGATTTTTTTGGGGTCAGGTATGGGTTTGGCTTGGGCTTTGCGGTGGGAGGTGTGTATAGGGCTACGCCGGCATCGCTGTCATCTCTCCCCGCTGCTCAGGTGGGCAGCCACATCACCGGGGGCGACATCTACGGCTCCGTGTTCGAGAACTCGCTCATCAGGCACAAGATCATGCTGCCTCCCCGCAACCGCGGCACCGTCACTTATCTGGCCCCCCCAGGCAACTCCGACGTCTCTGTGAGTGCCGCCCCCCCCCCACCCCCGCCTGCCTGCCCATTGCTGAGGCTGCCGTCTGCTCATCGCACCACTTGCCTGTATGTTCCCGCCCCCGCAGGATGTGGTGCTGGAGTTGGAGTTCGAGGGCGTCAAAGAGAAGTTCAGCATGGTGCAGGTGTGGCCCGTGCGCCAGGTGCGCCCAGTGACCGAGAAGCTGCCTGCCAACCACCCCCTGCTGACGGGCCAGCGCGTCCTGGACGCCCTTTTCCCGTGAGTGTCCCCTCCGGCCCGCGCCGCGCGTCCCGCCCACGCTACGCGTCCTGCCTGCGCCACGCGTGCCAATCTGCTGTGCGTGCGGGTCACAGGTGTGTCCAGGGCGGCACCACCGCCATCCCTGGGGCCTTTGGCTGCGGCAAGACTGTCATCTCTCAGTCCCTGTCCAAGTACTCCAACAGCGACGTCATCATCTACGTGGGCTGCGGGGAGCGCGGCAATGAGATGTCTGAGGTCCTCAGGGATTTCCCCGAGGTGAGTGGGGGGGGGGGTCCTGCGATGAACCAAGTTGATTGGACCATTGGGCATCAGCCATGGCATCTCTGTGATGATGGCTCCGCCCCCCCCACAGTTGACCATGGAGGTGGACGGGAAGGTGGAGAGCATCATGAAGAGAACGGCACTGGTGGCGAACACCTCCAACATGCCCGTGGCTGCCCGAGAGGCCTCCATCTACACAGGTACCGCGTTATTCGCGGTGTGTGGCTCAGTGGGCTGAGCCTGTAATCAGAAGGTTGCCGGTTCAAACCCAATCTCAGCACGTCAGTGTGTCCTTGAGGAAGGCCCTTAACCCCCAGTTCTCTGGGCGCCGCTACGGGTGGCTGCCCTTCATGGACAGATCACTCCACAAAGAGCAAGATGAGAGAGGCATAAAAAGACAATTTCCCCACGGGAATCAATAAAGTATCAATTATTGTTATTATTAATGCTCATCCAGAATTAGCGTGTTAGCCAATCATATGTCTGTTAATGTGCTGTGTGGGAAGGGACTTGAGAGGTTGGATCACATTATCACAGTATTAGTGCACTGACCAGCCTTTCCGGCGCCATCAGGTGTGTGGAGGACCACACTGACTGTAAAGTCATTATGAAGATTAAGGTCATGATTGACTTTACAGACACTGAGGGAAATTCTGGTGCATACAGCAGTAGTAGCAGTGCAGACAAACATACTTGTAGTGCCAAGCGGGCAAAGTCCAAAAACAGTACACATACTGCAATCAGCTGTACACAAATGTACCTAAATATCCTCATAACAGAATACTGTAATATAGGAATACATGTTTATAGACAAGAGAAAAAATTGTGATGTGATGCAGATAGCACCAGGTTTGGATCATTACAGAGATGAGTCACTTCCTGGCATGTTGTGATGGGGGCAGATTGGAGGAGGTGTCTCCTAGCTTTTGTGGGTTCAGCTCACGCATCAGTCTGGCCTGGGTTCAACTCCCTGTGAAGGAAGCAGTGATGCCACTGAATTTCCCCTTGGGATCAATGAAGTACATTTTTATTGAATATAAAATGTTCAGACTCCCGGTGGATGCCTGAAGCCACAAATAGTACCAAACTCAGTATTACTATGGCTCTTCCAGCACATGTACCTGTGATAAATTTTAAAATGTTTAAACTTTGCACAATAGTACATTAACAACAATAACTACTAACAAAATAGAACAATTGTAACCATAAACTACACTGTGATACCTCGACAGTCAATAGAATCAAGATGGCTGCTATGTGACCAATGGGCGGGTATACGGCAAAGTTATGCTGGACAAGCATAGGAAGCAAAGGAATGATCCATGTCCCAGGCAGGATAGCATGAGTGGTTTAGTGCAGAGGTGTCAAAGTCAAGGCCCGCGGGCCAGATCCAGCCCGCGAATAAATTACCTATGGTCCCCGGGATGATATTTGATTAGTATTAGAACCGGTCCGCAGGCCACAGCCGCCTGCTGCTGTTTTACACGCACCAATACTCCATTCCCCACAATGCAACGGTAGCCCGCGAACTCACTCTTCTTTGAAGGAAATTTGTTTTTGTCTGTGAACCTGTTGAAAAATGTTTTCACTTGAAATTAGTGACAGAGCCATACAAAAATGTTGGATTGTTCATTTAATCATTAAATAAAATATAATACACTGTGTTAGGTCTCGGTTCAATGGGTTATGTGCGATCATTTTAATATGTTTTAATAAACATTGAACCAGTCCGGCCCTCGACTTGTAGCAAATTTGTTTTTTTGGCCTCTGATGTATTTGACTTTGACATCCCTGGTTTAGTGTCTCTCTATACATGCAGTTCCACCATCTTACCTCTGAGTATCAGCAGTGAGCTGTGTCCTGCAGTGATGTCACACCCCCTGTTCTCCATCAACAGGAATCACACTCTCGGAATATTTCAGAGACATGGGTTACAATGTCAGCATGATGGCTGACTCCACCTCGCGATGGGCTGAGGCCCTTAGGGAGATCTCGGGTCGTCTGGCAGAGATGCCCGCTGGTGAGTGCGCCCCCCACTGGAGCACCATGGCACTCCAGCAGATTCTTGGATCATTAATCGAGACTATTTGTGCCCACTGACTTTCTGCAGACAGTGGATACCCCGCCTACCTGGGGGCGCGGCTGGCCTCCTTCTACGAGCGAGCAGGACGGGTGAAATGCCTGGGCAATCCTGAGCGAGAGGGCAGCGTCAGCATCGTGGGGGCGTAAGTACACACACTACCCAGCAGGTGGCGCTCTTGCTGCTTGTGTGAGGCAAACCCTGCCCTGCTGTAACGCAGGCCTTCCTGTCTCGCCCCCCTCCCAGTGTGTCGCCCCCTGGTGGTGATTTCTCAGATCCAGTGACATCTGCTACTCTGGGAATCGTGCAGGTAACCCTATACAGACAGAGGTAGAAGGGTTAGGGTGGAGGGAGGTTGAGGGCCAGCCCACCACTTTCACACACCGCCACCCCCTGTAGGTCTTCTGGGGTCTGGATAAGAAGCTGGCCCAGAGGAAGCACTTCCCGTCGGTGAATTGGCTCATCAGCTACAGCAAGTACACGCGAGCGCTGGATGAATACTACGACAAGCACTTCGCCGAGTTTGTGCCGCTGCGCACCAAGGCCAAGGAAATCCTACAGGAGGAGGAGGACCTGGCCGAGATCGTGCAGCTCGTGGGCAAGGTGGGGGCAGCCTGGCACTAGTGCGGGGCAGTGGGGCTAAAGGTGGCCTGGTTGGCGGGACGTTCTAATGGCACCTGTCCCCACCTTCCTGTCCGTTCCTGCTTCCATGGTAACAGGCCTCCCTCGCAGAAACAGACAAGATCACGCTGGAGGTGGCCAAGCTGATCAAGGACGACTTCCTGCAGCAGAACGGCTACACGCCGTACGATAGGTGAGCTGCCCGAGCTGGGACCCACCCCGACGGTGCCAGACCGAGTGGGCCGACCTAACGGTGCCAAACCGAGGGACTGACTGTGGCCCCTTCTGGCAGGTTCTGCCCCTTCTACAAGACAGTGGGCATGCTGTCCAACATGATCGCCTTCTATGACATGGCGCGGCATGCCGTGGAGAGCACGGCCCAGAGTGACAGTAAGATCACATGGGCCATGATCCGCGAGCACATGAGTGAGATCCTCTACAGGATCAGCTCCATGAAGTTCAAGGTGAGACCCTGGGCCACATGTGCGGGGCGCGCGGGGGGGGGGCATCACTTTGCAGGAGAGTCCTGACGCCCGCGCCTCTTTGCAGGACCCAGTGAAGGATGGCGAGGCCAAAATTAAGCAGGACTATGGCCAGCTCCTAGAAGACATGCAGAACGCCTTCCGCAGCCTGGAGGACTGAGTGGGCTCAGCCCCTGACCCCAGCACCCGGGGGCCTGCAGCGGTCTGGCCACACAGCCACATTCCATGAGCGTGTGTGTTTTTTGGTTCCAGTGAATCTGTCATTCGTTGCTGCTCATATGCGTGTGGAGTCAGGAGCCCTCAGCCTCTCCAGTGTCGTGTATGTGTAGGTGCGTGTGTGGGTGCATATGTGTGGCTCCCCGCTTGGACCCCCTTCCTGGATATTTTTGCTGTTGCCCATAGAGTGGTTTATTTATTACAGGCCTCAAATGCGGCCTGCCCCCTGCCAGCAATCTACTTGTTTCCTCATGGTTGTATTCTTGATCGTACCGTCTTGTGTTTTTGCCGTGTGTGAAACACATGCTTAGTCCATAGTTTACTCTTTTCGTGGTACATGTGTTAAGTCTCGAACAATAAAATAAACGACTGACGGCTGATTCTCATTCCGACATGGTGCTGAACCGGCTCTGGGTGTCTGTGTGCGCATGTGTGACAGCGATATCACGTACATTACACTGTGAGGACCGAACGTCCCCACGTTGATGCAGACTTACTTTGACATTGTGGAGACATTTTCAGTCCCGACAAGGTTTTATAAAAATATGACTGAACTCAAAAAACTAAAAATGCCAAAAATTTTGCATTTTGTTTGGTTACTTACGGTTACGATTAAGGCTGGGTAGAGGTTAAGGTTATGTCCATAGAAATGAATGAGTCCTCATAAAGATATAGGTATCTCAGGTGAATCTCAATATACCTATTTCACTGTACTTGTGTTTTACGTTTTATGTCATCTTCCATTGCCGAAGGTTAGTTCAATACTAAGAATAGAAGTACAGAGGGCAGTAAAAATTCCTGGATGTTGGTCTTGCTCCACCACAAATGTCAAGAGTACATCGGTTGCATCCTTGCCAAGCAAGACTAATCCCATGATTCACTGGACCCCAAGTTAGGTCTTGGAAGGCAAGTTTGCCAAGACCACAAGTACAGTCTTCGCATTCTTGGTATTGAGAAGCAGCCCTAGTCTGTGTCAGTGTGTTTGTGTATCAGTATGTCTGTATGTTTCTGTATTTGTGTCTGTATGTGTTTGTTTCTGTGTCTATGTCTGTTTGTGTGTGTCTGCATTTTGGTGTGGCTACATATGTGTGTGATTCTGTGTCTGAATGTATCTGTGTGTTTGTGTGTGACTGTGTGATGCCATGACGTCGTCCCGCCCAGCGGTGTGACACATTCCTCTCTGATTTTCCTTCTTTGTCCTTCACAGTCTGAAAAGCAACTTCATTTAGGTCCCTGCCTCATATGCATAGAAATGGCATGAATGCCTGCCTGAAACTGGTTTCAATCCAGTATAGTAGCATTCTGTCGGCGGGGCCCTAAACGGGCAGCTCAGGCTTGCCGTTAGCACCATGCAACCACTGGATGTGATGTAGCCAGTGTCGAGGATGAATCTCAGTGGGGCTGCCATGAACTCATGGCCAAATGTTGCAGTCTGCTAGTAAAGGTAAAGAGGTTAGCGTTTGTGCTGTAGCAATGGCAGTGGGAGCTGATTCTGCACAGTGCTTCCTGTTGGACCAGAATGGAAAGTTCTTGGAGTACAAATGATAGGGTTCTTTGACACAGAGACATAACTGCAAAAAGAGTGTAACCTCTGAATAAAGTCTGACAATAAATTACTGTAGCGATTAGTAATCACACTATTTAAATTTCCAAACCAATACTGACTGTTATGGCATAACACTACAGTAGGCCTACATAATTTAACATGTATATAACATACACTAAAGGCATTACTGTTAAAGCTTAAACTGGGACTTCAAGCGGATAACCGGCTACGTTTACTTAGTGTTTTCAGGTCAAAGGCTGTTCGACCACACGTATCTCGACAAGGACTACTCTACAAATACGGAAACGTTATCACTCTTACAGGTTAAACTTGCGTTAAAACGATCGTGCTCCATCCAAGGTATCAATAGGTCTACTAACCGTAGACATGCACATTTATGTCACGGATAAATCATTTATGGCACACAGAGCTTTGACTGGATGTTCTAACTGTAGCCAGCTGATGCCTGTAGTTACATTTCTGGGCGTAATCTACGGAGAAATATAATTAACCTTAAGTCTTTTCATCGTTCCTTTTACGCCCGTTAAACCACATCAATGTGCAAGTAACTGACTTATTGGAATTTAAAGCCCAAATGGTGGGTGAGGTAAAACCCGAACTTTTAGCAGATCTTGAAGGACTCCTCGTCTTTATAACCTCCACACGGAGGTTTGTTTCCGCCCTGGTGAAAGACGGCTGGAGTGCATGGTCCCCGGGGTTCCGGGCAGGATAAACCGGTTCCCACACATGCGCCTCCCGACACAGACACGGTAAGCGAAACCCGGTTTGCAAGCCGTTTGAAGCGCTTTCTAACACAGAGTGAGCTGATCCAGACCGCACCTGATTCTCGGGGTTTCACCGGCTCAGGTAGGTCACAGGCTACACTTTTATGCAATATGAATATTATTTACTCGTCTTCTGTATTTGCACTATATAGTTCACTGTTTTATATAGATCGACAACATACAGTATAGTCTCACTGCGTGTTTTGGACCGAAACACTTCATAGCCTTTTCAGTCTGCAAAATAATTCATCGTGTGTTAGGAAAATGTTCGTGACATTTTATGCATGTACAATATCACCGTTATCATTTACAGTTTACTTGATTCGGTGCTGTATATATCTACATAACTTCTACGTATGAATCTGCATATGCATCTTAACCTGTTTTCTACAGTACTATTTCCTGCAATGTTTCTTCCTGCTTTACCAAGATTATGGATGATGATCAGCAGCCTCAATTATCAGTAATTAAGTCCCTCTAAGGCTGGAGAGACGGCTGTCACCCACCCATCTCCTCCATCCTGAGAAGGTCCAACACCGGTCCAGACCTCATTACAACATCTCCTGGGCTGACGACCCAGCCAGCCCGGTAGGGGATGTGGAAAGATGCCGTTAGTGACGATGATTGCCAGGGTGACGACAAGGGCACCCAAGAGGAAGCTGAGGTTGGAACCTGCAATACACTCAAAGTTATAGTGTCATGACCTGCATCTCCCAAAGAACACAACAGATCCAATTAAACTCTTATTAATCCAATCCAACAGTAATCCAATGCAATTAATACAGATTACATTGGTTCTTGCTCTATAAACTGCCTCCAACTAGTGGAAGTATCGTGTAATTACAACCAAATTCAGGCGCTTTTCACAAGAACATCAGGGTTATTCAAATCATGGTCTTCCAGGTTTGAGCACTGGCGGTTTTCAAACTTGCAGAAAATTCATGACAGATTACCAGTGACCCCCCCCCCCAACACATTTAACTTCAGTATTTTATTGTAAAGTATTTCATGCTTAGGTGTGCATGTGTGCGTGACTGGTGTGTGAGTGTGCCCTGCGATGGGCTGGCCCCCCATCCAGGGTTCTTCCCTG
>JABFDZ020000084.1:23854295-23867317 GCA_019775955.2 Pollimyrus isidori | reverse complement strand
GGCGCACTATGGCTGCCGTCGCATCATCCAGGTGGATGCTGCACACTGGTGGTGGTTGAGGAGATCCCCCCCCTTGTGTGTAAAGCGCTTTGAGTGCCTTGAAAAGCGCTATATAAATGTAATAAATTATTATTATTAATTGGTAATCAGACCAACCTCGTAATAACTACAGGGGTGGTAGAGGGTTTCTGAAATAAGACAGGATTAGATTTTCTGGATGCGGCACTTTTGTCCATGCAAATGGGCAGTCGGCAGTTTGTTACTGGAGCTTCAATGGCATTTCATTCTCTCAGCATGGCAGCACGGGCAGCTGGAGAGGAGCATGCTGGCAGACGTGAGAGACCCACCTCCCTCCGTATCCTGCCAACCAGTTTGCCATTAGTGGGTAGAAGTTCCCCAGCTGGAGAGGAGCCACAGTCATCATCTCTGCCTGGGGGGGGCTCCGTGAGCACAGTAAGGGCTTGAGTGGCATCAGAGGCTCAGTGTGGTGGGCCAACCAATCATCCAGTCAGTCTCATAAAGAGTTGGTGGTGGGTGGATTTGAGGGTATATAATTGGACTGTTTCACACTGATGTTACCATGTGTTTTTACAGGAGGGCTCACGTTCTCCTGCATCCCGCCACCGGACTTCAGATACACCACTGGACCGGAGTGTATTGGAAAGGGGGTCCAAGCGTGCTGAGTTGCCTCTGGATCGGGGTGCTCAGGAAAGGGCATCCAAGCGTGCGGATGTGCCTCTGGACCGGACTGCCCCAGAAAGGGGGTCCAAACGCTTGGAGGTGCCTCTGGACCGGACTGCCCCAGAAAGGGGGTCCAAACGCTTGGAGGTGCCTCTAGACCGGACTACCCCAGAAAGGGGGTCTAAACGCTTGGAGGTGCCTGTAGACCGGACCCACCCGGAGTCGCCTTTGGACCGGACCACCCCAGAAAGGACGTCTAAGCGCCTGGAGTCCTCTTTGGACCAAACCACTGCTGAAAGGGGGTCTAAACGTTCTCATTCTCCTCTCAATCGATCTGGCTCAGAAAGGGGTTCCAAATGCCCTGAGACAACCCTGGACCTTAATGATAATGAGGACCATGTCACAGAGGGCAGCAGCTCAGAAAGTGTGGAAGATGGTGAGCAATCATGCCAAACTGCGGGTGTCTTCCCTCTCCAGTCATCCCCTTAGCCCATTTAATAACCCCTTTTTCTTTAATGTCTCTGCAGACGAGTCTGTATGTCCGGCCCCTGTCCAGGGTAAAGTGTATATAAACCGCCTCTTCCACTTGAGTGCAGAAAAGATGTTTGAGCTACTCTTTACAGATTCTCCTTTCATACGGAGGTTCATGGAAGCCAGAAAGGTGACAGGTAATTCCTCTCTGTGCCCTGTCTGTGATCATTTCCAGGTCATCCTGGTCAACTATGTCATCCAGTGGTCTCATAAACAGTGGCATCTCTTTCATCTGTCTCCAGGTATCACCTTCACACCTTGGCAGAAGGATGCCTCTGGTAATATGAAAAGAACACTAAACTACACTGTCACCATCAATAATCCACTGATAGGGAAGTCCACCACAGCCACGGAGACCCAGGTATACAGGGACGAATTTTGAGGGAGAGCAAGTGAGAGAGAGTGCAATCGTTTGATTGATCAATCTATGTTTGCCACATGCCTCCCCAGACCCTCTACAGGGATGCACAAGTCGGACAGCACTACCTAGTGGAAGCTGAGGTCTATACCCATGATGTTCCATACCATGATTATTTCTACACGCACAACCGTTTTTGCATCTCTCACAACTCCAAACATCAATGTCACCTCAGGTGAGCTGCCTGCCCTCCTGACCTGGCCGTCCTCCTTCCTGTACTGTTTCTCAGGGTCAAGCGCCCATTTGATTCTGCCATGGTGCTCAATGTGTCTCTTTGTGTTCAGGGTCTACACAGACGTGAAGTACAAGAGACAGCCCTGGGGTTTGGTCAAATCCTTCATTGCCAAGAACTCCTGGAGTGGCCTGGCGGACTATTTCCGTCATCTCGGTGCATGCTCTTGTCTTTGTTGTCTGATGGTAAACTAAAACATGGGATGTTATTTGTCTGGTTTCATGAAACCAGCCCCTCAATCCCCTGGAGGAACAAGGAGGGGGAAACCTAAACAACATGACATTTTTATAGCTGATGGTTTCATGGAGAAAATTTCAATGAATAACCTAAAAAAGGACAGTGGAGCACTTGCTTGACCTAGGGGGTAGTCGAACTCGAACAGAAGATTGTGGTGTGACCTGACCATATGTAGTCATGGTCAAATGGAAGCTTGGCATAACCTGGCCAAAGGTAGTTGTGGTTATACAGATGCTTGGTGTGACCCAGCCATAGGTAGTAATGGTCAGACGGAAGCTTGGCGTGACCCAGCCGTAGGTAGTCATGGTCAGACGGAAGCTTGGCGTGACCCAGCCGTAGGTAGTCATGGTCAGACGGAAGCTTGGCGTGACCCAGCCGTAGGTAGTCATGGTCAGACGGAAGCTTGGCGTGACCCAGCCGCAGGTAGTCATGGTCAGACGGAAGCTTGGCGTGACCCAGCCGCAGGTTGTCATGGTCAGACGGAAGCTTGGCGTGACCCAGCCGCAGGTTGTCATGGTCAGACGGAAGCTCTGCGTGACCCAGCCGTAGATTGTCATGGTCAGACGGAAGCTTGGCGTGACCCGGCTGTAGTCGATTCTGGTTAAATGGAAGCTCAGCATGACCTGGCTGCAGGTAGTTGTGGTTAAACAGAAGTCCCTACCCAGGTAGCTGGAAATGGACTCGATGGGTCTTGACCTTTACAATATAGTGCTAGATATGTGTTGATTAGGTTAAACTGGATATGTTAACTTCATCCTTATTTCTTTAATGCTTTTTGTGTCAGTTTCAGTATGCGATGAGATTTATCTGATGCCCTTGTATAATGTCGTCCATAAGTGCATTCTGCCATGGTGTTTTTGTCATCACTTCTTGGCCCAGGAGCAGAGTGCATGATCTCATTAGACCACTGCTGATGCTGCTAATGGGCCTCTAAGTGGGCAGGCTGGACAGAGCCTCGGCTAAGCATGTTCACATCCAGCACAGCCATGCCGATTGGATCTGAGCACCCTCTACAGCACTTATGCTTTTTTCTGTTTTTGGAAAAATCTAGAATTGAACCTCAAGCAGAGAGCATAATTCACATGCTTCATAAAAATCCATCACATTTACTGGGTTTAGTATTTTGTATTCTGGGAAATTTGTGTATTTGGCCAGATTTGGAATAGCAGTGTTCTAGATTCATCTAAAAACTGGAGCAGAATGTGAACTGTGTCTGCCCTCCTTTAGCAGAGCTGCAGCAGCTCCTTTAGTGCCGTCATGGGGAACTCCTTCAGCGGGCCGTGGGGGCCCCTACGGCAAGGCCAGCAGGGTGCCCCCCATCCTCCCAGCTTATGGCCATAATGATGTGTGACCCTTGCAGAGGCGGAGCTGCTAGAGGAGGAGGCGGAGTCGGCGCCGGTGGGCGGGGACAGCAAGGCGGGTGGCGTGCGGCGCCGTAGGAGGACCTACAGCCGCTCTGTCCCAGAGCAATTTAAAGCCAGCAAGCAGTTTGGTGTGGAGGCAGATCTCCACCGGGACCGACTTTCAGGTGCAGAGGCGTGTACAGTAGCCTGTGGTTCTGGTCATATGCACACGCACAGATGACACAGCTGTCAACGATGTCCTCCCCACAGGTCCCCTGGACAGGAAGGGCCCTCAACGATGGAACATCGGCACGATTGTGGTGGCTATGAGCTTCATGTGAGTGTGGCTGGCGAGTCATGGGTGTGTGGCCCCTGTACATGGCCCTAATGGATCCCCTTTCCTCATACAGACTGCTCATCCTGACTGTACTGAATCTCAGCCTCTTCCTGAAGTTGTGGGCCATGGAAGATGTGGCCCAGCGTATGTACCTGAGCACCAAGCGGCGCCTCAGGGAGAGGGTGGAGTCCAGGTGAGCCTTGGCACCCCAGACACCTCCCTGTGCTTCCCCCATGGGCCCTGTGCTCACCCTCACCTCTCTGTCTTCCAGTCTAACCCCAGATACAGAACCCCATCGGTATCCTCCTCTCAGGGACATGGAAGATGCCCACTTGTTAAGGTCTGTGCTGCAGGACTCCATCGATCTGCTGGAACAGGTGCGTTGGCCTGATTACTTTTCGTTCGGGCCTTGTGAAAGGCGACAGGTCATGTGATTTGACTGCGTGCGAGTCTAACCCTAACCCTCTATCCTTATAGCTGCGTAGCTCTTTGGTGCTTCTGCAGCAGAGCTTCAAGGTACAGAATGAGACCGGCCCCCCAGACTAAAGTTTCTGCTCCAGACTGAAGCCCTGCGTCTATTGGAGCCCCACATTCAGGGTGCAGTGCTGCCCCTGGAGCAGTGCATAATATGGGTCTGCTGATCTTCCATGTCCTCCTCCAATGAAGTGTACTATGACAAATCATAAATGTCCCATGTGTTCTGTACTATAACCTTCAGCTGGAAGCTGGTTCTGCTGGTGGAACCAGAAGCCGACACCAGCACTGGGATTTGACTGTGATCGTTTTAAGTTGTGTTTAACGGATAGCATGTTTTCAGTTAGCTTTTAGATATAATATTTTTGTTTTGGTGAGCATACAGTAATTTAGTCCACTTCAAGTGGAGGCTGTGATCCTCTGTGCTCCTGTCTCATTACTCACGCTCTCTGAAGTGTGCGTGTGATTTTATTTGCGTACTTTTTAAGATGAAGTTCAATCCTCCGTTCCTGAATTTTTAACGAGCCTCACGCCACCACCTCCGCTGTTCATGTTTAACTGGCTTGTTTCTGTGTTTGTCTGTACTGGGAGCATGCATGTTTATTTCAGTTCCATGGTTAAATGTGACCCGTGCTGTTGATCCACTGTGACACTTGCACATTGCTTTCTAATAAAGGTTTTCACATCTGTGTGTCTAATTGTGTGATGGTGGGGTCTTTCTGCCAGTCATGTGATGATACGCTCCATTCTGGGTTAAAGTGGTTCTGGCTGGAAGCTGGAGCCCTCACTCATCCTGTCCCCAGGAGGGTGTGTAATGCACAATACGATCCCATATTAAGCGCTTATTTGTCTGCTCTAGTATCCTACTGCCTCTGGCTAATGGCCGCTGCAAAAATATGCAGAAATGGCCTTTACTGTACTGCCCTGCTTGTTATTGCTGTTGAATATCAAAATACTGATTACATTGTTATTTACAGCTGTCCTATAAACAGGAACTCATTAAAAGTACATAAATAAAACCAGTGACACTCAAAGAAGTAAATAAAAGCACTGTTGTCCACAGTGCCCCTGGAGCTCATTGCCATTTCAACCCTTCACTTCCACTGGGATATCTCCCCGGAGAACTGTGAGATCTTCACCTGTGGACAGTAAAGGGTTAGCGGCCACTGACGTCAGGAATCTGCGAGAGGAAGCTGCTTCACTCGCACTTAGTACACACGGCATGCAGGCGTATCGTCGTCTGGCGAAGAACACCCATACCCCGTTCCTCCTCCGGATCCCACTTTGAGTCCGGCCTCGGCTCCGAATCCGTTTCCGCTTCGCCACGGACCGCGGGCGCAACCTGCGAGTTCAAGTCATCGCGCCCCTCGCCGGTAGGCTGAAAGGTGATTTCTGCTGTCAGAGGAAAGGTCGCCCACACTTCGGACACGTCCGGAGCCCGCCTCGCTGATTTCCCATTAATGTGCAACAAGTATACCGCCGCTGCCGCTACGCTCAAGGTGGGTCCCGGAGCCGACCAGAGACTTCGTGCCGTGCCTCGGCTTCGTGCGTGCTGCTGGACTGCCTTGTGTGGCGTTGCGATGCCGGGACGTATGTGAGAGCCGCTTTAATAAAGCACGGCCGGTTAGTCCCGCGTTGGTGGATGCGGTTTCGCTTTCATTTCCCTCGGATTTGTGCGCGCCCAGTCATGCTGCCTATCCGCACTTTGGCTTAAGTTTTGCTGAGGGATCACATACCGCCACAGACACAGATGCACATTTCGGGACTGTCACACACCAGCATGGCCATACATGCACACTTCATATTGTTGAGACAATCGGGATGAACGCCACGCCTGACCGACTTACCCCGAGGCGGTGTCACTTAACCTGCCTTTGCTCTCACAAACAATAAGCAGGCGCCGTAACTTGATCACTTTGCTTTCAGCGTAATGTGTGTTAAGTAGGAAGTCTATCGATCCATATTCGGCTTAACATCAGGCTGTATCTTGATATAGAAGCATATCTGCTTTTTATTCAGTTTGGCTTTCTTTCAAATTGAAATTGGCTCGTAGGATACACACTTTGTAATAGGATACAGCAAAGCGCAGATTTCCAGGACTGCCAGCCTGAATGGGGCACTAAGCCGACCGTAACTGGAGACGGCGGTTGTGTTATGTGATTCGTGAAGTATGGAGGAAGGGTTAGCTGTTGCTAAGCATCTCTTTATATCTCTCAAACTGTTTTTTTTTTTTTAAGTGAACAGTTTCTGGCTTCCAGCCTGTGAGGAGCCACTCGCCACATTTAGAGATTGCAAGCTTTCCCGCTTATAGTCGCCATCTCCAGTTTCCACTGCTGTCAAGTTCATGGGCAACAAAATGAATTGTCCTAGTTAGTGGTTCTCTTGGGACCAGTCTGACCTTATTTCTTACACAAGGACATAGTTCTGGCGAAGAAGGATTGTTACAGATAAGCGAATCAGAACAGCCGTGGCCTAATTTGTAAGCCCCTGAGACATTCTTGTCCCAGGTTGGTGTTGCACTAGTCTTGAACAAGTCCCATACTAGTTCTGTATGGATCCTGTGCTGGTCCCATACTTCTTCCTTGCAAACCAAGAGTCCAGGTAGCTGCATTCTCATGTGATACTCTGATCTACTCTTTGTAATACACTGGTTCTGTTGCAGGCCAGTGTGGCTTGTCGGGAGGGAGCAGTGAAGGTGTGCCAGTACACCATCTCCTGGTCTCCACAGCCTCTATCACCACTCGCTCCCACTTTGTGTCTCTCACAGGGCTCCTGTCTGCCTGGAGCTGCTTCTCGTTTTTTGTGATTGGCCGCTCCCTCTTGTAGGTGCGTTAGCCCCGCCCATGCTGCAGTGCCATTGGCTAAAGTGGGACCATGAGAGGGAAGGTCAGGCCGCCAGAGCCAGACGACCCCATGTGCTGCTGTGAGTATGTGGATCGCCAGGGGCAGCAGCAGCACATGGCGGCCTGCTGCTGTGACTGCGAGGACCTGGACCAGGCCTGTGACAGGTGACAGACGGCAGGGGACACTCACCAGGCCAACTTCCGCACAGTTACAAGCTTTAACTGGCACGCCTTCTCTTGCCTACGTGCAGGTGGCTGAAGCGGCAGCCTCAGAAGGCCGACTCACTGTCCCGGGTGGTCGCCGTGGTGACAGACCGCCTGCGTGTACCCTGGCTGCGGGGGGCCAAGCGGGTGGAGCTGTCGCTGGTGCCACCGCTGGTGCTGCTCCCTGGGCTCTTGCGGCTGGCGGCGCTGCATTTCCTGGTGGGCATGGTGGTACTGACGGCCCTGCCGGTTCTGGTGCTCTGGTACTACTACGCCACGCACCGGCGTAAAGGCCGCACTCTCTTCTTCCTCAGCCTGGCACTCTTCTCCCTGGCCTATATGTACTACCTCTTCCTGACCGAGGTCCTTCCGCGGGGTGATGTGGGAGGCGGCCAGCTGGTCGCCGTGACGACAGGCGTGGTCCTCACCCTGATCTCCTTGGCCCGCACTAAGCGCGACCCCGGGTTCGTGAAGGCCGGAGCCGCCGAGGCTCACAGCACAGTGACTTACTATGGACGGCAGTCTGAGTGGGACGAGCAGAGCCAGTCCAACGGCTCGTGCCAGGCGGTGGCGATACCCAGCCGGGCAGCTCCCCCGGGGCAGGGCACAGGGCCAGCGACACAAGCTAATGGCTTGAAGAAGAGATGGTGCCCCACCTGCAGGATAATGCGCCCCCCGCGCTCTGGGCATTGCCGAATCTGCAGCGCCTGCGTTTACCGCATGGACCACCACTGCGTCTGGTGAGTTTCACCACCCAGAATTCTTGGAGGTTTTCCTCGACGTCCTTACTGATATGTGGGACGGCCGCACTCACATGTGGGGTAGTTAGGCCTTACGTAACGAAGAGATGAGGTGTCACAGTGTCTGTGATGGCAGAGTGTGAATCAGTCTGTCCCCGTCACATCCTGCCACAACCAAGCAGGCGGACGTACCATAAGCTGAGCTGACAGCCCATGACTCACTGTCTGATCGATCTGCCAATCAGGATCAACAGCTGTGTGGGTCAGGCCAATCATCGCAGTTTCCTGCTGACCATCCTCCTCTTCCTTTTGACGTCGGTGTATGGGATCAGCCTGGTGCTGCGTAGCATCTGCCCACGTCAGAACCTGCTTTATGCCCTTTTCTACTGCCCTGGCGTGTATGCCCAGTACAGGTAGGGACATGGTGATTACACAGAGAGAGAGAGAGAGAGAGAGAGATGCACGCAGATGGTTTTTCTCAATATTCGTACTTAATCATACCTGTGTTCTTGCATAACCGTTTTATGTCATCTTCCATTGCCAAAGACCAGATCCAATACTAAGAACAAAAATACTGAGGACTGTAGAAATCCTGAATGTTGCTATTGCATCGCCAGATATTAAGGATACATTGATTGCATCCATAATAAATGAGTTAAATCTCAAGATTCATTACATCCCAAATGCATTCTTAGAAGGTAAATTAGCAAAGCTGCTCTTGCAAAGACCACAAGTATGAACATTCTTGGTATTGAGAAACACCCAAAGATAGACACACAGATACCGGCATACACATATATTCCTATTATTGCAATCATTCTATTATTGAAACATTTTCTATCATAATAATCCTTACTATGATAATCATGACCCTTGTTCAGCCCTACCCTTAACCATAATTAACCAAAGTACAGCACTTTTGGCTATTTTAGTTTTTTGACTATAACCACATAATAGTGGTTTATATTGTGGGGACCTGAAAAATGTCCCCACAAGATAAAAAGTAACAGGTTTTACCACATTGTGGGGACCTTTGTTACTAATATAAACCAGCACAGACATATATGGGCAGACTGGTAGACAGGGTTGTCCCTGGGCCCACCACCCCCATGTCATCAAAGTCTCCCCTCTGAAAATCTCACACACACAAAACATTTATGAGGACTGAGTTGTTAATGTCATGCATGTTATACAGTCTTGTGACATGCTGCTTTCATATCCCATTTTTATGAATGCAATCTCATTATGGTAGGAGTCAGCACACAAAAAATATTTAGTACTAAAAACTCATTTCATTTTGAAATGAAAAAGTTTGTAATGTTTTGTAGTCAAACTATGTTGTTAAGGCATGTATTTTACAAAAAACAGCATGTTCGTGGAATTTTCTAACTACTGCAGTGCATGATGGGTATGATACATGGAGGCTACTTAAATATAATCATCTGCAACTATTGCAAGGGGGTGAGCAGGCCCTAAGTGTGATTTTGGAAAGGGGGGGGGAGGGGCAGTAGCCTATTTTTGCCCCAGGGCCCAGTGTGCAGTTGTTCCACCACTGCAGACATACCCATTACGCCTATTTGTCCTGTTCCCTGCGACCTCACAATTATCAAGGCATCTCCTGCTCAGCTTAAGTAATTGCAGTTCTCTGTTTGTCCACAGCACGGCGCTGTGCTTCACTTGTGCCTGGTACAGCAGTGTGGTGACAGGGGGGCTGTTTCACCTACTGGTGTTGCAACTCATCAACATCAGTGTCAACGTGACGGAGCGGGAGGCGCGGCTCGCCCTGAGAGAGAAGACGGGCCGCAGGCGCCTCTGGGGCCTTATTGTCGACACGGGGCTGCATACGCGCGGCTTCTGCAGCAACTGGCTCGAGTTCCTCACCATGCACCTGTCGTTGGAGCCCATGTTGCCAGGGCCCCCTGACGTGGTGTAGAGCGCCTTGCCTGCTGCCGCCTGGTGTGAACTGCTCTGGACTTTGTTGTTGTACCACTTCCCACCACCAGATGGCAGCACTGCCTTGCATCCTGATACTATTTGCTTTAGTATGCTGTGTGGAATAGAGGAGCCATACGAGTCATTTTGAGAGCCGGTTTTATTGGCATTTTGGTCTTGGCATCATAGCACAGTGTGCATCCCCGCCCCCCCACCCCCTTCCCCAGTCCTGTCACATGATCCATGAGCCACACGCAGGCCAGCTGCTGATCACTACATTGAAACGGTGCTGGTGCGTAATCCTGTGGTTTCTCTGCGGGCCTGGCCCGCATGTGTGCTCACACACACTTTCTGACGTTCCTCCCGGAGTTAGTGCCTTTTCTGAAAGTCTGTGGAGATGCAGCTCATGGCGAAGGTCCATGCAGCTCATGGTGCCTTTATATGAGAGAGAAGGATGTGCAGCCTGGCCCTGATGGATATCCTACAGTCACCTCCTCTCTCGGGGCCCTGTCTGTACTCTGGGTGGGAGGGGGCTCCCTTCTGCTTTGTATCCCCGCCAGTCTAATAAATCAGCAGTGTTCTTTGATATCAGCTGTGTCTTTAGTCGAGCTGCCAGCTGCTTTGGGTTAAATGTCAGAGTGGCTTGGGGTCTCCAGGTCCCAGGAAGTCGCTGCGGGCAAAGGCCCTGAAGTCGGGCAGAATCTCAGCCACCCGGCGGCGCAGCCAGCGTCGCCTCTGCTCTCTCTCCTGCTCCCTGCGCAGCAGCCCGGGGAGGGTCTGCCAGGCCCGGAGGCAGCAGCGCACAACCCGCCTGCAGGAGGGAGTCAGTCATATCCACGTCACACGGCCCCCCCACACACGTGCTCTCCAGCTCACCTGTCACTGTACTCTGAGGCTCGCCGTTCCTGCTGGCGGGCCACAAGCTTTTCTTGGGTCACGTGAACCAGCATGGCCGCCAGCATCTTCCTCAGGGTCCCAAGACGGAAGAACTCATCAGCTTGCAGCGTCTGGGCCAAGGCCTGCTTCTTCAGCTGGGACCGGAGCGGCGGTCAGGGTGGCAGGGTCAGCGTGTGTGTGACTGCACACATGTCTGAGCGCGTCTGCCGGAGGCTGTATGACTCTACGCGTCTGCGTGTGACTTTGTGCATTGGCGTGCCTGCTCACCTTCAGCCAGCCGCCAAGGCTCCTCCGCAGCAGGAGGTGCTTGCGGAGGTGGTCAGCACGCGCCTCCCTCTCGGCCCGGCATTCACTCACGAGTCGAGCCCAGAAGAACAGGAATGACCTCTGGACCGAGCAGCCATGGTGCTCTATGGCCAGCTGGGAGGGGCGAGGGAGAGCCTTCAGACAGGAGATGGGGGACTAGGGGGGGAGCTGAGTCTTGGTGACTGGACTCACCTGCTCCTGGCGGCGGCGGAGCTCCAGCAGACGTCGCCATGGCGTCAGGCCGCGGAGCAGCAGCAGGGCACGACAGCGGTACTGCAGCGCCTTGGCACTCAGCTGGCGGCCTCTCTCTGCCCTGCGCTGGTACTCCAGCTGCCTCTAGGGGGCACATGTGAGTGGCACGCACATTACTGTTATCAGAGGTGTTGTTCCTCCTTCTGGTTGGGCGGGGAGGTCAGTGAGAGGAACTGCCCTTGGGTTGGGGAATTGAGGAGGTCAACGCGGTGGCAGGTGGACAAACTCATGCTTCTCCTGATCGTTCATAGAGATGGACGTGTGTCGGCGCTCACTCGGCAAGGCCCCGGTGCCCCCCCCACGGCACTACACGCACCTCCTTCTCCTGCCTCCTCTGCTCCCTCTTCCGTTCCACCACAGCCTGCTTCTCCTCCTCCTCTTCCCTCTGTCGTGCCTCCTCGGCTGCTTTCAGTTGCTTCTGGGAGCAGACAGAGGGGTCAGACAGCTTGAAGAGGTGCAGCCTTCACCCCACTGAGGAGGACAGTGCTTCACTCACCAGCTGTTCCTCCTCCCTCCTCTTCCTCATCTCTTGCACCTCCCTCTTTCTCTCTGCCCGCAGCTTGGCACGCTCTTCCATAGCTGTGAGGTAACGCAGTGTATCAGACGGCTGCCCCTGTAATAGGTGTAATATTTACTCTGTTCCCTACAGGTGAGGGACAGTAACTGACCTCTGACCACAGGGTGGGGATGGGTAGAGGGAACCTGGGAGATTCTGGGTACTGGTCGGAAGATCCTGGTTTGCCTCAGGAAACTCTGCTCGCTGCATGTGAAATTACTGCCGTGGTTAGCAAAGAATCACAATGGTCTTCACTGATCTGGTTTGAAGACACAGTCTTACAGTTGCAAGAAAAAGTATGTGAACCCATTGGGATTACGTGAAGTTTTGCATGAATTGATCATAAAATGTGCTCTGATCTTCATCTAAGTCACAACGATAGAAAAACACAGTCTGCTTAAAATAATACTACACAAACATATGTTTTCATGTTTTTATTGAACGTAACATGTAAACATTCACAGTGCAGGGTGGAAAAAGTATGTGAACCTTTTGACTTAATAACTGGTTGACCCTCCTTTGGCAGCAATAACCTCAACAAAACGTTTCCTGTAGTTGCAGATCAGACCTGCAGAACGATCTGGAGTAATTTTGGACCTCTCCTCTTCACAAAACTGTTTCAGTGTAGCAGTATTCTTGGGGTGTCTGGTGTGAATCACTCTCTTAAGGTCCTGCCACAGCATTTCAATCTGCTTGAGCTCAGGACTCTGACTGGGCCACTCCAGAAGGCTTATTTTGTTCTGTTGAAGTCATTCTTTTGTTGAATTACTTATATGCTTTGGGTCATTGTCCTGTTGCATCACCCATCCTCTGCGGAGCTTCAGTTGGCAGATAGATGGTCTTGCGTTTTCTCGCAAAATGTCTTGATAAATTCTTGAATTCATTTTTCCATCAATGACAACAATCCGTCCAGCCCCTGAGGCAGCAAAGCAGCCCCAATCTTGTTTAATGTTTTAAGAACGTAAGAACTATACAAACGAGAGGAGGCCATTCGGCCCATCAAGCTCGCTTGAGGAGAACTTAACTAATAGCTCAGAGT
>JABFDZ020000084.1:23838518-23849376 GCA_019775955.2 Pollimyrus isidori | reverse complement strand
TGTGTGGTCTCTGTCCTACTACTCTCTCTGTCTCTATCTGGCGGTCTCTCACTCGCTTTTCCAGGGCTGTGTGGTCTTTGTCCTACTGCTCTCTCTGTCTCTATCTGGCGGTCTCTCACTCGCTTTTCTATGGCTGTGTGGTCTTTGTCCTACTACTCTCTCTGTCTCTAACTGGCGGTCTCTTGCTCGCTTTTCCAGGGCTGAGCATCAGGAGGTGCTAGAGTCCTTCCAAGAGGGTGCAGCTAAATTTGCAGGTATCACACTTCACTGTCTGTTTGTGCACCCCCACCCCCCCATTACAGTACAGTCTGCCTGTGTGTTATTAGACGAGAT
Source organism: Pollimyrus isidori (assembly GCA_019775955.2). Classification (NCBI taxonomy): domain Eukaryota; kingdom Metazoa; phylum Chordata; class Actinopteri; order Osteoglossiformes; family Mormyridae; genus Pollimyrus; species Pollimyrus isidori. The sequence goes on along the minus strand of JABFDZ020000084.1, from coordinate 23,849,043 downwards.
GGAAAATAGAATGATTAAAAGATGAGTACAGTCTGGCTACAAAGTCCCCGTGGACGTGTGCAGATCCTCCGGCAGCCTGGTGGCGCCGCTGAGCCTTGTTGCTGGCGTCTTTCCTGCAGGTCTCCACAACACGGCGCTCTTCTGCTCACTGCATGACCCCGCAACCCTGTGCCCTTCGGGCTACAACACCAACAAGGTGAGGGCTGTGTGTGCTTGGGCCCTTGTGCTCTGACTGGACACCACACCCTCTGACACGCTGTACGACCCACAGACCGTCTCTATATGGAGCAGCGGCGGCCGCCTCGAACTCACGGTCCAGCGCTACATGGCACTTCAGGCTGCTGTTCGGCCCGACTGGTACCAGAGCCTGGCGGACGGAGACACCCGGCTGGCTGGGACTTCCCTAAAGAGGATTCGCAAGTCCGTGGAGCGGACACTGGCTTTCCTGGACGAGTGTCTACTGCTGCATCTCAAGGCTCAGGTACCCCCCCCCAGTCAGTGCGGTGCGGGCCCGCTGAGCCTGTGATGGCGCTGAGCAGTGAGTCCCCCTCTCCCAGGAGCTGGCCGAGGCCCACATCTTCGGCGTGATCGAGGGAGGCGACGTTCTGGAGGAGCGGCTGCGCTCGGCGCGGGAGACAGCTAAGAGGCCCGTCAGCGGCTTCGTCCTGGACGGCTTCCACTCGAGGGCCATGGAGCGGCAGCAGCAGCAGCTGATCGGCGCTGTGACCCGGGAGCTGCCCCAGGATAAGCCCAGGTGTGTGTGGCTGTGGGCTGACCACTGGAAACGGTGCAGCGTTAGCACAGATCTACCACAGGTATATGTACTGTGCTGCTGGCTTTCCTGCAGTGCTAATTTACAGTCTTTTGACTAAAATGTAATTGTTTCAGTCATAATTTAGTCATCTAAATTATTCTAGTTGACTATCATAAGATTACAGTCAACTAAAACTACAGTTGATTTAATCGGCTAAAATTAAAAGTGCAAAATGTTTAAAGTTTCCCTTTTACTTCTGGAAGTCATTATGTTACCAGTATGAAATGATACCGATGTTAAGGAATGGTGTTAAGGTCTGACTGTACAGTACACAGAGACAGACGTGGTTTATTGGTGATCTCATGTTCCTTGAAGTTTCTGCTTTTTAACATATGTATATAGTGATGTAATTTGTTATGTAAATCAACTCAGGTGAAACAAAAAATCTATGTTTTCAGGGTTGCCTAATCTCAAGCATCTGGCATGTCACGTGCTTTCAGACTCACGCAGGAAATCTTACGGCAAATCTATATTTTACCATTACAAACCGAAATTTAGTTGTCAAAGTGAATTTATACTGTGTTAGTGTATTTACACGGTTAAATACAAAAGCAGACTATTTACAAGGTAAAAACTGCTACATTTGTGTGCCGACATCTCGAACTGAGAATCTAGTCCAGCCAGCTGGCCGGAGTTGGAAACCCGTGTTTTATTTGAAGTGAAAAGTAAAATACGCTGTTTTTCGCCTGATACAGCTTGTCATTCCATTTGCATAACATGTCACATTTTATATTTTTTGAAAAGCGATCACCCATATGCTTCTCTAATAGCAATTAAAGTTGTATGCATTTATATTAAAATGAAACTTTACTTTTATTAACGGTGTGGGGTTATCAAAACCAAAACTTATATTTTAGAGTTCATGGATTTATACACCACTGCATTAGGGTTTTAAGTCTTAAGCACTTTATTTAAACTTGCACAGTTTTGCACATTTTAATTATTTTCTCATATTTTGAAATGCAGCCCTACTTTTATTTACCAAATATGAAAACATTTCACATATCGACAGTCATACATATATGTTCAGTTCTGTTACGTGACAAATATTGTCCATTTTTTTTTTTAATTTTACTGAATAAATTTGATCACATGCAATGTTGATACCACGAATAGGTTACTTAAATATATATCACGCTAAATAGTTAGACATTATTATCTTCCAGACTTTTGCTTCAAGATATTTTCTCTAACTGGACCTCTTTAAATTTTTGTTGAATGCCCCTGTCATCTGTTTGGATCTCGTTTCTGGAAAACATTTTTCTTTTATTGCGTTTTTATTCGTTGACGAAAGTGTCAGTACACTTCGTTATAGTCTTGGGCCTCGCACAGTCATTTTTATTTAGTTATCGTCTCGTTCTAGTCTAAAAATAATGGTTGTTGACAATAACTATGATGAATATTGTTTTGTCAACAACATTGTTGTTGCTTTCCTGGTCATATGACCAGGTCACATGACCTCGTGACTTTGGCGCTGTGTGTGTATTGCAGGCTGCTCCAGGGTGTTGGCCGTCCCGATGAGGTGCTGTCATGTGTGGAGTTAGGTGTCGACCTCTTTGAGGGCTTCTTCCCCTTTTTGGTCACTGAGCGGGGCTGTGCCCTCAACTTTGACTTCAACGTCAACTGTGATCCTGAGAGCAAAGGTATGGCGCCCCCTGCAGGCCAGGAAGTATATGCCTTAACAGGTTGGTCATACTCTGGTGGATGTGGCTAGTTTGAGCATAGGCTGACTGGTATGATGTGGTCTAGGGTCTGAGTGTTGCTTGAAGGGATCTGTGGCTCTGTGCAGAGCTGGAGGAGAATGGAGTCGCACAGACTAAGAATCTTATGAAGGACTCTGAGGAGCCGGCAGACCTGCAGCAGATGACCTGCTTTGAGATGAATCTGAAAGATGAGAAGTGAGTGCCTGCACCTCTGTTTCAGGCGGTTGGAGGGGAGGGGTGTTGTCATGCTACTTTGCATCCATTTTTCTGTTTGACTTACAGGTACCGGGATGACTTCCGCCCCCTGGTGGAAGGGTGTGAGTGTTATTGCTGCCAGAACCACAAGAGGGCATACTTGCACCATCTGCTGGTCACCAAAGAGCTGCTGGCTGGTGTGCTGCTGATGCTGCACAACCTGGCACACTATGGTGGCTTCTTCTCTGCTCTGCGGAGGGCGCTGGAGAGTGGTCGCTTTGAGGCTCTGAAAAGCAAGGTGCTGGGGCTCAGCAGGAGTGTGTCATGAGGGAGCTGGGCTCTCAGGGGCAGGGCATTGGATGTGGGTCCTTCCCACAGGTGTACAGTGACCATCCTTTTATCCTTTTTTTTTTTTTACTTATGAACTGTCTGTTTTTAAATGATCAATAAAATGTCACCTCTGATCTTCTCTTTTACTGCTGATTGTGACGTAAATGGTTTTTACAGCGGGAAAAAAATGAAAGAATCTGTGATGGTGTAAATGGGGCCAGATGAATACAGGGTGATGCTGGTGATGGGCTCTCCTCTGGGCTGGAGTGGCCCCCTGTGGCATGAGGGGAGAGTAAGCCAACAGGAAGCTGAGAACCAGGCAGGATGCTGAGCAAAGTGTTCTGATGCTGACGAATGATCACCCCTGTGGGGGGGTGGGGGGGGGGTGGACACTGCTGCCAGCCTCAGCCGTTTACTGTGTGTCTGTCTTGCTGGAAAGTGCCTCATTGAGCAGCTTGGGGGTGTAATCTGTGCTCAGCAGCCCTGCTGGACGTCTGTCTTTCTGGGGAGCGTCTGCTTGTGTGCTGGCTTCCTCTGATCTCCGACAGACTGCCAACAGTAAGGACTGCAGGGGTGACTTCGAAGGCTCTCAACCCCTTTTCTGCTGTCTGTCATTGTATAATTGCAGACCGTGCACGAATCAGCATTATTTTCAGGAGCTGATGCACACGGACCAGTATAATGCGAGTCCTACAAATCCCTCACGCAGGGATTTAAGGATGCCAAAAAAACATTTGATTGTTAATTGTTAACTGTTTTTTTTTTTTTTTTTTTTTGGTGTGGTATGATTGCATCAAAGTGAGGGATGTGGCAGTGCTGAATCCAGCGAGAGGGCTGTGAGTCATACAGTAACCGGGATTCCCCCAGACATTGCCGTGTGGCCGGTGGAAGGCAGCCTTAACGATCCAAACTGTAGGTGCACAGAGCAGTTAGAATTACCTGCTGAGTTTGCAGATGCTCATGTCAAATAAAGACCGTGGCTGGACTTGGAGCGGAGTCTAATCAAAATGTTCAGAGCTCATTGCACTCTGTCTTGGCAGAGGCCTGTGCCCTTCAGTCGATTTTTACTGTGAGCGGCAATGCTGAGGCGGCGTGGGAATAGCCACGCGTTGCGTGTGTGTGCTGGCCATGCTTGACCAGTAGGAGGCGCCCAGGGGGTGGGACCACGGGCCGGTTTGGGTGTGAGGGGCGGGCGCTGAGCTTACAAAAACCCTCTCCCCGGTCATTACCCATCAGGCATTGGTGTGTAAGATTGGGAACAGAGCGTCTGTCCTCATTGGCCAATTTGGAGAGGCATTTGAAGCGCACAGACCAATGAGGACACCAAGAGGGAGGAGCAAGCCGAGGTCAGCAAAGCCCAACGGTGACAGAGTGTGAGGCATGACATGTCCTGTTCGGAGAGAGTGTGGAGGACGTCGATATCATTTGGCCGTTGGTCTGTGTCAGTGATGGCATCACATAGCGCCTGTGGTCAACATGCATGTAACATTTTATTGCAAAACACATCAAAGAGGGGAGTCTAGCTGACGTCAAACCCCCCGCAGCCCATGGTGTTAAGCGTCAGGCATCCGGCAGGTCTCTCTGGAAGGCCAGAGATGTCTCCCTTTGAGATGTGATGTCTTTGATCAGTGACTCCTACTGTGTATGACTATTCATATTCCAGGGCTCTTAATGTCACAAGGAATCTCCCGTGGTCACTTCCTGTCCTTAGGGCTGTTTCCATAGTTACTTCCCATTGCCTGTTTATGATCTGCAGTTAGCAGAAAAATACAAACAGAGAAAGGCACAAACCACCTGGAGTGTCAATCTCCAGTCCTGGGGGGCCGGAGCCTAGCATGGCTTTTGGTTCACCTTCATTTAACACACCTGATTCAACTCCTTATGCTTATGCTACAGCTCATAAGCGAAATGATTTGTGGTGGAACAGGGAAAGAGCTAAGATACACAGGGCTCCGCCCCCCCAGGAATGGAGTTTGACACCCCTGAGCCAGAGGGTAATGAGGCAAGGTCCTTGTCTGTTGTCCTGCAGAAGGTGCAGGTTGGGGACCTTCTCCATGTCCTTGGTTCCCCCAGGCCAGAAGAGTGAGTCACGTGCCATTTCAGGTTGTCCACGCTGTTTGTCCCAGGCAAGCAGCATGGAGAGGGGCGGGTCTGTGCTCAGCAGGAGAGGACCTTGAGGAAGGCACGCCGGAACTCGGCGTTGAACGTTGTGTAGATGATGGGATTAACAGCACTGTTGACGTACCCCAGCCAGGTGGCAGCACTGTAGAGCTGGTCGGGCACATGGCAGCCCTTGCAGTGAGTCTTCAGGATGTGGGTCACGAAGAAGGGAAGCCAGCAGATGAGGAAGACGCCTGGATTACAAAGAGTCTCAGCATCAGTCAGACGGCAAAGATGGGCGTTGCTGCAGCCACCGCCTCAGCATACTCACCCAGCACAATGGCCAGCATCTGTGTTGCCTTCTTCTCCTGCGTCTGCATGCTCCCACCCCTGTGCGCAGTGTGCAGCGACGCCAGGGTCTGCCCGTTGGGTAGATTCTTTACCTCCCACCTCCTCTTGGCTGCCTCCTGTTTGCTCTCTGCTGCCAAGCTCTCCTCCTGAGCCTCCCTCTGGTGGAGCTCGATGTCCAGTCGCGGCAGTGATGCCTGGCTCACACTGCACGGGTCTGGCGATTCTGCTGCCCGTCTGTCCTCCACGGTGGGGCTTTTGAACTTCCGGTGTGGCAGGCAAGTGGACAGGAAGTGAGGGCTGCACAGGGCCTGTGGGCCCGGCTGGAAGGAAGCAGGGACCATAGGAAGTAGCAGACAATACGTGCAACATGGGAGACCAGTGTGACTTCACCATTGCATCTAGCTTATGGGATCTACACAATCTGTATTTCTAAAAAAATCAACTGACCAAAATACAATGAACAAGATGCAGTGAAATTTACAATATACAGGGTTTCATTTTAACAGAGTTACCTGGAAATAAGCAAGTAACAGGCTGAAAATGATAAAGCATTTATGAATCTAGTTTTTCATCTAAGGGCCACTTTTGTGTGGCGTTCAATTCTACACATCTAGCGGATTCAAGGAAATTCATCACCTATGCAAATACTGCAGCGTGATCAGCTTAACATCTTAAACACAAAAGTGAGTGTGGACACGCGCGCGCACACACACACACACACACACACACCCTGGTCCTCCTTGTCACTTTGACCTCAATGGAGGACGCCTCCCTCTCCGTAACGGACTCCTCCTGTAGAGAGAGAAAGCGTTAAGGTCCGCTGTCCTCGTTAGCTCTCCCTACACACTGGAGACGCTGCCTGTCTCCATGCTCTCTCCTTCCTCGCAAACTGACCCCCCCCAGCCCTGCTCCGTCACTCGTACGTGTACCTGCACTCTCACGCTGGCCCCACAGCTGGTCGCTCTTCTTCTCCGCCTCCTCCTTTTAAAGAAGACGTAGATGCGCATGTACACCAGCAGAGTGACCACAAAGGGCAGGTAGAAGGACACCACAGAGGAGTAGACCACGAACTCGGGGTTTGAGATGGAGCAGGTGCTGGCTTTGTCTGGCGGACACAAGCACAATCAACAGCGACCCTGAGTGCGTCTATACCATGTGGCTCCTGCTGTACCCCACTACAATACAGAGGCGCCCCACAAAATACTGTTTCTGTGGGTACATGGTCCCCAGGGGGCGCCCCAGAGTCACAAAATACTGTTTCTGTGGGTACATGGCCCCCAGGGGGCGCCCCAGAGTCACAAAATACTGTTTCTGTGGGTACATGGCCCCCAGGGGGCGCCCCAGAGTCACAAAATACTGTTTCTGTGGGTACATGGTCCCCAGGGGGCGCCTCAAAGTCACAAAATACTGTTTCTGTGGGTACATGGCCCCCAAGGCTTTCAGGACACATGTCTCACTTGTGGTGTTGAACCCAAACAGCAGGGGGCAGGACACAGCAAAGGCAAGGGTCCAAACGGTGGCGATCATGGCTGACACTCGGCCGCGGGACTTGCGGCTGGCGGTGTAGAGGACAGGCATCACCACTGCCAGGTACCTACAGAAAGACGCTTTCAAGCACAGCCGCTCCACAGGTAACAGTGTGGTGCCCAGCAGCGGTGCATGCTGGGATAGACATACCTGTCGATGCTAATAGCACACAGGTTGAGGATGCTGGCTGTGCACATCATAACATCCAGGGTGACGAAGATGTTGCAGGAGAGCCGGCTGAAAGGCCAGTCTCCCCCCAGCACCTTCACACATGAATAAACAGGAAGTGATGGGTATCAGCCTATTCATATAGTAGCTGACTGTGCAAGTGGTCTAATTTACAGAATTTCAGGCACAGTAACACCACAGTGAAAAGATGACTGCTGTGCCTCCTCACCTCCAGGTAAACCACCCAGGGCATGACCAAGATGGCCACCAGCAGGTCGGCGACAGCGAGACTGACCACCAGGTAGTTGGTGCTGGTCTGGAGGGCCCTCTCCCTCAGCACCGCCAGGCAAACCAGCGTGTTCCCAAATACCACCACTAAGATGAGTAACGCGTACAGCAGGGCGCTGTAGTTCCGGCCCTCCTCCTGTTGGACTCCGGTCCCATTCAGCGTATCTGACTTGTTCCAGAAGCCGCCAGTAGCCGCAAACAGCGACATGATCCTAGTGAGCATATGGTCGATTTTAGGACTGGACCCTCCGCCTCCCTGGGCAGCTGTCAGCTTAGCGAGGATGAAAAGCCCCAGCACGCCCTTTAATTTCACTGCTTTGACATTATTAGCGGCACCTATAAATATCGATTACTGTCGAGTCTCCAATAACTTCTTTGCCTGACGCTGACTTACCCGACAAACAGCTGGACTAAGAACAACATAATTAAGTCGCACGAAACCTGGTTATTTAACTTAAATTGTAAGATGACAAAGATATAAAAACTGAGTTGTCCGTCTTAAAATTATATTATACTGTTAATGGTTAATGTCATATTAAATCATAATATTAAATCATAATATTGAATCACTTAAATCATAAAATTTATAAGCACTCTCAAGTCACCAATCCGACGCGAGTAAACTGATAGCCAGCTAGGACGGCTTCTGGAGCATGAGACCGGATTATGATCGAGCAATATTCAGTAACATGAAGAAAAACTGCAATACATTGCGAAATAGTCGACCAAGTACGAATTTTACAATAGCACAAATTTCAATAGCGCCCATCAACATTGCACAGATTATAACGGTACACACCTGTTAGTTTTCATAAGATCCCTGGCCAGTGGGAGCTTCTGCGCGCTTTACTGTTTCCAAATAGCGTCCTGCGCCGGTGTTCTGTCATAAAATACTACCTATCTAGACGTGCTATCGAGCCTTTCTGCGCATGTGCAGTTCCAGCGTTTTGGGATTAGGGTTAGGTTTTATGGGTTAGGGTTAAGGTAAGGGTTTTAGGGGTATTAGGGTTAGTTCTATCGATTAGCACTAAAGTAGCATTTTTGACAAGGCAGTATATATCGACAGAACACCTAGAACGGTTTCTGTCCCCAGCGGGCTTCTGCGCAGATCTGCGGCTGGGAGCGCTGCTCCAGCCTGTTCTCGCGTCTCCCTCGCATAACGGGCGCTTGTGCCTTTGTGGTGGAGGCGCGGTCACTTCCCGGTCTTCAGGAGAGGAGGAGTATCCTTCACTCTTAATTCACTTTATTAAATTTCGACACAGTGCTGATTTCTATTTTAAAGACATAAATACATAAATATGACTGCATAAAAGAACATGGTTTTGCATTATAGACACAACGGGTTTATTAAAAAGAAAAGGTTGGTTAAATATGTGTTTTCAGCAGCTGTCACCATTTAAGGGTCTGACTGCCTCGTCCGTGGTGGCTGATGCTAGAGTGGCAACCAGGGAGGGTCTCACTCCAGTTTTTATACTAACATTATATTATTAATTTGGCATCATAATGCACAAGCTATACGCATATATGTTGCAGCAAAACATAGTTGGCTATAAGATGCAGAAATATCAGGTGAACCTTATTAATTCCATTAAGGGTGGGATCAGACAATATGCACAACATAATAGCGCATCAAGAAGCTAATGTACATTTATAATCTTCTAGAGCAGAGTATGTGTGCATGGTACAAGTGGAGAGGGACGCAAAGGTTAAAAGCTGCTTGATGGTTCACTGTTCTGGTACCGAGGCTTCCTGGGCATCTAAGACACCTCTTACCACTGAACTAAGGAAGCGCAGATGGTCAGAGAAGCCAGCCACGGAGCGCTGTGCATTTAAGTGGGGCGGGAATGTCTAGGTGGATGGTGGAGGTTGACAAGCCAGAAGAGGAAGCTTATGTTTTACCTTCCATCAAATGAGGCCTTTTTCAACATGTTGTGATGGGTGTTTCATGAGTGGGAGGGACAGGAAAAAGCGAAGAAAACGAGCGGAGAGAAGAGTCAATCATCAGAAGCAGGCGGCCGCCCTTGGGCAGAAAAATAGGCAATAATCAGATTTCTTAGGGATGGTTATGTCGTCCCACCCACCTCTCACCTCTCGGGGGGAGGGTTGGACAGAGAGAGGTCATCTGCAGAACTTCTCTGATGACATGCCGAAAGTGGGCTTCATACGAAAAGGGCAGGATCTTGGTTGAGGACTTTGCTGAGCGGTACAAGCAGAGCCAGCTGCAGTTTAACATCAGCAGAATGGCCCTGGGGCTGGTGGCGGCCTTTGGGGGGGCCCGGCTACCAGTGACGCTGGCTCAAGTTGCTGCTATTTCCTGAGGAAGTTCAGGTCCCTCTCAGGTTCCTCACAGGTCCCACTCAGGTGCCTCTCAGGTCCCTCTCAGGTCCCACTGAGGTCCCTCTCAGGTCCTACTCAGGTCCCTCTCAGGTTCCTCTCAGGTCCCACTCAGGTGCCTCTCAGGTCCCTCTCAGGTCCCTCTCAGGTTCCTCTCAGGTCCCACTCAGGTGCCTCTCAGGTCCCTCTCAGGTCCCTCTCAGGTTCCTCTCAGGTCCCTCTCAGGTCCCTCTCAGGTGCCTCTCAGGTCCCACTCAGGTGCCTCTCAGGTCCCTCTCAGATCCCACTCAGGTGCCTCTCAGGTCCCTCTCAGGTCCCACTCAGGTCCCTCTCAGGTCCCACTCAGGTCCCTCTCAGGTTCCTCTCAGGTCCCTCTCAGATCACACTCAGGTGCCTCTCAGGTGCCTCTCAGGTCCCTCTCAGGTCCCTCTCAGGTCCCACTGAGGTCCCTCTCAGGTTCCTCTCAGGTCCCTCTCAGGTCCCACTGAGGTCCCTCTCAGGTCCCACTGAGGTCCCTCTCAGGTCCCACTGTGGTCCCTCTCAGGTCCCACTGAGGTCCCTCTCAGGTCCTACTCAGGTCCCTCGCAGGTTCCTCTCAGGTCCCTCTCAGGTCCCTCTCAGGTTCCTCTCAGGTCCCTCTCAGGTCCCTCTCAGGTTCCTCTCAGGTCCCTCTCAGGTCCCACTGAGGTCCCTCTCAGGTCCCACTCAGGTCCCT
>JABFDZ020000084.1:23817192-23827318 GCA_019775955.2 Pollimyrus isidori | reverse complement strand
GAGGGGGGTGGGGTGGCAGAGGGGGGTGGGGTGGCACACTCACCTTTCTCCAGGCCAGTGACCTCAACCGAGAGCCTAGAGGGGGGGATGCGGTCCACAGCCAGCAGCCAGTCCATCTCGCCCTTCCGCAGCTTTTTGGACTCGACTCGGAAGGACTGGATGGGGAAGCCCCGGTTACCACGGGGAATCCATGTCACGTAGGCCGAAGTCTCTGTCGCCATGGAAACCGTGGGCCGGTCCGGCGCCTCCGGAGCTTTGCGCAAAAACATGAAAGTATGTGAGCGTGGAAAGCCACACCCACAGTGGAGGTCAAAAGGTGTGTGGGGGGCGGGATTACTTACGATATAGGCGGGGCGACGATATAGGCGGCGTTCTGGGGGGGTCACTCTGGCTACCAGGGCCTTGTGGCCTTCGGCCTGTGAAGACGGAGAACTTGGTCATGCTTGCCTACGTTAACCCACCCTGCACCCCCCCCCTCACTTGCCCCATACCCTTGCCAGTCCGGAAGGTCATCATGGCTGGATGCCCAAGGCCCGCGCAGTTCCGGGCTGCCATCTCCACTTCGTACAGGCTGGCCGGCTCCAGCTGGGCCAGAGTCAGCTTGTGCTGCCACCCAGAGACATTCACCACGGTCCAGTTGGCAGGGGGGTTCCCGACCTGCAAGGTAGCGACGGCGCTGAGTGGCGGCTCCCCCTATTGGTGGCTACGGGACACCGCAGGCCAGCAGCCCACTTACCTTCTTGTACTTGACCGTGTAGCCCAGGAGGGGGGGGCCCCCGTCCCGCCGCGGCTTCCAGGTGAGCTCGTAGAGGTCGGTACGGCCCGTGCGTGGCTGGCTCAGGATCACCGGGGCCTCCGCTTGTGAGACTGGCCCCCCTGTCTCTGGGCAGCTTGGGGGCGCCTGTGTGGCCCCCCCCTTCCACGGCGTGTCTGGCTCGTTGGGACGCAGAATGTCCGGGGAGGGCAGCTTCCCCGTGCGAGAGGTTCCTGTGGGGGGGGTTGGGGTGGTGATGAGGACATGTAGCGGGAGTCGGAGTGGCAGCGAGGCTGGGGTGCGGCTACTGACCGGCAGGGAGGGTGTGGAGGTAGGCGGAGGCCTGCGCGCTGCCCATGGCGTTCTCAGCCATGCACTGGTACACGCCGTCATCCTGCGGCCCCAGCTGCAGCACGCGCAGCGCCCGCGGCGACAGCCGGTGTCGTGGCGATGCCACCAGGGGGCGGGCATTGTGCAACCATGTCACCGACGGCGTCGGATTCCCCAGCACCAGGCAAGTGAAGCGGACGGCACTCCCCCAGAACGCGGACTGGCGTTGGAGCTCAATGCTCACCTGCGGGGGCTCTGGGGGGGGGGGGCAGTGCGGCAGTCAGTTGAGCACAAGCCCCCGTGTTTAAGCGCGGTGCCGGCGGGCAGACTCACCCGTCACCTGCACGTGGTAGCCCACGGAGGAGGAGGCCGGGCCCGGGCCGCTGTCGGCACGGCAGGCATAGGTGCCAGAGTCGGCCTCGGCCGCGGCGTCGATCAGCAGGTTGCTCAGCAGGAAGCGGGTGGTGTTGGCAAGCGGCAGGTCGGCGCCGTCCTTGGCCCATGTGACCCGCGGAGGAGGGACGCCGCTGGCCACACACTCCAACACCAGGCGCTGGCCCTTGGGCACCATGACGGAGCGCGGGGTGGGGGGGTAAATGATGCGCACCCCCTCCGGAGGAGACCCTGGTGGGGTAGGGGGTGGGGTGCAGGGGTTAGCGCCCCCCTGTGACGCTGTGCGGTACTGCGTGCGCATGCGATAGCGGGCGCCTTACTGCGAATGCGCAGCCTGTCAGTAGACGCCGAGGTCTTCACTTCCTGTGTGACGGGGTTGTACGCGGCGCACATGTAGGTGCCCTCGTCCTCCACGCTGGCATTGACGATCTGCAGGTTTCCCGACGGCATGATGAGGTAGTTCCCTGTGTGCCAGAAAGGGGGTGAGCTCAGTAGTGCTGGGGGGTGGGTGGCACGTGCCTGTTATGGCATCAAACCACTAATGACCAGCGCCGTACCATTCAAGGACAAATGTCAGGCTTTTGTACGTGCCAGCGGGGGGCACTGTGGAGCGGGCTCACCTCTGGAGGCGTCCAGCCACTCCTGCTTGACGCTGTAGCGGACCTGAGCCTGAGGCTGGCTCTCCGGCAGCTGGCACTCGATGACCGCAGTGTTCCCCTCGTCCACCTCGATCTCCTGCTGGCCGTCTGGCTCGAAGTCCCGCAGCTCTGCGTGCAGACAGAGGTAAAGACACTTCTGAATCTCTCCGCTCCCTATCACAGTCAGAACCAACAAGCCCAGAGACTCCGGGCGGGATTCGTGGCGGAGAGCAATGTTCTTGAGTTTCAGACGAAAAAAAAAAAAATCCCAGTTTGGGGGGAGCTGTCAGAGTTGCTTGGGACTGGGCCCAGCTTGCAGCTACACTTCCACACGGCGCCAAGCTGACTGACGCGCCCAAGGCCCAGACACAGTCAGGCCTCACCCTCCACAGCACTGCGGGTTTCAGCTGCTTGGCTCGTTCGCTCTACACCAGCAACATCGCTGGGCAGGAAGTACAACAGGATGCTGTACCGACCTATGTGTTATGTCTATGCCCTGTGCCCACTTACAACTTCGGGACAGGGAATACGGGCGACGTGGATTGAGAAGAAACATACTGATGAGAGTGAGGGGCCAGCTACATACTCCCAAGGGCTGGGGGGCGAGGGAGGGACTCTGGCTACTAAATCAAGCAGACCTTATTTTAACAGCAGCAGTTTAACCCCTTCTTGGCAGGCACACTGGGTCTGGGTCCCCGCCCCCACCGCAGCACAAATGACAGGCAAATGCCAAGCAGATGTTGTGGAGGAGCTAGTTTTAAGGCAGCGAGTCGGGACCCCCAGGGCTGATTCAATAAGGCCCCCAAAGTTACAGCCCCCTTAAGAGGTAGAGGGGCAGCCAAGGGCTGCTCATGCAATCATATTTCAAGCCAAGGAATGTGGGTGAAGGGCGCCCAGAGGGGGGCAGGCAGCCATCTCTGAAGAGTGAGATAGAAACATGACAAATGGCCAGTCGCTGTGAAATGCTTAAGACAACACTGCCAGCCAAACGTGGAGAAGAGTATCAGGGAGGGGTGTAGTGGGGTGGGGTGGGGGCGTTTTGGCACAATGATACACAATGTGTGCAGTGCATTTTGATTTAGGGGATGGGATGGGGTACACTGCACTCACTGGCTGCGGTGACGTTGGCGGGCACACTGGCTACCGCCCCCAGGCTGGTACTGGCCACGCACTGGTAGCGGCCCAGAGCGCGCTCACTCAGGGTCTGGATGTAGAAGCCACCAGGGCGCAGCCACGCGCCCAGCAACTGCAGGTCGGCCTCAGCCAGCTCCCGGCCATTCAGGCGCCAGCTGAGGCTAACGTTATGAGGGCGAGCCTCGCAGCGCAGGGTCACGCTGCTGCCCAGCTTCTGCACCACAGAGAGTGGTTCTTCAGTGAAGATGGGCACTTGACCTGCAGAGAGAGTGGGGAGTTAACGGCAGAGTATGCAGCTTGAGCCCCAGTGCGGGGGGGAGGGGTGTCAGCCACGAAACGCCTGACTCGACAATTACAGCAAACAGTATGTCAGCAAACTACAGGTTAAATGAAGCAAGAATCTGCACACCAGCAACCAGAGTGTGAGGGGGTGGATCCTACTCACTGTCAGCAGAGGCTCCGCCCAGCCATGCACACGACAGCAGTAGCCCCAGGAGTTGGGAGCCCCGCCCACATCGCCATGGCATCCGGGCCGTCAGGAGGAACCGGCAGATTGTCGGCCACATCGCACTGTCTGCATGTAGATCAGAGAGTTAAGGGGGGCGGAGTCAGAGGGCCTTCGATATTTTCCCCCCATGAACGGCTCTTACTTTAGCTCAAAGCTGCAGGGATTTTAGGAACTGTAGCAGCTTGGATCAAACACTGGTTAACAGACAGGAAGCAGTGAGTAGTTTTATAGGCAAAATATCACAGTGGGCCTGCATTCATAGTGGGGTACCACAGGGTTCCATTTTAGGACCACTATTGTTCCTAATTTACATTACTGTATGTATTGGTCTCAGTATCATTAAACTGGTTAAATTTGCAGATGACACCAAGGTAGGTGGTATAGAAGATACTGATCTAGCAGCAGAGAGGCTACAATGGGATCTGGATTTAATTAGCGACTGGGAAGATACTTGGCAGATAAAATTGAACATAGATAAATGCAAGGTAATCCATGCATGGAGCAGATATATAAAGTACAGATATTTTATGGGTTCCACTGAAATAAAGTTAGCTGATTATGAGAAAGACCTTGGTGTGCATGTTGATGCTTCCATGTCCCACTCTCGCCAGTGTGGGAAAACAATAAAAAGGCAAATGGGATGTTGGGTTACATCATTAGGTATGTGGAGTTAAATTCAAGGTAGGTGATGCTATGATTATACAGTTCCTTGGTAAGATCCCACCAAGAATAGTGTGTGCAAGTTTGGTCACCATGCCTTAAGAAGGACATTGCTGCATTGGAAAGGGTGCAGCGTAGAGCTACGAGAATGCTTACTGGTCTAAGAGGAATGTCTTATGAGGAGAGGTTAGCTGAGCTGAATCTGTTTAGCCTTGAGCAGTTTAGCTAACTTTTATTTTTATTTCTTTTAATGTAACTTTGAAATACAGAAAACAAAAGGGGGGGGGACGGGACATACAGGTCACCAGACACATAACATTCTTGTATCCTCCTTACAGCATGTAATAATTTTCACAGAAGTGGGTTATTTTCCCAATAGTCCCCGTCCCTCCACACACAAAAGAGGCATGCAGTCATTTTAAGTCCATACCATATTCACTACACAGCATTCCTAAATACTAATATTTTCTCAATTTCAAACATATCCTTTACAATGGCTATCCACTCTTCTTCTGCTGGCGGCTCTCGCTCAGCCATTTCTTAGTTATAGCTTTCTTACTAGTGACCGATAATCTGAGGAGGTACTTGTCTTGAGAATCAAACTCAGTTGGCATGTTTCCTAAATATATGGTAGAGAAGCTATGATCAATCTCAAAAACCAATATTAAATCAATTTCAGTGATTACCATTGACCAGTAAGATTGAACTGCAGGACAGTTCTAAAATATATGAAGGAGATCAGCCATTGTGTTATTACATTGTCTAAAGCAAAAGGCGGTGCCTGGGTTACCATTCTGTAAATGTTCTCTTTTTGGAGTAATAAAAAATCTAATCATGTTTTTCCATGAGAATTCTCTCCACCGACCAGAGGACCATTACAATTATGTCCGCTTCCTTCTCCCATTTTTCTTTAACATATCAGGTAGAGTGGGACTTAGAAGATTGTATGTTTGAATATATTCTTGATACCAATTTCTTGAGAATACCACCTTTATATGCCTCAGCAAAAACTTTGATGAGACTCAATTCAGTCCCTTCCTTACTTTTAATATTTTTATTAAAGTGATTCCTAAGCTGTAAATATCTATAAAAATCTTGCCTCACTAAATTATAAGAATCAGAGAGATGTTGGAAGCTTTCTAGATCGATCTCGGAAGAGACTGTACAATATGCTGTAATACCGTTCTCGATCCATTGTTTAAACCGCACATCCATCTGTGCAGGTTTAAAGTCTCCGTCGTATGCCACCCATCTTAGTAGACATGTTTGCCTCTCTAGCTTAATCATTTTACATTCTTTAAACCAAATATTAAGGGGGACCATCGTCCAGTTAATTTATTGGAACACATAATCTTAGCATGTTGATCCCCCAATAGGGAAGGGAGAGGAAAGTCTAGCTGGTGAAATTGTAATTCTTTCCATTTTGCATCCTAATCACTAATACACCAACAAACTAGGTATTTTAATTGTGCTGCTTTGTAATAATCTTCCAAACAAGGAAGAGACAGTCCACCCTTTTCCTTCGGTAATTGTAGAGTCTTAAATCTTACTCTAGGTTTCAGATTTTTCCATATATCTTGAGATCAATTGATTCCATTCATTAAATTGTTTTTTTGGTATTTCTACAGATAGTGACTGAAAGAGAAACAATCGCGGTAAAACATTCCTCTTTATAATTTCTATTGGGTCATAGAAACTAAAGGTTAGGGGTGTCCATCTGTCTAGGTCTGCTTTCAGTTCCTTTGTAATAGGACCGTAATTAGTAATATAAATTTTAGTCAGATTCTTTGGTATAATAACCCCAAGATATTTGATATATTATTTGTTTTCCATTTAAAATTGTATTTCTTACGTATATTGTCCTGCGGTGAATAATTAAATGAGAGGGTTTGAGTTTTATGCAAGTTTAATTTATATCCTGAATACCAACCAAATTGCTCAAGACAGGACATGAGTTTGGGTAAGCAAGCATCTGGTTCGGAAATCGTCATAAGAATGTCGTCCGCATACAGACATATTTTATGTTCAGTTTCTTTTATTGAAATTCCTAGAATTTCTGTATCTTCTTTGATTGCCTGAGCCAACGGTTCTATGAATAGTGCGAAGTGTTGGGCTCAAGGGGCATCGCTGACGACATCCCCGCTCCAGTGTAATGGAGTGGGAGACATTGCCATTTATTTCGATTTTGGCTGTTGGTAAGTAATATAGCGGTTTAATGGTTCCTATAGCCTCTTCATTAAAACCAAAACGGTGCAATACTAAATACAAATACTCCCATCGCACTGAATTGAAGGCTTTTTCCGCATCAAGGCTAATTGCCAGAGATTTTGAATTATTTTTGGTCATACTCTCGACCAAAAAAAAATGCACGTCTCACATTATCATGCGTCTGCCGATTTTTAATAAATCCAGTTTGGTCAGTATCGATTAAATCAGGGATTATATTTTTAACTTTTTATAATGAAGGGTTCAGCTGCTTCTGGTTGAGAGTATACTTTCTTATAATATTTCTCAAAAGACTGATATTTCTTCCGGTTTGTAACACATTACATTAGTTTCAGGGTCTCTGACTTTGAATATTGACCTCTCAGTTTGTTGTTTACGGAGTTTCCAAGCTAACATTTTTTTTAGCTTTAGGGCCGTTCTCCTAGTAAGATTGTTTAATGTATTTGGAGTTTGGTCTCCACTTGTTTATTAAGTATCTTATTCATTTGTTGTTTTACCACTTTTACTTCATCCAAAAATTTAGGGTAATTTAATTCACTATGCTTCTGTTCAAGTTTCTTTAGTGTATTTGTTAAATTGGCCACCAACATCCGTTTCTTTCTTTTTTCTTGAGGACCACTTTAAGAGCTTTCCTCTCAATAATTCCTTAGCCGGGTGACAGACCCTCATTATTATTAAATTCCATGTAGTCCTTAATTTCTTTTCTAATATATTCTTCACATTGGCGATCATTTAGAAGACTAGTATTTAGTCTCCAGATAGTGTTTTTAAATTGAACATCAAGATGAAGCTTCAAATACACCCCTGCATGATCTGAAACATCTTTAGTTCCTATTTCACATCCTATAATTCTATGTCTCTCTGAGCGAAACCCTAGAGTAGACCATGTGAGGGTGGGAAAAAAGGTGAACTGTCGAGCAGTTGGATGGAGCTCCCTCCGTATATCAAACATGCCCATTGTCTTAAGCATTTTCCTAACATACAGAGTTTCGGAATTCATCTTTTTTGAAGGATTTGAAGAGTCTAAGGCAGGGTGTAACTGTACATTCCAATCCCCCTCCACTAATAAGAATACTTGATATCTCTGAAGCTATTAAGTCAAATACATTTTTAATGAATATTTTATCCTTTCCCAGTGGTCTATAAACATTAAGTAACGTTACTTCCCTAGAGTCCAGGATCCCCTTAACCAAAATGTAACGTCCTTCTCCATCAACAATTTGGGTAGAAGCCTGAAAAGTCACCTTATCTGAGATTAATATTGCAACTCCTCTAGCACGCCCCTTAGTATAGGATGAATAAAATGTGTTCCTAAATCCAAACCTCTTCAGTTTCTCATGTTCAGATTGTACCAAATGAGTTTCCTGCCAGAAAATATGGTGATTCTCTCTTTCATTTTTGCTATTAATTTACCTCGTTTGATAGAATTGCACTGGAATTGTAACCCATTAACATTAAGTGATATTATTCTATATTCTTGCTGCAACATTTATCCTCATATATACTGTCACATTGTAAGCTCTGGTTGACCCTAACATTACAACACAACACATTTAACACAGAACTCAGAAGTGTACAGAAAAAAAGGATATGGTAACTCCCATAATCAACGTTTTTCTAAAGAAAGAAACTTCTGATCAGAAGTGGAAAGTCTTCGAATAACGAAGGGCCTCCCCAGTGCAAAGCGATACTATAAACCAGTGCACTTGATTGTCCCCGGTAGAATTCCCAGACAAAAAGCATCTACCATTTATGTGGCTAGAAACATTAAATTAACCTGTAGTGAAAATGAATTTATCCTAACTCAGGATTCCTTAGGTTCGCCCACAAAGGGATATTGTCCTTAATGTATTGATCTATCATCCTGGTACTTTAAATCTCGGATGTAATGGCTATTATGAACTAAATTACCCTGGGAAAAAAAGGCCTGAAGTCTTTTCCGTGCTCTCAGTGCGTACCTCGGGTATGTTTTGGATTTGCTCCCGCCGCTTCCAAAGAGATTTTGCTCAGTCTTTTCAAGGATGCCGATACCGTGGTACGATCTTCTTAAATACCGGCTGTTGTCAAACCTTTTTTAAAATCGTCCATCGCCTCCGCTGGATTTTCGTAAACAACTGGACCTTCTTCAAAAAACACGCGAAGTTTAGCAGGGGGTGGTGTCTGAAAATGAAGACCCTTTTCTTTGAGTAACTTCCTCATTGGAGCGAATGCCTTCCTCTTCTGGGTTTCCAACGGGATAGTCCTGGTCACTCGTTTCCCCTTCAGGTGAACTCCATGTCGAACGAAGCACCAGATCTTTGATTTTATATTCTAGGAAGTAAATCGCAACTGATCTGGGATTAGCAAGCGGTGGTGGTTTTGGACCGAATGCTCTGTGACATCGCTGAATCCCAAATTCGGTGTCGAGTGCTAATTCTGCCTTGATGAAACTTTCAATAAACTGGGGTATGTTGTCCCCATCTGACCCCTCAGGAATTCCGTATATTCGTATGTTGTTTCGACAGGATATTGCTTTGAGGTCTGTCAGTTTTGTCTGCATTTTTTGTTGAATGTCAAGGGTTTCACATAGCACCCCTTTAGCTTCGGTGTTCCATTCTTCTAAATCCGTCACTCTCTGTTTGGCCTCCTCCAGGCTGCCCATTGCATCTCTCAAATCTGCCGCAATTTCGTTCAGTTTCGTATTGATATCTGTTCTGAAGTTTGCCAGATCAGCTTCCATGTCTTTAGAAAGGGTCTTGTGAAAGTTGTTCAACTCCGTTTTCACGTCCGATCGGATAGCCTTAATTTCAGCATATATAGCGCCGATACTAGTTTGTAAAATATCCTCCTCATCGTGTTCAATGGCGTAATCTTCATCTTCCATTGTTTGTTTCTCAGTTCTCAGGTTTCTGAGATGCGTTGCTTCTAGTCTTTCGTTGAATCTCCTCCTCCATATTTAGTCATTAGTTTGAAAGGGTATAACAAGTTAAATTTGGGGAGTATAACACGATTTGTCCGGGAGCTCTCACTCTACGCTGCTGCTCGTCTAGCCGACATACCGGAACTCCCAGGTATATAAGATTCTAACAGGTCAGGATGCTGTTCAACCAAATGGCTACTTCAATATTAGTTTAAATACTAGAACTCGTGGCCAATAAATGGAAATTAGTGGAACAACATTTTACAATGAATTTCAGAAAACACATCCTTACACAGTGTGTAGAGTATGGAATAGTCTTCCTGCTAGTGTAGTGGAAGCTAAAACCCTGGGTTCCTCTAAATCTGAGCTACTGTAGATACGATTTTAACAACTCTGAGCTATTAGCCAAGTTCTCCCCAAATGAGCTTGATCGGCCAAAGGGCCTCCTCTCATTTGTAAACTTATGTTCTTATGTCCTTTCTTGTGCTGCCCAGATATGGGCAGAGGATATTAGGGCTGCAACAACGAATCGATTGAATCGATAAAAATCGATTACTAAAAGAGTTGGCGATGAATTTCATAAT
>JABFDZ020000084.1:23766917-23779105 GCA_019775955.2 Pollimyrus isidori | reverse complement strand
CCACTCGCCCTGACAGCCACTCGCCCTGACAGCGACTCGCCCTGACAGCCACTCGCCCTGACAGCGACTCGCCCTGACAGCCACTCACCCTGATAGCCACTCGCCCTGACAGCCACTCGCCCTGACAGCCACTCGCCCTGATAGCGACTCGCCCTGACAGCCACTCACCCCGATAGCCACTCGCCCCGATAGCCACTCGCCCCGATATCGAGTCGCCCTGATAGCCACTCGCCCTGATAGCCACTCGCCCTGACAGCGACTAGCCCTGATATTGACTCGCCCTGATAGCCACTCGCCCTGACAGCCACTCGCCCTGATAGCGACTCACCCTGATAGCGACTCACCCTGACAGCCACTCGCCCTGATAGCGTCTCGCCCTGACAGCCACTCACCCTGATAGCCACTCGCCCTGACAGCCACTCGCCCTGACAGCCACTCACCCTGACAGCCACTCGCCCTGATAGCGACTCGCCCCGACAGCCACTCACCCCGATAGCCACTCGCCCTGATAGCCACTCGCCCTGATAGCCACTCGCCCTGATAGCCACTCACCCTGACAGCCACTCGCCCTGACAGCGACTCGCCCTGACAGCGACTCGCCCTGACAGCCACTCTCCCTGACAGCCACTCTCCCTGACAGCCACTCGCCCTGACAGCCACTCGCCCTGACAGCCACTCGCCCTGACAGCGACTCGCCCTGATAGTGACTCGCCCTGATAGCCACTCGCCCTAATAGCCACTCGCCCTGACAGCCACTCGCCCTGATAGCGACTCGCCCTGACAGCCACTCGCCCTGACAGCGACTCGCCCTGACAGCGACTCGCCCTGATAGCCACTCGCCCTGACAGCCACTCGCCCTGACAGCGACTCGCCCTGACAGCCACTCGCCCTGACAGCGACTCGCCCTGATAGCCACTCTCCCTGATAGCCACTCGCCCTGACAGCCACTCGCCCTGATAGCCACTCACCCTGACAGCCACTCGCCCTGACAGCCACTCACCCTGACAGCCACTCACCCTGACAGCCACTCTCCCTGATAGCCACTCGCCCCGATAGCCACTCACCCTGACAGCGACTCGCCCTGACAGCCACTCTCTCTGATAGCCACTCGCCCTGACAGCGACTAGCCCTGATAGTGACTCGCCCTGATAGCCACTCACCCCGATAGCCACTCGCCCTGATAGCCACTCACCCCGATAGCCACTCGCCCTGACAGCCACTCACCCTGACAGCCACTCGCCCTGACAGCGACTAGCCCTGATAGTGACTCGCCCTGATAGCCACTCACCCCGATAGCCACTCGCCCCGATAGCCACTCACCCCGATAGCCACTCGCCCTGATAGCCACTCACCCCGATAGCCACTCGCCCTGACAGCCACTCGCCCTGACAGCCACTCACCCTGACAGCCACTCACCCTGAAAGCCACTCACCCTGATAGCGCCGTCAATGCCGACAGTCAGAATCTCGCCCTCATCCAGGACAAACTGGCGGATGGCGCCGCTGTGACAGGGCCGGCCGCCCCTACGGCAGATCTCCGCCTTGATCAGACCACCTTCCCACAGCAGCATGTTGCCCCACTCCGACCCCGACAGCACCTGTACCCGGGCGGAGGGATAGGGGCACCGTTGGCATCAGCATTTCTGATGTATGCCTTACCTCGAAAGAGGGGGGGGGGGCACCTTTCCATCCGGAAACGCCACGTAGCCCTCGATGTCTGTGGGTGTCTTCCTCCCAAACCTTCCCAGCAACCCCTGCAACTTGAGGCCTGTAAAGGTACTGGCCATCTTCCAGAACCTGTGAGGAGCCGCAGGCAGAGCCGTGTGGGAGGGGCACTGTGTGTGTGTGTGTGTGTGTGTGTGTGTGTATGGTGGAGGGGAGGAGGATGCATAGAGCTCACTTGATGTGTCCGGCCCCAGAGGTGGTAAGCTGAGCAGGGCTGTCGGAGGAGAAGGAGACGCGATAGACATCCTGGGCGGCGGCCTTGCAGCGGAGCAGCACGCGCTCCTCACGCCACACCCACAGCGTTAGCGCGTAGTCGGGGGCACCACCCACACTTGCCAGCAGAAGGCCTTCGTGGTCAAAGGCCAAAGCGGTGTAAACCCAGGCAGTGCCCCCTGCGAGGAACATGCCAGGGCTTCAGCTCATTATATACTGCCATATACTGCAGGTTATCCTTGTGTACGCTTGTGGAGGAGGGCGGTGATAAACTGGGCTCTTGCCTCTTAAGATGCGAAATGGCTGCAGGGAGGGGAAGGCGTACACGAGGATGTTGGGCCCATCGCCCTTCTCCGCCACAGCCAGGAAACGCCCGCTGGGGTGAGCCTAAGCGCCAGAGGCAGAGAGAGAGAGAGCACACCACTGCTTAGTGATGGGCAGGTCAGAGGCTGGCCATAGCCTGAGCAGAACCCAGCCAGAATCCAGCAAGAGCCCAGTCAAAACCCAGCCAGAACCCAGCCAGAATCCAGCAAGAGCCCAGTCAAAACCCAGCCAGAACCCAGCCAGAATCCAGCCAGAGCCTAGTCAGTACCCAGCCAGAACCAAGTCAGATCCCAGTCAGAGCCCAGCCAGAACTCAGCCAGAACCCAGTCCTAGCCCAGTCAGTACCCAGTCAGAACCCAGCCAGAATCCAGCCAGAGCCCAGCCAGGGCAGACCACACACGTAATAGTACCATGATGGCGCCAATGCCCTCCCCACCGCAGCTGCTGATGTAGCGCTGCTTCCTGGTGCACACATCCAGGAATACAAGGAAGTTCCCAGCGACGAAGGTCAGTGTCGACTCCTCCAGCAGCTGCAGGTTGGCCCGACGCTGACAGTCGTACCCGAAGGAGTGGCTGAGGTGTTAAGGAGAAGGGCACCTCCCAGAGTTATGTGTGCATGAGTGTGTGAGAGTGGGGGGGAGGACAGGAAGGATACTCCAGGCTGAGAAGGTCAGCGGGGATGCTGGCCTCTGGGCTGACTTCGGGGCCTCGCCATAGCTGCTTGTCATCGTAGTACACGTGCTCCAGGGGGCACCCCACCCCTGGCTGTCCTGCTCGCACCACACAGAGAGGCAGAAAGGCCCTGTCATCATCAGCAGAGCAGCAGAAAGGAGGAGAAGAGGCAAGTGGGAGCCCTGCTCCTACCAGTGCTGCCCAGTGTGACGGACCCCAAGGGCACTGCCTGATCTTCCGGGTCAGCTCCAGTTTCCTGGTTCATCTGCAGACTGTCTGCGGTTTTAGGGGGAGATGCACAAAATGCAGTCCTCTGGCAATTTTTATTTCATTACTTTTTTATTGCTTTTTAATGAGGTGGGAATGACAGTGGGGAAAAAACTGGTACTGTTTGTGGTCAAATACAAAATAACAGGGTAAATTTATCACTCAATACGTCACCAGCTCACTAAGCTTTAAAATTGTCATCTGTAAGTGGATATAGGAATAGGGAGAAGAGTGTTATCACCGGTTCATTTAATTTTAAAAATTACAGGACGTCTTTTGATTTTTGGTGCAATTATACAACATCGATCATATCTTAACTAATGTTCAAGTAAATAAAGTTTTCAAAAAACTACTTTACCTTCTGGGACAACTTGCTTTGACTGACCCTCCAACCAGACCATCTTCGTTGCTTCAGGTTGCTCAGCAACCGCCAACAAGCACAGTGGCAACGCAATACAGTGAACGTATCAGCGCAGAGCATTATGGTAAATGTAGTGGAGTAAACTGAGCAGTCGGTCGGAAGTCGGAACTCTTCGCTGAAACTCAGGGTCTGACGTCAGCTGGGAGACCCTAAAGTCACACAGTTCGAAAATAATTTCCGTCTGAATAGTAAGATTTATTTGTAGATGTAACCAAAGTGCACACTAGATATTAGTCAGCTCAGCTGTATTAGGTTTTCAACTGAGCCGTGAAATGAGGAAGTGAAAAGTTGTGAATCCACTTTCGGTATTGGGGTAAACTGGGGCTGGTCTAGGGTTAATGCGGATTACATTCAGAATCGATCTCAAACATCAAGCTGAATGTGGACGATGAACCGAGATGCCAGGTGACTACAATCTTTTCATTGCAAATCTTTTGTCTATTTAAATTTTGTTCAGATTATTCCAGTGAATAACAGCTATATCAAGACGTTTAATGTACCTGGCGTGTGTATCAGTGGGATTTGTGCTAAGTAATCGGTTAAATATTTAATGAAAACTTTAACTTCGGTTATTCATTTAATCGAACTTTACATTGAACTCTATTTTAGATTTGATCAGGTGCGATATTTTCAATAGTAAGCGTTTTCTATGTCATCAGATAAAGAGTGGAAAGACCTGGATGGGCCGATGGAGCCTCCAGCAGAAGTGAAGTCACGAATTAGTAAGTGGGAATCGGCCATCACGTGCTGATGGCACTCTCTGCACCCCAGGCTAGGGATGGGCGATCCCACTGATTTTCTTTTTGATCTAATTACTATGATCAACTGTTGGTAACGCTGATACTGATTTCCATACCAATATTTAGTGCAGGCCCAAGGGTGGGGGTTACGTAGTATGTGGGCCCCTTCCCCTTTCGGAGGGGTCCTGCCCAGTAGTACTTTAATGTGTTGCTCCCTGTAATAATATGAACATATTAAAATATCTATACTTTATTATATATTTTGTGTTGGAATTCACTTGCAAAAATGAAACTCTTCAGTGGCCTTTTATTCCTCCCATGGGATTTTCCACAGAGGCTCCAGCAATTGTCATAATTAACCGCCCCATGCTGTGTACATTGTTAATCCGCTGGCTGTGGCTCCGGCAGACTCAGAGGCGCCACCCCTGCCAGCAGCCCAGGTGAAGGCACGCCTGCGGGCGGCCCAGGAGCTGCTGGTGGACGCGCTGTACAACACGGCCCCGCTGCTGGACCGCATGCTGGCCAAGAACCTGCTGCCCCGCGACAGCTACCAGCTGGTGCAGGCGGAGCGCACAGCCGCCGACCGGGCGCGGCGCCTCCTGGAGGTGGTACAGGCCCAAATGGATGATGAGCAGGCGGCGGAGTTCTTGGATTGCCTGAAGGCGTGTCAGAGCAACTACCCCCGCCTGCGCACCTGGCTGCACGGCTGCACAGGTAACAATGCACTGCCATTGCTTGGGGGGGGTCTGCTCACGCGGTATTCACGCTCTGTCTCTCTCCTGTCTGTACTGCAGATCTACAAGGCGGACTGGAAGGTGAGCGTCTCTACTTGACCTGTGTCAGTGAGCGACTCGTGCTCCATGGATTGCATCTGCATCTTTGTTATACCGTGTTAAACGCCCAGACATACAGTACGGGGCAGTGTTGCCATAGGAGCAGATTTTTGTGCAATTCACCTTCCTGTCCATGTGGGGGTGCCCTCTGCATATAATGGGGTCATGTGCTTTTCTCTCTCCTGTTTACTGCAGACTTCCAGTGTGGACCCTCAGGTGAGCAGACCGGTTAGCAAGCGGTGCCCATGTCAGCAGCCCGTCTGCACCACCAGTCTGTGTGAGTGAGTGTGTCTGTGTTTTTCAGTGTGCCGGCTGCGGGCGCAGTTGGGGGTGCTGTGTAAGCGCCTGGGGGTGTCTGTGCTGCCCGTCTCGCTTCAGCTCTTCTCCGGCGGGATCCTGACACAGCTGGAGCTGGACTCCCAGCAAGCTGAGCCCACCCCGTACCAGCAGAGCCAGCGGCTGCTGCTCAGCTGCCTGTCGAAGGGCGAGCGGGCCTGTGCCGCCTTGTACAAGGCACTGTGCCAGGAGGACCCGCAGCTGGGCGCCGAGCTGCAGGGCGCCGAGCTGCAGGGCTGGGGGGCGTCACCATGCAGTGAGACGCCCGCCGCCCATTGCTCTGTGGCTGTGGCAGAGACCGGAGCTGCCGCCATGACGGACTGGCCCGGCCCAGACACATGGACACAGGACGTGCCGCGTAGTCTGACCTCTGAGCGCCTGGGGAGCTGGGAAGCCACACGATTCGCCAGCGAGCGGAAAGGTGGGTGGGGCTCTGACTCGGGGGGGGGGGGGGGTTGGTCCGAGCGGCTGGCGGCAGGACCGCGGTGACGTGTGGATGCATGTCAGACGTGCTGCAGGAGGCCATGGAGCTGCTGGGCGTGGGCACGGACGCGGCACCGCGGCTGAACGTGTGTGAGCTGGGCGTGCAGCTGGGCCTGCGACGGGCACACGTGTGGGATCGCCTCCTGGAGGTGGTGGCCATCGGCGACGCGGCCCAGCTGGTGGCACTGCTGGAGCTCTTCCTGGAGAAGACGCAGGACGAGGGCAGGCTGCTTCAGCGACTGCAGCAGTGCGACACGCAGGGTACGTGCCCAGGAGCAGCGCACAACACTCTGCCCCGACGAGTGCCGGGCGCACAGGGGCTGGCATTACTGGCTCCTCCTTCCTCTCCTCAGGAGGTTCTGTGTTGGACCCCCCCCCCTCCCAGCCGCCCTCAGAACCAGCTTTTTCTGGCAGCTTCCAGCCAGCTAAACCTATGCTACGTTTGGCCCCGATGAAAATCGCAATGCAAATCGTCTTTTTTAAACCGGGGGTAGGAAGTCCTACCCTGGAGTGCTGGTGTCCGGCAGGTTCTCTGTTCTACCTGATAAGATGAGAGCCAGGTAGGGTGGAGAACCTGCTGAATACCATTCACTTCAGGCTCAGGGTGGCCCAACCTTGACTAAAATGGAAACAGTGGACACCCTGTTGTGTTTTGCAAGTGTTGTAACTGGCCAGGACTGGCTACCATATAGATGTTGCTGCTGATTGAGTAGAACCCACTCGCAAGAGAAAACGTACCTCTGCCGCTCCGGGGGAAACGTCGTTCAACCGTAACAGACTTCTTCGCGCTGCTCTGGGAATGAATGGCTCCTTCTGCTGCTCGGCAGGTGTACAGCTCTCCGGGAGGGGGACCCTGCTGCTGGAGCTGCTGGGAGAAGCGGAGCGCCTCCTGCGGGCCGGCCACAGCCACGTCAGGGCCGAGCACATCTTCACCATTCTGATGTGGGACATGCTGGCGGAGATGGTGGAGGAGCCGTGGGCCTGGCGGTGGGCAGAGCCGTTGGAAGGGCTCCTGGGGGCGGTCCGGCGGCTGCGGGGAGCGGCTGGAGGTCGGGTGGAGGCTGAGCTGCTGGCGGAGCTGGAGGACTGCTGGGATGGTGGGTGCAGAGCCAGGGGGCTCCTGCAGGCCGTGCCGGTGCTGGCCCAGCTGTTGCGGGACCTGTACCCCCGGCGGGACAGCCTCCAGCTGCTGGGTCCTTCCCCCACCCAAGGGGCGGCAGTCGCCTGCAGGCCTCGCGTGCTGCGCAGAGTCACTCGCTTCTGTGGCGTGCCCCGCAGAGCCATCACCCGTGCGCTGGCCGGCCTGCCGCTGCCCTCTCCGTCACTGGCGTCGCAGTACCACACCATGTGCCAGGCCGTGGCGCGGCTTCTGGAGCAGGTGTGTCCCACAACACAGGGCATCACCCCCCCACCAGACCTGGCCCCACCCTCCGAGGCAGTGCGCCACGCCCTGAGCCTGCCCGCCTTCGGGTCTGACGGCTTCGACGCCGGTGTGAGGCAGAGGCTTCTGGCACTGCTGGAGTTCGACCCGGCGGCACTGGAGCTGCCCAGCTTGCTGCCTCTGCACGAGGACACGGTGCAGGCTCTGAAGCGCTACCTGCTGCCGGCCGAGCACCACGGCTTCCTGCTTCACCCGCTGGCGCTGTGGCTCCCGGAGGGGGGGGCCCACCTCTGCTGGGCGCGCAGCATCTCAGGACCCGTCGCCATCGATGATGGGCTGGAGGAGACGTTCCGCTTCTGCTTCTCGGAGGCCACGCTGGCACTGGTGCGCCTCTGCTGCCATGGTTACCAGGACGGGCAGCGGTTCCGGGCAGCTGAGCCACGCTGTATCCGTGCCTTGGGCCTGGGGGACGGCGACTTGGCGGAGCTGCGGCAAGTGGGGGGGCAGGTGCTCTGGGAGGGGGAGGGGTGTGTCTGGGTGAGGGAGACGAAGCTGAAGCTGCTCCCATTGGCTGGCAGTAGCTCTGCCCAGCTGGAGGAGGCTGGTGTCTGCTTCCTGCTTAGAAGCCTGGGGCCACAGTGTGACGTCACGTTTGTTTATAAACGCAGCTGGATCTCAGCCATAGCCAAGAGTGACTGTGAGGTGCTGTGAGGCCCCTGCCGCTGTTCGGACTGCCTCGGTGAGTCTTGTTACATTTTAAGAGCATGTTACAGTTTGCAAGGAAGCAGCTTTACAGGATGGTATTGACCGCCTCACTCACAAAAAAATGCGAGTGGGTGTAGGTTCGCATCTCTTGAGGAGCGCACGTCTCCTCACACATTAGGCATCCAAAGCTGTCGGACCTGCAGTCACACACAACCACCCCAAGGGTAAGATCCATAAAGACCTGGACCTGTTCACACATGACACACGACTGTTTCTCCTTCTGTGGTGACATGCTGCACACGTGCTCTACAAAATGTTTGAGTTACAGTAAATATTTTTAACTTCCAAATGAAAATGGAATTTAGTTGTATTTTGGAAAGAAAAACCTGTATGGTGTATCCTCAAAAAATCATGCATTATTTTTACATCTTTAAAATGTATGAAGAAATTTCATCCTCAGTCTTTGAAATGGCCTGCTGAATGCTCAATAAAGTTTGAGAAACATTTGAATTTATGCTTGGGACAGGACAGTGTACAAAGAGACAGACCTTGTGTGCCACGTGTTCAGCTACAGAGAACAGAACTCACAATTGCCAAAAGGACATTTAATTAAGATTTTACAGTAAGTGCTATGAACATGGCCCTGGGTCACGCCAGGAGGGTCGTCCTCTACAGCATGGCACTGCCTGGTGACCCAGCCTCATCCGCCTGGAGAGCCTGTCGAGGGGAAGGAGGTCAGCATCACCAGCACCCTGTGCCCCCCACCACACAACTACTGCATCCCAACCACTGGGTCCCCTCTTCATAATCCAGTGATTCTCCCAGCCAGGGCACCCTGCTGTGAATCTGATAGCCAGCCAGTACTCCATCCAACACAACAGCGAGAAGCGGCCAGCCCAGCCCCCAGTGCTGGATGGGCCACACGCACCTAGGGCTCCACTTCACGCACAGGCAGCGAGGCGGACGCCCCAGGGCGCCTCGCAGAGGGGATGGGAGAGACGCAGGGAGAAGGCCCACCACCGACGGCCTGCCTCTGTTCCTCAATGAGTGAGAGCAGTCTGCTTCGCGCCTCCACACTGCGCCTATTCAACTCCAGGAGCTGCTGTTCCACAGAGTGTTCCTCCTTTTGGTAAGATGCACATTAACAGAGGCCAACGGTGAAACGTCTCCCCACTGAAAGGTTCCCAGCTGACTGACAGAACACATCAGACCTGTGCTGGGCGCTGTGTAGTCCCACCAGACACTCCCGGGGCTGGGACCAGCGGATTCTGCTCTGAAACGTGCCTGAGCTGCAGGGGGGCCGGGTCCAGCTTGGAGCTGGATCTGTGGCGGAGGCCACGGCAAGGCAGGCTCACGAATGAGCAGCTGGAAGCTGTGGACTCATCATACTCTGCTGCCTCCTCACGCCCCCCACTGGATGTGGCCTGGTACTGCAGCACCTCACCTCTAGCCACTAAAATGAAAAGCAAAGCGGGAGGACTAACAGAGCAGCCGCTTCTAATCAACAGCCACCCTGTAGGGGGCGCCAGCGTAGCAGCTGAACTGCACTGAGAAACCCCCCCCCATCCCCCCCCATCCCAAAAGCAGGCTGTAGGTCTTGCCTTCAGTTTGGGAGGGGCAGCTGTCAGTCTGGCGGGGGGGGGAAAGCAGAACTGCAGGGAAGGGGGATGGTGCCTCTCGCAAGTCGTCCTCAGGAGACACAGCACTGTTCAACTGCAGTCGGTCTGTATCTGTGCAGGTAACTTCAAAGCCATGGAGACAAGCTCTGGGCTCAGCTTCAGGCCCCAGTCCACCCAGTTCTCCCAGTGCCAGCACCAGTGCATCCAGCCGCTTGTCCAGATCTTTCACATGCTTCTGCAGGCAGACAGAGCATCAGACTGCTCGGTGCTGTGTGGATCCCTGGTAACAAGAGGGGAGTTGCAGTCCCCAAACCTACCTGCAGAGCAGTGTTGTCCTGATGGAGCAGGAGAGATTCTGCAGTGAGAGCATCAATCAGCTGCTGCTGCTCTCCGAGCTGCTCCTCTAGATGCCTCCTCACTTTAACCTCCTTCTGCACCTCCTCATGGCTCTGGGCAAGGAGATACATCACTGTCACTGACAGCAAAGACTCCCTCTGTAAGTGTTTGCGTGCACAGTCTGTACCCTGCACAGGTGTTGGACCAGGCGGCCCAAGATAGCCACCAGCCCTGTGGAGAATCCACTGAGGGTGGCATCCCCTCGTTGGTCCTCAGAAGCCCGTGGAGCAACATCAGGGCCCAAGGAGTCCAGCTGCAGTTCCATCTTCCTCAACGTGGCCTGTAGCACCTCCAGACTGGAGCAGCCTCCACTTGAGGAGGGCAAGTCTGAGCTGCTCACCCTGGAAGAGTTGGCACACTGCCCCCTGCTGGTCTTCTTCCCCACGTTCAATACATGTGACATCAGGGCAGCAGGGGGGTCATCCTTGTCCAGGGGAAACTGCGGGAGCAGCTTCTGGACCACAGGGGTGGCATTGAGGGCTGCAGGTGGTGGGGAGGGGGGGTGAGTTAGGGCACAGCTGGGAAAACGGTACAGAATGTAAACACTGAGGCTACATACCACACTGGGGCACAGAGGGATTCTGGGGGCAACTGAGAGGAACACCCAGGGCATCAGGACTGAGAGGCACACCCAGGGCATCAGGACTGAGAGGCACACCCAGGGCATCAGGACTGAGAGGCCGTCCAGGATCTTGGACAGGATATCTGCAGGAGTCCACAGACAGGTCAGAAGGCAACATGAGGCCTGGAGGCTCCATACAGCCATGTGAATGCAGATGTTACACATTCCCCCCGCAATGCCCTGTGGGGGCATCTAGCGGGTGTCAGGGAGGCTTGCTGGGCAGACAGACCTGCTCACAGCCACATCACGGGACAGTGGCTCCCGTCCACGGACTCCTGCCCCTGATGGATCCCATAACAGCCCTGGCTTGGAGACAGGCTCGCGGTCCAGGGCCACGGTCACACTTGGGAACCCTGAGTGCCAGCAGGGGATGGGGTCAGAGCAGAACCGTAGGGATGGGAATCCAAAGCACCAGGATTGAAGGGTACCGGTCTGCCTGTGAGGTGCATCCCCAAATAAATCCTTCACCATCGCCATCATGTGGTCGGACTGGGCCAGAACATCCCACAACTGGTCCTGCTCAGAACTCGCCTGCAGGGGAGATGAGGTTTAGGGCATGTGCCCACACCCACACTGTTGTTTTCGTCAACAAAATCTTTGATGAAATATCTTCGTCAACGACCCTTTTTCAAGTAATTAGACGAGACGCAACGTAAATGCTGGTCATGTGACGATAACTATAATGAAATATACCATGTAATATTGTTACAAAAAAAAAAAAAAGACTAAACTGTTTACAAAATAAAAACTACACCAAAATGTCTTCATTTTCGTTGACGAAAACGAGACTAGATGTCATTTCCACTCGTTTAATCGCGTTATGCAGCATTTCTGTTTCCTGTGTCTCCCAATGCAGCCACAAAATATCAGGAAAAAACACCATAAACCTTAAGACATCAAGGCATTCCACAATGACATTGAGGCAAGTAAAGACATTAACGTAACGTTACTTTCTATTTTAGAAAGCTCATGCCCACTGTGGTTAACAGATGTTAGCCTGCTAGCTTTAGACGTTTTGGAGAAAATTATATTTGATGAGCATGGACACTTGGCATTCTGATAAGATGCCTGATAAGAGGGTAAAGGGAACACTGAAGCTATTTAGGCATGAGGTGGTGTTTGAAACATTGAGAGAGCGCGGCTCTCACTTGCCAGGCTAATTACCATCCACACAGAGGTATACACTCTGGCTACAGCTCATGTAAATACCTGCTAATTAGGGCTGGACGACATCATATCAATCTTAAATCACACGTGCAATAGTCACAAGGGCTTCACATGACCGATGAAGCATTTGGCCGGACACCAGCTTTTCAGTGAAATGCAGACATTCATTTATGCCAATGATTTGGAAAGGGGACTAGTAGTATGGCTAAAATATTAGTGAGGTGCGTTTTGTGATCCCCAAAAGTTAGTAATCCGTATAAACTTTATGTTTCTTAAATCCAATTA
>JABFDZ020000084.1:23704936-23724555 GCA_019775955.2 Pollimyrus isidori | reverse complement strand
CCAGGCGGAGACTCGAACCCGGGTCCCAGAGGTGTGAGGCAACAGTGCTAACCACTGCACCACCATGCCGCCCCCAGCATGATAATATAATGCCCATTTTCAAAAAGAGACATAGAAGTGATCAAATAGCTTCAGTTCTATAACTGGAAAATTGATAGAGGCAATAATCTAGGGAAATATTATTGAACACCTAGACACAAATGATATTCTGAGGGACAGCCAACATGGGTTTGGGAGGAGTAGATCCTGTCTGACTAATTTACTTGAGTTTTTTGAGGAGGCCACAGGTGAAATTGATCAAAACAAGGCTTACAATGTGATTTATTAAGATTTCCCGAAAGCCTGCAATGTAGTCTCAGACAAATGATTCCTTCTTAAGCTCAAAGCAGTAGGCATATTAGGAAATGTAGCAGACTGGAGTGAAAACTGGTTAACTGACAGAAAGCAGCAGGTAGTTACTAGAGGCACAAAGTCACAACAGGCCTGTGGACATTAGTTGGGCACTGCAGGGTATAATTTTAGGACTATTACTATTCCTAATTTCTATAAACAATATTTACAGTAACATATACAGAAAACTGATTAAATTTGCTGATGACACCAGTTATAAGGTGTAGCAGAGATGTTACTGCAGGACTTTGATGTAATTAAAGACTGGGCTGATAAACCCAAATTCAATTTGGGTTTAATTTATTGTACATAAATTTATTGTAATCCTTGCAGGGAGCATAAACATAATGTACAGATATTTTATGGTTAAATTGAAATTAAGGAATCTGATTGCAAGAAAGACCCCGGTGTGTATATTGACATTTCCATGTCTCACTCCCGCTAATGTGGGGAAACATTTAAAAAGGCAAACAGGATGCTAGGCTACATCTCCTGATGTTTTAAATTTAAATCAAGGGAGGTAATGCTAAGATGATATAATGCCCCTGTCAGACCTCACCTTGAATACTGTGTGCAGGTGTGGTCACCTTACCACATAAAGGACATTGCTGCTTTAGAAGCGGTCCAATGCAGGGCTAGAAGAATGATTCCTGGCCTTAGGGGGATGTCTTACGAGCTGAGATTGGCAGATGTGAATTTGTTTAGCCTTGTGCAAAGGAGGATAAAGTCTCTTCACAAGCGCAAGACTTGTGTATCCACTCTGTGTATGCGTACATGGAAACATTCATATTTCTCTATTCAAACCGTGTACTTTGCACATGTGCACAACGTGTTGTATTTATATTTTTACTAATAATTATGATGATGATGATGATTATTATTATTATTATTATTATTACACTCCCTGCACACGTACCACAGCAGTGAGGTTTGTGTCCATTTATCTATGTTTTACAGATTCAGAAAGCCAGCTCACGGGGGTTGCCAACTTCGGTCAGCTGCCTGGTGTGAGATTCTCAATTCCAGATAAGTCTGCACTGACATACACACACATTTAAATGTGTGTAACAGTTTTATTGCCTTGTAATAATCTGTAGGGTTTGCAAACTACCCCAAAGCATGTCACAAGCATCCATGCTGGTATATAAAGTGGACACCAGCGAATCGATCACGCTCAGAGTCACACATGCACCACTCTGCGGACACAAATTTGGAGTGCAGCAGCCGTTCATCTGTGGAGGCACACAACGACATCAAACGTGTCATAAACGTTTGAGTGGATATGTCCACTAGCACTTGTGCGGAGAAGTATGTTCCAGCCTGAAGGGGTGACATGATCCAATTATACAAAATTCTAACAGGTCTAGATGTTCATCCAAATTGGTGTCTCAAAATAAGTTCTAATTCAAGAACTCATGGCCACACTTAGACACTAGTGGGGGGAAAACTTTAGTCTGGATCTGAGAAAGAGCTTCTTCTCACACAGTGTAATTAGACTATGGAATAGGCTGCCCAAAGGGGCAGTGCAAGGTAAAAGCCTAGATTCCTTCAAATCTGAACTTGACAAAATCCTGCCAACTTTAAAGCGTTACTTTAACTCCCTCCATGCGAGCTCGATCAGCTGAATGGCTTCTTCTCCTTTGTAACTTCCTCGTGGACTTTTGTTCTGGTTCTGCACACTCAAAGATCGTCATTTCTGATATCCAGGCATCGCACATGTTCACAGAGTCACCATCAATCTGTCGATCCTGGCATCGCACATGTTCACAGAGTCACCATCAGTCTGTCGATCCTGGCATCGCACATGTTCACAGAGTCACCATCAGTCTGTCGATCCTGGCATCGCACATGCTCACAGAGTCACCATCAGTCTGTCGATCCTGGCATCGCACATGTTCACAGAGTCACCAACACACTCATGGAGTCACCAAGAAGCACAAGTCACTGGATGTCACCCTGTGTGTGTCTCTCTAACAGCAAGGGCACACATGCTGTCCCGACCTGATGGAGAACAGACACGGGGCTCACTAAGAGGGTGCTCTCCCCAGTTTATACTTTCTGGCTCCATGTTTAAGAAATTATGGCCTGTTTTATTGCCATGGCAATAAGATCAATTCAGAGGGCAGCCTTCAGCCCCCAGTCAGTTCTCCATTCATCCTCTCCATTCAACTCCCCATCCCAGCCTACTGACTGCTATTTACACTCATCACCACTGAAGAGTATCTCATCTCACCAGCACCAGTAAGCTTACAGACTTTTATTAATCTCATTACCATTAACATGCTGGATCCCTCATGCTGTTGGGTTACTTACAGGTAGCTCTGTCCTTTACACACATGCACAGATACAAACTCACATGCCCCACCTGGGTCACAGTTAGGGGTTTATGGTTAAAACACCTAGTTGTACCTGCATTAGGGCGATGAACAGGAAGAAGGCGTTGGCCGCACGGCGAATCTGCTCATAGAGGAAACGTGGCAGGAATGTCAAGATCCCATATTTTGTGGTGCTAGTGGAGAGAGTGAGAGAGAGAGAGAGGTGCACATCACCCTTTCACCCTTCCTCACACCAGCTGGAAGTCGAACTGTTTGGGAGTAGAATAAGTGTGCACACCCACACACCAAGTTTGGACAGAAGGGGGTCATCTGTGCCTACACACGCTGACTCTCCAACCGCTGCTTCAGACTCAAATCAAATGCCTAAAAATAGGCTGGGCTGAGACCTTGGTGGCCAACATCATCAGTCAGTCTCTCTGCTTCACCTGAGCACTTCGGGCTACAAATAGCACAGAAAACCCTTATGCCAGTCCTTTTAAGTACTAATTAAAAAAAACACTTTCAATATCGACCCATGACCTTGCAGCTGTGACCGTGTGAGGCCTGAAAGGATGATGAAGATGATGAGGAAGCGTTTCTTTTTGGAGGTCTACTGATTTTGTGAAAAATGCCCCACAACTGGTCATCATACTGCTTGCTGCTTTTACACTGTTAGGAAATGAGAACATGGAATTATACCGGGAATCATTTCCCTAGAACTTAATGCTTCGCCTCAGTGCTCAGGATCAACCGTTGGGAGCTAACTCTATGAAATGATGATGACCATGAGCTGGGCTTAATTGTGCTCCAGCACTGTTTAGGAGCATCTCCTATTACCTCTGACTGCCTATCACTGAAAGCCAAGACCATCCTGTGCACAGCCGATGAGGGTGCGGGGCCAGCTAGTCCTCTGCTGTCTGTCAATAGTCACACGACAGGCATGTGTAGCACAGGCGCAGAGCAGCACGCGTGTAAAGTATCAATGTGGCTGACAACAATTCTGCGATCAAGCAAAGCAGATAAAAACTCAATAAGGATAATTAGCCAGAAGGTGACACCTAATCTCACCCCCTCAGCTAGCAGGCTGGGCCTCTGCTTTCACTGCCGGCCCTTAGCTGTGAGTTTGGGGTAAGGCATCCTTAAACGCATCGCGAAGACCATACCTGTGACCTATATGAAACAGATATAGCACAGAGTGAAGGATAATCTGGAATAGATAAAACAGAGTTGAGCATAGTGTGGATCCTAAAAAGATCAGAGTGTATAGAAAAAGGCCACAGTTAAGCACAGCAGGGGGCCGCACAGAGCACATTATAATCAGGAATGGATCAAACACCGAGTGAATTATGTTGTGAACAGTGACGTGCACAGACTATTCAAGGGACAAAGGCTCACTGGGAGAATTGGCCCCCCTCGGTAAACAAGCTAAAGAACGGACTTTAGTGAAGGGGGGTTAGAGAACAGTGTATACTGTGGAACAGTTAAAATATAAAGCAGAGAATAGTTTGTATTAGATCTGGCACAGATTGTGGTGCTGAATGGATAAAGTACAGCCTGCAGTACAGTGTGAAATGGATAAAATGCAGAGAGGAATGTAGCGAGGAATGGATAAAGTAAAGCCAGGGGCAGATCTTGATCAGAGTCCTTGCTTTGTCAGAAATATGTCTTTACTCTCATCACCAGATCAATGAAGCATCTCCCCAAATGGACGTGCTAGAGCTCTCAGTAAACCCTGCATGCCAGATAAAGCACAGCACAGCCCATGGCTAATGGCATCTGTGCTGCCAGCCACACCGTTACAGACTGACAGCATATGCACTAGGGATATGGGCAAATACACAACTCAGCCCTAATCTCATCGGCAAAACAAAAATAGACACTTTTAGGGCACAATTGATCTTTACAGGAAAATAAACAGATCAATCGCTGGATCAGCCGTAAAGATAGGAGCTGAGAGCACTCAAACCCCAGCTGAGTGACCCTGAATCAAAGCGAACCTTAAAAATACACATCCAGTGCCTGTACAAGTCAAACTGGCTCCCAGTGAGCTGAGGTGAGGGCCCCTGGTTCCAC
Source organism: Pollimyrus isidori (assembly GCA_019775955.2). Classification (NCBI taxonomy): domain Eukaryota; kingdom Metazoa; phylum Chordata; class Actinopteri; order Osteoglossiformes; family Mormyridae; genus Pollimyrus; species Pollimyrus isidori. The sequence continues at coordinate 23,719,777 of JABFDZ020000084.1, read as the reverse complement.
AATCAGAACCAGAGCACACACCATGCACAGCACTCAGTTGGATAGGTCCCATAAGGAGATCCGGTCCCCACAGAAAAGTTCCTTAGAGACTCAGTTCTGCTTTTACGTGGCAGGCGACTTCTACACGGTTCAGTTACTACACAACCTATGTACAGATGAGTATCGGTCGACTCATATCATATTTCACGATCAGTTTTCATTTTTTTCCGGAAGCTCTCGATCACCCACGCATCACAAAGTACAAAAATGTTGCACTACTGTAGGCCACAAGGACCACAAGTACTAAACCGTGACTGATCGGCGTGAGACCGCTTATAGTACGATTCAAACCACAAGCTATTGTCTACAGGAGTTCAGCAGAAGTGCGGCAGTTTGGTTGCACTTCTTGAACACCACGATAACACATGGAGCAAGCGGAACGAGCGCGGAGAGAAAAGCTCTGACATAAGAATGGTTAGAGTTCACGGAAGCGTTCGCGATGTAACTTCGTAACATAATGTCTTAATATTAATGCCGTTTTTTCTATGCCCTCAAAAATCACGTAACTGCTAATTAGATACCATTAGAACCATTGAAACAGATTTTAAATAAGTTTCGGCAAATAGAAGAGTCTAATAATATTAATTATAATAATCATGTTAATAATAAATACAATGACAACAATGATATAAGAATAATAGCTGTCACTATTATAGTTAGTTATTATCATTGATATTATTGTTGCTGCTGTGATATTTTCACTTCTCATAAAACGAAGGCAGTAATATTCCGCTGAGATACGAAGATGATTCCATCTGACGCGGATACGTACGTACCTGACATGGTTGTCGCAGAACTTCACCGTTTGTGGCTGGTTCAACAGGATCGTCCTCGCCGTCGCGTCTACTGGGTCCGCTTGCGACGTGGTGCCCGACATCTCATCATCTGCCTTGTGGTAGCCAGCCGACGAGCAGGAAGGTCCTGCGAGGTGATGGAAAGGAGACCGCGTGTAGTCAGAGAGCGAAGTGAGATACGGGACGAGAGGAGGGTGGAGTTTGGAAATGAGGGATGTGGTCCGCGTCCTGTGCACGGGGATGATGGTGATGATGGAGGTGGTGATGATGTTGATGATGCGCGTCAGATTCACCGAGCAGCACGGACCGACGCCCCCGGACCACACAGAGAAGCTACTGATCCCGACACAATGGCATACAGCTGGCACGCGGACACACTCGGTGCGCTGCGTTCACGCGCCACTCTTGCTATCTCACAGCTCCACTTCCCCTGATCAACAGCCCCATCTTTCCATGCGCTTATGTTTCTTTCACTTAGATCGCGCCCGCCTACATGCAATGATGCGGCGCGCTGGCGGACGCTTCTCTATCATCGCTCCAAATTGACAATGGGAGCCTGGGAGAGACCGGTTTAATCAGCTGGCTCTGCGGACCCCAGTTCTACTGCAGCTGACCCATCATTCGTCTACCCACCCTCGCCTCTTCCTTGCTATGTTTGCTCGGGTGACTGGGTCACTCCGACTCATCGGGCCGGGTCCGTGTGAGTCCGATGTCCGGCGAGTATCGCAACCGATTTGTGCAGGGAAGCGGAGACCCAGCGCCGTAGTTAAAGAGACAGGCGCAGCCTCTGTGCTCAGGAGGTCGGATTACGGCTTTAAATTAGTTATTAGCAAGAGGGTATTCCCAAATGATCATATTTCACGAATAAATGATATTTCATGTAAGCAATCACGGAAACCCCACACATTACAAACACAGACGATAAAAATGACTGTACAACGTTTCAAGCTTGCAAATCATGTAAACCAGCAAGGCATGCTATGGCCTGACTGGGATTTTACGTAAAGTTCAACCAGAAAAATGGACAGGAACTAAAATGCATAGGAATATAAGAAAACACAGATCCCAAAACCCTAAAAAACAAGATTTCTCATTTCCTGTGTCGGTCCAGAAGCTCCTTTAAGCTCCTTAGGTGGTTTCGCCGACTAACTACTGACTTGAAATAGATCCGATTCGAAGAGAAAGAGCCAGAGGGCAGGTGGCTCGCGGTATTTAAGACTGCGGTGTGTTGGGCAAGGTGATGCGGTCTCCGTGTCATGGTTATAATTGTGCACCTGCAGTTTGCAATACCAGCGTTAATTTTTGTTTTCAGTATATTGTTCACATTGTATATACAGGAATAAATGCAGAATAACAAAACAGAAAAAAACAACTGGCAAGTATTTTTCCCCACAACAAAAGTAAATTCTGCAGCACAGTACATATACCACACAAATAATCCACCATAAACTCTACATCACACCAGTAAACCACAATACAGTCTAGACCACACCAGCAAACCCCTGTACAATATAGATCAGTAAATGAGAATACAACCACAGTACAGGACATGGAACACCGCCATTACATCTGAGGGGGACGTGTCCCCCTCACATTTCATAATTATTTGTTTGGACCCCTCGCATTTAACATAAAATATTAGTTTTATGTCACTGTGTCCCCTCCCGCATTCAAAATGCTTCTGATGCCCCTGGTACAGAATAAAAGACACTATTAAACCATAGTACAGTCTACACCACACCAGTAAGCCACTGTACAGCCTAAATCACACCAATAAATGTAAATGTAAATAAACCACAACGAAGCCTACAGCACACCAGTAAATCACAGTACAGTCTAGACCACACCAGTAAACCACAGTACAATACAAACAAGACAGTACAGAATACACCCATGAACAACGCTACAGCCTACACCACACCAGCAAACCAGTAATACAATCAACAACACACCAGACACTCTTATACACATCATTTAGTGTTAAATTATAATATGAAAATCTTCCTCCGGTTTACTTATTTTCACCCGCAGCAAATCCATGCAGTGGCTGTCCAAGGCTATGCCCACAAAGAAAAAGGCATTACTCAAGCACTTCTCCATGGCAGGTGAATGGCTGCTCTGTTGCCAGGGAACCTCCATGTCATCAGCTGAGTTTGGGCCTCTGAGGATAATCCCACAGGTTAGGTGTGCGCGTGCACACACACAGAAACACACACACACACATATTTGTAATTATACCTTTGTAGGGACTCTCCAGTTCTATTGGCAAAACTGTAATCCCAACATAACGCCCCTAAAACCTACTCAGCCCTAACCATACCCATAAGTATAGCCAAACAAAATATGACACTTTTGGCATTTTTAGTTTTTTGATTGTTTTACAGATCTTGGTGGGGATCTAAAAATGTAATATAAACATAATCCATACACATACACACAGACACACACACACAAACACACGCACGCACACACACACACAGCAGCCTGCTAATCTCACTGGGATCAATACTGATATGCCTGCAGGGTGAACAGAATTTCCCACATGCTAAGAAAAAACAGCCTGACATGCTGTAGCTTGAAAAAGCGTATGTGCAAACACACAGCTTCCTGCTTCCCACATGCGTGTTTGCATGTCCTTATATGTAAAGGTAGGCAGGTGTGTGGGTGTGTGTGTAAATGTTTATATTTCATGCACTTCCTATGCAGCAGCAAACACTGGCAGAAGGCAGCATGCACTTGGGATGCCCAAGCAGCAGGGGGCGCCAATCTGTGCAGCAAAACTCACTTTTATCAAACCTGTCTGTCATCCGGGAGCACATGGTGGCCCCTATGGGCGGGTCCTCGTCATGGAAGTCCTGGCTAATGGGAGTCAACACTAACTGCTCTGGAGCAGCCGGTCAGAATGAAGCCACAGGAGAGAACAACAAACAAGGCAGGACATCAATGGCCGTATAAACATTGCAGTGGGTTCACTGCACAGAAAGAGCTGACTCAGCGAGACACGAGAGCGGTCAGCAATATACACTTGTCATTTGCAAGCAGTCAGCAGGTTACAAGAGTGGTCAGTGAGCTACAGGAGCAATTAGCAAGTTACAGAAGCAGTTGGCGGGTTGCAGGAGTGGTCAGTCAGTTAAAGAAGCAGTTAGCATGTTACAGGAGTGGTCATGTGTCAGTGAGGCACAGGAGCGGTTAGGTATCCGCGAGTTACAGAAGCAGTTGTGTTTCAGTGAATTAAAAGTGTGGTTGTGGGTTAGTGAGTCACAAGAGCAGTCAATGTGTCACAGGTGCAGTCAGTGAGTTACAGGAGCAATCATTGAGTTACAGGGGTGATCAATGAGTTATAAGAGCAGTCAGTCAGTTACAGGAGTGGTCATGTGTCAGTGAGATACAGGAGCATTCATTGAGTTATGGGAGTAGTTGACAAATTAGCAGTCATGTGTCAGTGATTAACACGAGTGGTTGTTTGTCAGTGAGTTATGAGAACTGTCATGTGCCAGTCAGTTACAGGAACAGTCGTATTTTAATGAGTTATGAGAGCTGTAAACAAGTCGAACGCACCCAATGACCGGACTGTGGGAACAAACTGAAACGCGGAGTTAATACAGAGGACTAATGACAACAACCAGAAACAGCTGATCACATGGGGATCCCACACGAGGTTAATGAGGGGGCGTGGCACACGAAGGAACGGACGATTGGGGCAAGACAGGGGTGATGTTGGGATAAGATCTTTATCATTTTGGAAGCCATTAAGGAGAAATACTCTTCTTGTTTTATCCTGTTCATATTTAGGTGTAATTTTGGGGTGCCGGGAACGAGTTCATTGGTTTTCCATTATTTCTTGTGGGAAAAATTTGATCAGAACTCAAACTTTTTCGGATTCAATCTGGAGTCCAGAACGGATTAAGTTCAAAAACCGAGGTACCACTGTATATACACACATACAGTTAAAGACACCAGCCAGAATACTGACCTACGAAAAGCAATATGACACTCTTGACAATTTAATCTAAACTGCTTCACAAAAAACCATTTGCAGATATACAGTATTAACCAATTGCAGCACTGAGTAGTAATATCAAACATGTAAAGAATGAATGACACTAAAGTGGGGCTAAGAGTGTAGGAGCCATGGACAGTCACTGTCACAGCTCATAAACCCACTGCAACACTGTCACAGTAACACCTCAGTATAACCCACTGGAATACTGTAACAGTAATAGCTCATTGTAAACCCACTGGAACACTGTCACAGTCATGCCTCAGTATAACCCACTGGAATACTGTAACAGTAACAGCTCATTGTAAACCCACTGGAACACTGTCACAGTCATGCCTCAGTATAACCCACTGGAATACTGTAACAGTAACACCTTAGTATAACCTACTGGAATACTGTAACAGTAATAGCTCATTGTAAACCCACTGGAACACTGTCACAGTAAGACCTTAGTATAACCTACTGGAACACTGTCACAGTAACACCTTAGTATAACCTACTGGAACACTGTCACAGTAACACCTTAGTATAACCTACTGGAATACTGTAACAGTAATAGCTCATTGTAAACCCACTGGAACACTGTCACAGTAAGACCTTAGTATAACCTACTGGAACACTGTCACAGTAACACCTCAGTATAACCCACTGGAATACTGTAACAGTAATAGCTCATTGTAACCCACTGGAACACTGTCACAGTCATGCCTCAGTATAAACCCATTAGAACATGGTCACTGTCGCCAGTAGCGGTTTTATGGGGGGCAATGCCCCCATGACAACACGCATGCCCTCCCGTGGCCCCTCCAAATGCATATGCTACTGTGGTCTGAAATAAATGTAATATTATTAATATTATTATTATTATTTACATTAATATATGTGGGTTAAAATTTTGTGTGCTGGGAACAGGCAAAACTCAAATGTAAGGACATTTTCTTGATGGATTCTGAACGCAGATGCGCCAGGTGGTTGAGTTAGTGAAAATAATCAAGCTTGTGGAAGCAAGACAATCTAAACAACAAATCAGGGCCGGTTACATGGGGACTGGATGAACTGAACTGTCAGTGCTGCCACTCTAGCTTCACACTCTCATTAAATTGCAGTGCTGACATTTCAGGGATTCCCCATGCCTGTGTTGCTACCTGCCTCTCCCTCCTACTTATGCTGCCATAGCCTTATCTGCCGGAGCGTACATATTTTATTTCCCCTACTTTTCCTGGGGTGTGCTGCCTGGAGATCTCAAATTAAGATAGTCTACCATGCTGACTGCAACGTTTCCACTACTTGTGACGTCTTTCCAGCCTGCTTGTCGTTCTGCCTTTGATGCGTCTCTTGTATGCCCACTGTTTGTGCTGCCATCAGAAGCGGCACCAGAACCTGCCCGCCATCACCTGCCTGCCCCTTGGTTTAATACAATCAGGGTAAATTGGGATTTTGCCATCCTGCACATTTGACTTCCTCTGCTGGCCCCTGGAGTCTGGTTCCTCCCAAGTTTCTTTCCATTCCTCCCAAGTTTTTCCTTGCCACTGTTGCCTCTGGCTTGCCAACTGGGGGCTTTGTAAAGCAATTTGGGACAGTGTCATGTTGTGAAAATGCATTATACAAATACAAATGAAATTAATTGATATTTGTAAGTACTGTAAAATGTAACTGCAAAGCATTGCATAAATAACATACTGGCATTCAAAATTGTCTTTTGCTTCTTAATGCTGGCAACCTAATCTAAGTAATACTTGGAGGACATTAACGTCAAATGCATCTATCTCCCCTAACAGAACAACTGGCCCCAGTGGAAGCCACTGCAGTACTGTTACAGTCACAACTGAGTGTGCTTGTAATTACAGTAGTACCTTAGTACTAGAACTCATTAGAACTCGAACTTCTTAAAAGTCGAACCAACCAGTTTGGAAAATAATTACCTAAAACTCGATCTGAAGCTCAGAAGTTCAACTGTGAACACTGACCTAGGATAACTTGTACGCGCGGGGAAATGAGTCACGCAGCGGAAACAAAGGGTAAAGCTTCAGTCTCAGCCTCGCATTCGCTGTGATAGCTGTGACAGTAAAAATACAATTAGACAATGATAGACAGTAACAGTACTTATTATTATACAATAAAATACATTTGAAATGAAAGATTTCTTATTAATAATTTTTAAATCATTAATAATAAACCAATAATACATTTAATTATAATAATATTGTTTTGCTGAGTGGGGACGGAACAGAGACAAAAGCGCAGATGACAGGATATCGGGGAATACGGGGTTTAATTACAGGTAAGGCAGGCAAAACGCAGACAGACAATACAATGACCAGACTGGGAAAACAAACTGAAACGTGGTTTAAATATAGAGGATTAATAACAACAACCAGAAACAAATGATCACACGGGGTTAACAAGGGGGCGTGGCACACGGGAGGAGCGGATGATCGGGGCAGAGCACATTGTTTTTTTTTTTTACTTTACACATTACATTGTTTAGATACATTAATTTTCTTACTTTACAAACTACTGTTTTGGTAAATGTGCTTAGATGTGTTTAGTACAGTATATGCTCTTCTTGTTTTATCCTGTTCATTTTGTGTTTAAATGCTAAAAAAAAACATTTAAGGGTAATTTTTTTGGGGCCGGGAACCAATTAATTGGTTTTCCATTATTTCTTATGGGGAAAATTCGATCAGAACTCACACTTTTTACGGTTGGAACCCGAGGTCTGAGCGTACCACTGTACCGAGTTCTGAGGTACCACTGTAAGATGGTGGGTGAGATGGAGCCTTTATATGAAGTCCAATAACACATCATGCTCGCTTGCACAACACACTGTACTTCTGTTTTAGGTGCTGCTTCCTGAAGCTGCATGAAGTTTAATCCAGGTGATTGATCTGAATTCTTCTGTAGATGATGAATCACCTCAGCTCCATGCCAGAAGATGTGATATTATTTCGATGACAATTTGAATTACTCTTGAACTATGCTGGCCAGTTTAGTAACCATGGTGATTGCTCATCTTGTGGAGAAAACAGCTTGGGTGATTAAGTGAGTAAGACAGGTCGGCGGGGATTAACGGGGTGATTGGCACAGCCAAGCTTATCCAGCCCCTGCACGGGTGAACCAGATAACTTCCTTGTGGTACCTTTCTTGTACCTTTCACTTGTGGTACGCAGCATCACTACAGTAACTGCCCCAGTAACTGCCTCACTGCCCCAGTTTCCTTATGCTCTGCTCCATCATTACAGACACACAGAAGGACAAAAACCTAAACTCCAAGCTGCTTTCACAGACCATCTGACACTCACAGTGAGCGGCATGACTGTCAAAACACCTCCCTGCTTCGTGCCCAGTAGAGGGACCTTCCATGAGGCATTAAAATCTGATCGCAATATTACCACAGTAAGCTGTGTGCTAACAGAGACAAGATTACATGTACTGAACTCTTACTTTCATAAATCTAAATATTCACTTTTTTGCATACATCCTACTATAAAATCATATGAATTTCAATGTGCATTTCTTTTTTTCTGAGATGAGAATTAATAAATCACATTGACTGCACAATGTGGATTATCACTCCTATGCCGACAACACCCAAATATACATTTCATTTATGCCTAATGACACCGCATCTATTGTCACTTTAACTAATTGGTTTGATGAAATTAAAAAGTAAGGATCATACACTGATACAGCGTGTAAGGATCATACACTGATTCAGTGTGTTGCTGCACCCATCACACGACAAACCACCTCAGGGGTGAGACTCTCAGGGGTGAGACTCTCAGGGGTGAGGGGCAGGTGATACCTCAGCACCACACCAGTACGAAAGGACCAGTGTGAGTTTTTTCTAGTGGCTGGAGTGCAAATCCTGCCCCCAAGCCCCAAGTTTTTCCCAGTAAGTTGGAGGCCCTCCTTATAGGGCCGGATGCAAATTAACTTCATACCCAGGAAGAAACAACTGCAGATTAAGGGCCTTGCTTAAGGGCCCAATGGAGTAAAAATACTCTGGACATTCATGGGACTTGAACCAGTAACCTTCCAGTTATTAGTAAAGATCCCTAGCTTAAGAGACACCACTCTACCCTTAATTAAGACCTGGTTGAAAGAAAGCTTTTATCACTAAATTCACAGAAAACCAAGGTTTTGTCGTTTGAAGGCCAGTTCGCGGATTAGCCTGCCATAATCTCTGCTCTGAGGGGCTGAACCCATTTTTCAGGCATCGCCTTGGAAACAAGCTTCTCATTCAAATCTCATGTGGATGCAGTATTGAAAGTGTTCTTCATACAGCTATGTAACATTGACAAACTTTTTCATTCATTTTTCATTGACAGCATTTCCTTATTACACTGAGAAACTAATACATGCACTTGTATACAGTAGGTTAAACTACTATAATGCTCTGTTATCTGGGAGCACCCACTGCACATTAAATAACTTGCAACGTATTCAAAAGCAGCAGCTGTAACTGTCACCAGGAGCAATAAGTTCAAATACATAAGCCTTGCTCTTAGTTCCTTGCACTGGCGTCCTCTTAGGTTTAGGACTGACTTCAAAGTTCTCCTACATGCATATAAGCAAAGGTCCAGCACCTGCCTACCTTACATAACTAGTCCAAGTTTACAAGCCTATTACTTTAGTTTAGCTAACTTAGCAACTTAACACATAACACGCTGTAAATATGGCTGCTGGTACCTCTGTACATGCCCTTTTCATCTACTGTGCCTGTTTGTGCTCACATTAATGTATCAGTGAATATTTTGACCACTCATGCTCTCTGCCTTCCATCCCACATGCCTGCATGGTGCCCAGAGTGGACACCATTTGAGATGGAATCGTGGTTCAGTCCCATATAAGGGTGACACTGTGGATGAGACTTACGAACTGTAATATCGTTGGATTTCAATATGACACCCTACTCAGGCCGGAGTGAAGAACAGACATTGATGGACTTTAGCTTTGACCTTGATAACAGTTTACACCTTGCTTTTTTTTTACAAGAAAGCCCATTTTTACATTACAGACTGCCAGCTAACCTGGGACGCCCCTACTAGGGAGTTTTTGGTTCCTCTCTTCGGTCATTATCTGACTTTCTTTCTTTCTTTTCTATGTCTTCCATTTCCCCTGTTTTTTTCTTCTTACTCTGTATAAATGATGCAGGAATGCAAAAGAACACCGCCACGTAAAGCAACTTGGGGCAACTCCTGTGAAAGGTGCTATATAAAAAATGTACTGAATTTAATTATAGAGCGTACCATAGATGCCTCTTCTCATGCCGATACCCCGTAAGCACGCAGTGGGTATCTGTATGTTACAGGACCAGCACCGGGAGCAGACCAACTTAAGGCCACGCCACACTCTTTCATTTCAATTCACCTTATTTTGGCGACATTTTACGTTTCTTCTCAGATTCTCTAATTAAACCGGTGAGCCCAGCGGCCTGTTACGTACGAGCGCAAGACAAGCGCGGCCCCGCGGGCGCGCACGACGCTAGGACCTGAGGACCGCGGGGGCGCGGAGATGCTGAGGCGCACAAAACGTAGACGCGTGTCAACTCGTGACAGCGCGTAGCCTCCCTGTGACCTCAACAGGTGAGATTATCTTAGGCTCTCTGGGTGCTTACTCTGCTAAATCCGCATCAGTATCCGCACATTGTCTATACAAGAATGCTGCCGCGTGCCCAGAAAATGTTTACAACCATCTTCTCTCTGCGGCCAGAGGTGTCCCTCTGCGGTGCTGAAGCGGCTTCGCCATCACTATCTCAGGGGGCCGCGGTGACCACAAATTAAAGTCCGAGGAAATCCGTTTTCACTGACAGCCTGTCAAGATAACCGCGGGGCGCACGGAGCACAAGCAGCATCATCAGCACTAGTGCTTTATAATACGCCATTATATGCGCGTAGCCGGCGTACATACCTGCTGTGTTAAAATGATGAAGGCAGTGATTAATGACCGCGGCGCCCTGACACGATGCTTACCTCCCTCCGTGTGGATCTTCTTCGAACGCCTATTGAAATACATGGTGAGCACGTCTGAGCCGGGCTGCCGGGGGACCGTGGGCTTGATGGCATGCTCAGGGTAGGCGGACACGGCAGACGGACACAAGAGACAGGAGACCGCCGCTTGTTCGGTTGCGCGCGGGCGCTCCCGCACTCCGCCGCAGAATGACGCGCATCCGTCCCGGCGCGAGGGGATTTGTGACCTCATCCGTCTCCGTGGCTACGCGCTGCGTGCCTCGCTCAGCGGGAGTCCCGAGCGCCGCCGGGCCAGTGGCAGATGCAGCGACATTATCCCCAATGATGGAACATAGAACTGCCCGTGTGGAATCGCCCGTCTGCACGCAGCCTGCATCAGCGTCGGGGTCTGCTGCGGTGAAGCACTGCAGACTCTGAAGATTATAGAATAAAAAATAAACGGCAAAAGACAGTGTGCCTATATACTATGAAATCACACCCACCTGTCATTTTATCAGGTTCAATATTAAATTTATATTCAGATGTTTTATATAATTTTCTTTCTGTCCATGGCCAAGGGTGCTTGGTTTAGGTGAATTGGTGTCTTTCATTTTCCTGCAGTATGAGTGTGATGGACTGGCACCCTGATCAAGGTGCCCAGCTGCCCTGTGCTTCCAGGAACAGGCTCCATGTTCACCGTAGCCCTTCACTGGCTATGCAGTTACAGAAAGTCAGTGGATAGAGTTACAAATAACAGGTAAAAATAGAAGCTGGAACCTTTGTATTGAACAAACCAGGTAAGGTGCCACAACAAAAGCAATTATCAGTGTTTCCTGAACATACGGATGGTGCAGCCCAGAGCTCTGACTCTCGGGGAGTCTCTCCTGGCTGCTCTGGACTAACGGTTTGCAGTCAAACCGCCTCTCACGGAGAGGCCAACACTCATTTGCATCAGTGCTGTGGGCAGAGACTCACACACAGACGACTGTTCACCGGCCGCATCTGTTGATTCTGTTTTATTGAGTTTAGCCTGACCTTCAGGTAAGACAGAAACCAAGGCCAAGTAAGGAAGCAACAGCAAATATAACAGGGCAAAAGAACATGATGGTTTTTAGCACATACCCTAATGTCCATCTCCAAAGTGGTCACAGAGAAACATGGATGAAAATGGATTCAAGAGATAATTCATGTATTTCTGGGACTGTACTGCTGCCCCCATCTGGTAAGAACAGGGAAGTGCATGTGCTATGCTCGGGGGGCACAGGGACTGAGCCTTTAGGTGTCTGGGTACAACATGTAATATGCTCATTGAGTACAAAGAACAATATGACCACTATTGGCACTGTCACCCAAACACTGTCAATAATGGAACATTTCTATTACCAGTAGGGGGCAGTACAGGATGTCTGAATAAATTCTCACAGCTTTAGGGAGTAGGTGTGCCAGCTGCAGCCAGCACTGAGCAGTTTGGCTTGTTGTTAGAGGCAACATACAGATGGACGCTGCCTACATTCGCCAGGTTATTTACAAAGCCAACAGCACAAGACAGCTCCTGTGAGTATGCAGGGTTGCAGCCCCAACATGGGAAGGGGGGGGTGGGGGACAGTCCGCAGGAGGCATGGCCACAGTGCCCCCGCAGGCCACCACTCTGCAATGCATGAACAACTGCAAGACACTGCGTGCTGGCAGAACCACAGTGCAGTTGATGTCTGTTCACTGATTATTTACATGCTAATGCTCAGTCTGTGGGGGCTGTGACATTGGTCAGCTGCAGGACTCATTTCTCAAACAAACCAGATGCTTCATGACGTGACGCTGAAATTAAAAGAAGCCATCTGTGACGTCCTAGCAAGGAAGTGCTGGAACTGAAAGTCTAAAAAAATAAAGTTTTGTTACCTCTCTGGGTTATTGTCATGTTTGGTTTTTGGCTCTGCTCTTAATTTAACAAACTGACTCACTTCTGTAAAACAATGAAGCTGAACTGATGACGGTTAGCGCGGAGTGGGCGGGGGTTACCCGCCAGAGGGCGGGGTCAGCCCCGGTGGGCGTGGAGCACGGGCTGCCTGCAAATTGGGCAAGTGTTGTTCTCAGACAGCCAGCGGTCGATGCAGTGGACGTGGAACTCATGCGCACAGGGCAACCGGCGCAACTTGTTGCCCTGCGCGTACTCGCTGATGCACACGCTGCAGGCGCGGCCTGCATCTGCCTCCAGGCCAGCCTGGCCATAGGTGCGCGTGGACAGGTTGTCGATCTGCTCTTTGGTCAGGCCTCGCGGATGCTCCTCATCCTCCTCGTCGTTCAGCAGGAAGAAGTGTGCCAGGCGCAGAATGGGCAGCGTGCCATTCTCCACCAGGTTGTTGGTGTCCCTGCCCGGTGCCCCGCCTGTCCGCCTCCGCTCCTCCTCCTCCTCCTCCATGGGCCCTGCCCCATCGCTGGCACGCCCTTCAGCCGGCTCCCGGGGCCCTGGGCCCACGCCATCGCGAAGGGCCTGTGGGGGAGCGCCGCCCGCCTCGGCGTCGGCCTCCGTTTCCATGAGGGAGCTGAGCTCACCAAAGCCAGTCATGATTTGACGCAGGATGGAGCGCAGGGCAGCAGAGCTGGGCTCGCCCAGGCCCGTCTCGGAGATGCGGCGCAGCGGGATGCGGATGGTGCTGACGTAGGTGCGCACGCCAGCACGCTCCGAGCGAGAGATGGTGCGCCGGAAGCCTCCGCTGTCACTTTCGAAGGTCACTGTGTTCTCGGCCATGCGAAGCCGTGAGCGTGTGCGGCTCGCCACGCTGTCCCGGTCCCGGCTCTCTCCTGGCCGGATCCGCCGCACCTGTAGGTCCAGCATGATCGTGGGGTGCCGGCGGGCGGCGCCACCCGCACTGGGGGCCTGTGACTCCACCTCGTCAGGGGTGGCATCCGCCATTTCGCTGGTGGCGGGCTCCTCATTCTCCACGGCGGCGGCTGGCGGCTGCTCCTGGGTGTGGCCCCGGTGCAGCGGGGAGCGGCTGCGCTGAGAGCCCCTGCGGTGCCCAGCAGCCAGGCTGCCTGCCCGGATCCTACGGCCACGTCCTCGCGCTCGAGTCCGGCTGCTGCGAGGCTCATGGGTGGGCGTTGCCTCTTGGGGGAGGGTCGGGGCCTCTGGGGGCAGGGGATGGGCTGACACACGGGGGCACACCAGAGCAGGGGGCGGCTCTGGTTCGCCAATCGCATTTGCAGTGTTGATAGCGCCCTGTCCCAGGGGGGTAAAGGAGGGTGGGGCGGGGGGGGTGTGAGTCGTCGTAGGCTCTGGAAGGCCACTGGCCTCGGGAATGGCCAGGAAGGGGGCGGGGCTCCCACGGCCACGTCTTGCCTGCTGCCTCCTGCTCTGGACCAGCCGGGCCGAGGGAGTGACCGTGTGCCGGGCAGGAGGGTAATGCGTAAGACGGGCGGGGCCAGGCTGTGGGTGGGCGGGGCCAGGAAGGGCCTGGGCGGGGCCTGGCGGGTCAGCAGGCTCCGGCTGCTCATGGTTGATGTTGATCTCTAGGCTGAAGCGGAACTCGCCGCTGTTGGGGTTGGTGCGGCTGACTGCGCGCCACGTCTGGTTGCCGCTCTGCCCGCTGCGCGTGGCGTTGCCCGTGCGCCGGAACGTGTTCAGCCACTCAAGCAGAGAATCCCCGTGAGACGCCTCCCCTGCCGCTCCTGACAGACATACACCACCATGCGTTATGTTCATCTTCCTATGCTAACACACATACAATCCCTCTAACCACCCTCATAGTATAAGCCCCTCACCGCTGCTCCCGTCCTCCACTCCCACCTCGCTGCTCGGTGGGTGGGGCTGCACTGAAAGCCGCTCCTTAGCACCGTCTAAACGCTGCCGGAGCTCTTCGGCCGTCACCTCACCTGGGACACAGAGAGGGGAGAGTTAGGCTGAATCCCAATTCTATTTTCTACCCCTTTCCCCTTCCCCTTCCCCTACCCCTTCCTCTTCCCCTTGTCCCTTAAAATGAAGTGGTAAGGGGAAGGGTTTAAATATTTCCCCTAGGAAATGGGACACCACTACAACACTGTTATACGTCATCATACGTTG
>JABFDZ020000084.1:23670339-23690237 GCA_019775955.2 Pollimyrus isidori | reverse complement strand
TGAGGCGCCCGCGTGTGGGGTGTGAGCGTGTGAGGCGCCCGCGTGTGGGGTGTGAGCGTGTGAGGCGCCCGCGTGTGGGGTGTGAGCGTGTGAGGCGCCCGCGTGTGGGGTGTGAGCGTGTGAGGCGCCCGCGTGTGACATGCCTGGTGTGGCCCCTGCAGGCATCCAGCTGAAGAAGGTGCAGGAAGAGCAGGAGCTACAGGCTCGCCGTGATCCCGCTGGCAACGACGTGGCCACCATCCTGTCGCGGCGCATCGCCGTGGAGTACAGCGACTCGGACGACGATTCTGAGCCCGGCGACGGTGCCGACTGGTCCGATTGATAGGCTGGGGGGCGGGAAGCCGTCCACTGGGGTTGCAGGCCCAGAGCCCACAGTGTCTCCATGATGCATCGGGCGTGAACAGAGAGGGCCTCTGCTGTATCAGATATCTGAATGAAGCACAGCACAATCTCCGTGGTACTCAAGCACGGGCAGGAAGAACCCCAGGCCTCGCCGACTCCCAGGCGTCCTCTGCAGCCTGCTGGGGGGGAAACCAGTGGACTTCAGCTCACGTGGAGGGTGGGAGAGAACCTGGTGCTAAAAGCTTAGTAATGCCTAGGGTTAGCACACTGCTGTCTGCGTTTAACAACATGCACATTTTCTCACACAGCCTTTTGATGGCATCTTCCATTACCAAAGTACAGTTCCAATACTCAACAACAGAAGTATGGAGGACAGTAAAAATCCCAGGATGTTGTTCTTGCCCCCCTCCCCCCCCACACACATATCAAGAATCCATCGGTTGCATCTCAGCCAACAAGAACAATCCCATGATTCATTCCCAAGTTCATTCTTGGGAAGCAAATCAGCTAGACTGTTTTTGCCAAGAACAAAAATATTCTCTTTGAGTTCTTGGTTTTGATAAACTTAGTGAGTGAGGCCTGGCTTTAGCACACGGCTGTCTTTTCACTTATCGATGCCTGAAGTTAACACATAACTATCAATACGTGTACTTGACCGTTCCTGTGTTCTCACACATCTGTTTGACACCATCTTCCTTGCTGAGGACCAGTTCCAGTACTAAGAACAGAAAAGGACGGCAAAAGTCCATGGATGTTGTTCCTGCCCCACCCCAAATGTCAAGGATATGACGGTTGTATCCTCGCTCAACCAGGCCATTCCCAGAATTAATTGCACCCTAATACTCAAGAACAATAGTATGGAGGATGGTAAAAATTCCTGGATGTCCTACTTGTCCAGCTCTAAATACTATGGATACATTGACTGCATCATGGCAAATGAGAAATATCCCACAATTCATTGTGCCCAAAGTTCACAATTGAGTGGCAAGTAAGCAAGAATGCTTTTGCCTAGAACACAAGTACATTCTTTGCATTCTTGGTTTGATAAATGCCCTGTTTTTACTTAGTGGTGCCTGGAGTTAGCAAATAGCTATTTGTTATCACTTAGTGACCCCTGGGGGATCTGTAGTTTTCTCTTTGAGGCTCTGGTGTATCCTAGGCACGGTTAGCACTGCTCTTGCTCTGTGAATATGAATGGAAGAAATAAGTCAGTAACTGTTTGTAATGCACAGCACAGTTTAATACAAAATTAACAAGATCCTTTAAGTCAACTAACAAAGCAATAAAAGTACAATAAACACCTTGAAAAAAATATACACCACTGTTTAGCACAATATCGTACAACATCTTGCTTAATTAGTGCCTGTCGTTATCAGGTTTCATCTATTTTGCAGATATGTGGTCGGCGGTGCCGGTTCTTGCTGGGAAATAAAGTGCATCTCACAGTTCACTACGCAAACATCTACATACGATGCAGCTGCTGTGTTAGTCCATGGCTCAGTTGGCATACATCCCAGCATGCCCCTGTGCCCAGTGCCTCGTGAGCCAGGGCCCCAGTGCCAATCGGTGGGGCCCCTACACTCCTGTCAGTACTGGGAGGCCATTAATGAGCTCAGTGCAGGAGGAGGCAGTCATATTTCAGTAGCGTAAAGCGCCTTCAGAAGGGGAGTTCTCCCCACATCCCACTGGGACCTCGGGGAGCACACAGTCAGGGTGGCCGGTGATCCCTCAGTCGTGGCGGATCATGGTCATGTGACAGGATCTCCAGGGAGACACTTCCTGTCCACAGCAGGAAGCCTGAGTGCAGAGAGGCTAGCAGACGATCACAAGCTGGTGCATGATCAAACATACTGAGAGCCGAATGGAGGCCAGCTGCAGGTGAATGGAGGCTGCGAAAAATAGAAACTATTATCATTAATATTACAAAATATAGAGACTCTTCTGGAAAGGTTTAGGTAACAGGCAGAGTTGTGCTGCAGTAGGGTCACTTCTGTATCCAAAAACAGCGGCCATGTCCATCCAAAAAAAACGAGCCCACGCTGGGGCAGGAGGTGGGGGAGGGAAGGACAGGAAGACGGCTGCATGTTCCCATGGAAACGGTGGTGAACTTACAGAAAGATCACAAGGTCAAGGGCCAAGGAAGCGGCATGATTCACCTGGCCAGCTTGGAGTGCCTCCTGTTGGGCTGGATGTGACCGCGCAGAGAGAGTGATCAGGGTTGTCTTTGGGGGATTAGCCAGTAGGGGGCCTCACTGTTGAGCAGTCAGGTACTGGCTGTGTGCTCTGCGTCTCAGGCCTGGCCGCCCTCTCCTCCTGCTTCTTATTGCTCATAGGATATTGCTGTAATCTCTACAATAAGATGGTCAGACCCATTATTGCTGGCTGTCTGACAGTTGCCATGGGAACAGGGGATGGGTGGCTCTTCAGAATATCTGTGTCCAGGGCTGACAGTAAATATATGACTTGGGTGTGAGTTTAACTATAACCAAAATCCTGACCTTAAATACACGGTTTAACCCCAATCCGAGCCATAAATGCAAGCATTGGCCATTTATTGCTGTTTAGTTGGTTTTCATTATTATTATTATCATGGAAGCAGAGAATCAGTCTAAGCCAAACCCGTCTGTTAATTTCCATGTGATCCTCCTGCTGTCCCCCAACTATCTGCCTGCCACTGTACTGAACCTCCCTGCTCAACGGATCTGGATCAAGCAGACCATGGAAGTAGAGCCTCTGTCTGAATATCATGGAGTGGGACGCAGCTGCAGCCCCTCAGCGCCGTGACCATACCCACATTGTGCCTGCTGCTTTGTTAGAGCACATCAGAGACTCTGGCGTACTGATCCAGAGAGGAATACAAAAATACTGCATGGTTCAAGACCCTCAGCAAGTACTGGGGAATAACAGGAATAATAGCGTAAATGGAATTGAAATAGCAGTTAGCTGGCGACATCAAGGGTTACGGTTAGGGTTAGGGCAGAGTGTGGCACCAAGGACAGTGGGTCACATCTGGGGACAGGCACAGGCTGAGTATCGCACTCAGAGGGCAGGTTGAGTCGGGCACGGGCACAGAGTGTGTCACTGAGACAGCGGGTGAGTCAGAGATGAGCACAAGCAGAGTGTGGCACTAAGAAGGGCAAGGGAGCAGAGGACGGGCACAGGCAGAGTGTGGCACTGAGAGGGCAAGGGAGCAGAGGACGGGCAGAGTGTGGCACTGAGAGGGCAAGAAAGCAGAGGACGGGCACGGAGAGAGTGTGGCACTGAGAGAGCAGGGCACAGGCAGAGTGTGGCACCGAGAGGGTGGTGAGTTGGGGCTCACCAGCCTATTTTGCACTTTCCCCTTTGATTTCTTTGCACGTTTAGAGTGTAATAGCAGCTTGGGAATGGATGTCTGCATCACTTCAGCCATCTATTGCATCTGCCCACAGCATTTTGGGTACAGACACTCTGACATACTGCTCCTTGGCATTCTGGATATGGTGATACCTGCTTGCTGCCCCTGACCTATTTCATTACAGGGATTCTCACCCCCTGTCCTTTGGGATTCTGGTTATAAAGACCCCTGCCCACCACCCCTTGGCATTCTAGGTATAAGGATTCCCACATCCCACCCCTTGGCATTCTAGGATTCCCACACCCCACCCATTGGCATTTTGGGATTCTCATACCTCAGCCCTCGGCATTCTGGGTAGAACTCCTGCCTGCTCTGCCAGAGACATTCATAAACAGTCAAAGCCTCACAAAAGCAAATGATGCAGAAGCCGAAACCTGCAAGTATGTACATGATTTTCACCCCTTGGTGTGACAGCCTAAACCTGCGATTATGTACACAATATCGACCCCCCCCCTCTAGCCTACATGGTGTCACACGTCGCTGGGGGTGCGTGCCCGTTGCACGCTGTGCGGCACACAGCCGCAGCATGCCAGCCACACGGCTTTTTGGATCTCCTGGTTACGAAAGGCATAGATGAGCGGATTGATGACAGAGTTGTAGGTGGCGGGCACCAGCGTGGCGTAGGTATACAGCGGGGGGTAGGTGTAGTCGGCCACCAGCGCATAGACAGTGAAGGGCATCCAACAGGCAGCAAAGGTGCCCAAGATGAGTGCCAATGTGGACACGCCCTTGCGCGTGGTGACGTAGTGCGGCGTGGCCGCCAGCAGGTGGTGCTGCAACGCGATCTGGTGGGCGTGGTGCATGACGATCTTGCAGATTTGCACGTACAGCTGCAGCATGAGGCCGAAGAGCAGCAGGAAGGAGACGCTGAGCACAGCCACGTTGTTCTTGGTGAGTGGCCACACCACGCTGCAGTTGGCTTCCTCCGCCAGGCAGTTGACGCCGGTGACAGGCAGCAGGCCCAGACCCAGCGACACAGCCCAGAGCAGCAGCAGCATGACGTGCGTGAAGGTCACCGTGCGCTCCGAGTTGTAGGTGAGCGCGTAGTAGAGCGACAGGTAGCGGTCGATGGTGATGGCCAGCAGACTGAAGATGGAGGCCGAGAAGGAGGCCACCACTAGCCCTACAGTGAGCAGCTGTGCCGGATCTGAGCGCAGCAGGTAGGCGAAGACAAAGTGCAGCACCAGGCCCAGGCCAGCGAGCAGGTCGGCCAGTGCCAGGCTGCCAATCAGCAGGAACATGGGAGCTCGCAGACCTGGGTTCTGCCAGATTACTAGCACCACCACAGCATTCTCACAGGCGATCAGTGTGCCTGAGATGCACAGCACCACGTCCCATGGGTTCACTGGCACCGCTGCGCTGCGCACCGTGGGTGTTGTTGTGGGCGCCGTTGCAACACTGACGTTCCCGGCTGCTGTCCCCTCGCCGGCCCAGGTGGGGTCAGGGGCCATCCAGCTCGGGGTGACTGGCACCGACTCACTCATAGTACCCCCCGTCTGCAAAAAGCAGATGGTGTGCCATTACTTATCAGGAGCTAGGGTCAGGGAGATGCTCAGCAGATTGGATGGATGAATGAATGGATGGATGGAAGAATGGATGGATGGATGGATGGATGGATGAATGATGGATTGATCAGAAAGGGATGGATACAAGAATGGAGCTGCGATGGATATGACAATGACCTCTACAGATCAAGGAATAGCACTGAGGCTTTGACAGCTTTTAACAGCCCCTTAATAGTTGCAACATTATTCAAGCTGTCTAGGCAAGACAGACGACAACGAAATTCGTCACAAAAGCTCAACGTGGTTGTCCTGCTATTGGCCGTTATCCACTCAGTCGTGCACTAAATGCTACGTTCATGTGTGGTTACACACTTTCCACCGATATTTTCTGCGTGGTGAACATGACATACGGACTCGACTAGTGGGGGCGGTAAATTCACACACAACGCACACGCTTCCTATAGTCGGCAACTCGATAACCGCTACACGCCTTCAGTAAGTCTATGTCAGCAGTTAGGATTCACACACAACATACATACCCTCTGTCTGGAAGAGGCATTTTAACGGCTGATTAATGACACACTAGTGCAACAAATACACAATTAGCATGTATGTTTGCTACGGGCAACCCAAACACATGAATGCAAGCATTCGTACAACATACACCTATTACGTATAAATGCACACAATGACGCTCACACACGCCTGCATGAGCTGTATATTCATTCAACTAAATTATATTCATGATAAAAATGTACAAAATGATCCATGTTAGGATCTTCGATATTTCCTTTAAACACAGAGCCTCTGGTGAAATTTCTCAACAATGAGGATCGCAGGAAACCGTATAATTATCAGGCAGACACAAAAACCAGAAATAACGATTATATCAAATATTACATTAAAAGACATTGCCCGATCTTGCCATAGACAAACGCTCTGGGGCGTTTTATCTGTAACTTTCCCGCAGCATCCTCCTCCCCTGCATCTCTGCACTGGATGCTGCACCTCATGCAGAACAAACCGGCCATTTCGGCGGCGATGCGGCTTCGTGCGTCCATTTCAGCATCACATATGATATGAACAGGGGTTTGAATTAAGATCTCCGACTATCTGTCATTCATATTGCGACGTACCTTGGCTGACAGCGGCGAAGCGCCGGCTCTAAATGCCCGCTGGAGCTGATACTTCTTCCATGTCAGACAGGGCGGCGGTTCAGGTGGGAGCGCAGAGCTGTAGAGGAGGTTGCGACCGGCAGGAGGGAGTCCTTTGTGCGCAGAAAGCAGGACAGGATATGTGTCCGATACGTGAGCAGACCCACCGACTGCGACTGTGCGAGCTGCTGAGGGTGGGGGTGCCCGAGACACCGTAGACTGGAAGACTGAAGCCCCCCGTAAGATGCGAAACAAGCTCGGATCCAGCCCAGCACTCTGATAGGGAGGGAAGGGTGATCTTGAGGTCGGAATAAACCAGTCACTTGGCTCCCTATGGAGAATTAATGCATGTATGTGTGTCTGTGGGGTTTTTTGTACCTGGTGATTTATCTTTGTCATCAAATGTCATTAAATGTGTGCGGTGTGACTGTGACACACAGCTGTATGCGAGGCACTGACACAATCTCTGACACACAGCCGTATATGGGGTACTGGCACACAGCTGTATACGGGACACTTACGCACTGGGTGTGACAACATTGCAACATACACCCCGTTATTTTTATGTCTCCCCATTTATTTATTCATCCGTGCACGATATTGTATCGTCTTTGTACTTTGTCTTGAAATTCTGCCCTTGGTGTTTGTAGTTGTGCAATTTGTGTTCTATTGCTGCAATATGCAAACAGTTTTATCTTTGGGAACATGTGTAAGTGTAGTCATAAACGACACGTCACCGGGGCCAAATGCAACTCATTTTGTATCAAGGCATGTTTTTCATAATCTATAATTTCACAAACTTAACACATTTACTGTCTGTTTAATGCTATGTGAATGAGAAACAGAAGAATGAGGCCATTTTCAAATACGGCAATCAGGCAACATGAGACCAAACCTTCCTCCTCTTGTTGAATTCTGTTGGAAGTACCCAATGTCTGTGCCATTCTTTTGGTTAGGCGCCTGACAGTACACCTAACTGTCATCGTTGAAGGTGGAGACCGGGGTCCTTGTTTTTTTGTCAGGCGGCTAACAGAACACCTAACTCTTCCAGTTGAAGGAGGAGTCGGGGTCCTTTAATCTTTCTTTTCTTTGCACCGGCCATCTTGTGATAGACCGTAGGTAAGATGAGCTCACTGTATTTTTCTGTATAATCTTTTAAATATGGTTTAAATTCACTTTTCTTGACGTATAATTGACGAAGAAAATGTACAGTAGCTTTTGGTACTTTAGGGTGTTTTGTGATGCGGTCGTAGCGGGTTGTGGTGCTCACAGACGGGATTTGACTGTGGCGTGTGGGCCATGTGCAGCGGCCTTGTAAAATGAGCATATGTTATTTAATTCTCAATTATTTATCAAGGCTCCCGTATTCCCTTATCGAGTGCTCAGGGTTATATATGTGTTATTGGTGAATGACGTGCCGACAGTTCCGGTGTTCTGATGAGTTGAGCTACCTATCTAGACTTGATATCGGGCCTTTCTGAGCATGTGCAGTCCCACCGTTTTGGGATTTGGGTTAGGTTTTAGAGGGTTAGGATTTTAGGGTAAGGATTACGTTTAGTGCTGTCGATTAGCACTACGGTAGCCTAACTCGACAGAACACCGTTATCCGGCAGTCTGGGGAGGGATAACGCCTAGAAAGTTGCCGTGCTCTGGCTGGTGCCTTCATCCTGTATCGGGAAACGTATCATCGTCTAAGTACTAAAAATAAGCGAAAATGTCTCGACGAATTTAACCTGCATTGTTATCAAGAGACCATGGAAAACTTATAGTATGTCAGTTGTAGTCAGATGTAATGACTTGAATATCAACGTTTATTCCTTGGAAACGTGAATGTTGATGTAAAAAGTGAATGTACCTTTGGGTAATTTGGTTCATGGTGGCGATGTGCTTTGAGTGGTGATCTGCAGGCTCATTGCTCTTCTCTTGAACACAAAAATAAAAATAACCCTTGCAGTTGAACAGACACCATGACGAACACCAGGGGCAAGAGGAGGGGTACAAGGTACATGTTCTCACGGCCCTTCAGGAAGCATGGTGAGTGTGGGGCAGCATTGGTGGTCCTGTCTTTCTCTCTCCCGCTATTGTGATGTGGTTTACCGGTCCTCCCCTCTTTCTTTCCCAGGCCCTGTACCGCTGTCCACTTACATGCGCATCTTCAAGAAGGGGGACATTGTCGACATCAAGGTTAGCACCTGTTCAGAGCATGTAAAAGATTGTGCTGCTTCATGATGACCATCTCCAACGATCTCCATATCAGTGGAATGAAGAGACTTCACCGGCACTGAAAGCACCCTGAGCTGCCCCCCTTGGTGCCACTCTGCTGTCCACCGATCCACTGATGTACTGCCTCCTTCTCTCTCAGGGTACTGGGACCATACAGAAGGGAATGCCTCACAAGTGTTACCATGGCAAAACTGGTCGTGTGTACAATGTCACCCAGCATGCCGTTGGCATCATTGTCAACAAGCAAGTCAAGTAAGTGTACAGTAGGGGTGTCAGACTCTGGTGCTGGGGGGGGGCGGAGCCCTGCACAGTTCTTGGTTCACCCTCATTGAACACAACTGATTCATCTCCTTGTGCTAATTTCCACACAGCTCTTGAGCTGAATAATTTGTGGTGGGACAGGGAAAGAACTAAGATATGCAGGGCTCTGGCCCTCCAGGACTGGAGTTTGACAGCTCTGGTATAGATCATGTGTATCTGTGTGGAGAGCCCGCCTTCACTTTGCTACGGGGGTGGCCTGTGCCCTCGCTGGCCATTCAGGCGGGAACAGCAACAGTCCTCCATCCAGCAAGCAGGCGGATTAACCCTGAATCCAGCCTTTCTGTCAGAGGGCACAGCATCATTTGCCTGTTTGTTTAATTTCCTCAGTGTCCCTTTTTATTGTGAGCTGCCCCCCCCCCCCCCGGTGTGTAGGGGTAAAATCCTGGCGAAGAGGATCAACGTGCGCATCGAGCACATCAAGCACTCTAAGAGCAGAGACAGCTTTCTGCAGCGCGTCAAGGAAAATGAGAAGAAGAAAGCTGAGGCCAAGCAGGGTGGCAAATGGGTGGAGCTCAAGCGCCAGGTGAGCACAGTGTGCCCACCCACCACCATACCAACAGGCATTGCCCTTCACCTTGATTGGCAGGCCTGTGGCTATGCGAAGCCTGATTGGTCTTTCTCTTGCAGCCAGCAGCGCCTCGTCCTGCCCATTTTGTCAGCACCAAGAAAAACGAACCACAGCTGCTGGAACCGATTCCCTACGAGTTCATGGCCTGAAAGTGAGCAATAAAGCAGATTCTGTGCATTTGCCTGCCTGCCTGGTTCTCTTCTTTGTAATGGGTGCTTAAAACAAAGTACAGGGAAGGCAGACAGCCTTGATCCTGTGGCCACTTGCTGCTGTCAGGATCTGTAAGTTTACATGGATGCCGTCCGCTGTTCTGGGGGGTTAGTTGTGGATGCTTTAATGGGGAGCGGGGTATGGAGCATGTGCTCGTTACAGTGCGTTCCCACATCCACCACTGGACACTACCTCAGAGATGAGAACGTGAGTGCAGCCATGTGGCAGGTGATACCACAGCAGCACACTAGTCTGGACTAGAGTTTTTCTCTGTGGCGGGGTGCATAGATCTTTCTGCAGTTATAATCAACGGCCACTTGAGGGCAGTGGTCACCATGTTTTCTGTGCTAGCAATTCACACAGATGGAAAATAAGAGTGCAAGGGGTGCAATACTGTCATACTGGGGATGGGGGTTGACATGTATGAAGGCAGCCCTCAGCAGGACAGTATGATGGATTAAAAACAAAACATGGAATAACTCAGACCTGTTTGTTGCCTAAGTGTAAGCTCTGACCCATAATTATTACACATTTGCTCCAGTTTACAGTGCAAACTTTACCTTCGTTGGAGGTATGGAGCACTATTCCTAGAGGGAGGCAGACGGCTCTATTTTGCTGTTTAAATGCAAGGCCAAGGGAATCTGGGGCTGTTCTATTGTTCTGATCAGGAACAATATGATTTAAATACGATCATGAAGCTTGATCCTGGGTACAGGCCTCCACAAGCAGGACCATTCAGCAGCTGCTGTGTAGAGCCTGGCTGCTTTCAAGATTCACGATTCTTTTGTCACATGCATGGTTATCCAGGAACAACATGCAGTGAAAATTTTTGTAAATAGCATGTGAAACTCACACAACCAAATGGAGGCACACAAGATGGGAGAGTGAAATGTGTCCTGAACTGCTCTTTTGACTGGAACAAGCAATAGTCCAGTACAGTTACAGAATGAATGAAAAGAAAAGAGATTTTAAAATTGAACTTTGAATATAATACAGGTTTACAGAGGGGCGATATGCAGTTATGTTAGATTTAGATGTGCTATATGCAGTCTAACTGCATATCGCACATCTGTAAATCTGTATTATATTCAAAGTTCTATTTTAAAATTTGATCTCTTTCATACCCTTGTAACTGTACTCTTGCTTGCTCCTTTTAAATGCACAGTCAAAGGAGCGGTTCAGTATACATTTCACTCTCCCATCTTGTATGTGGATGTGTACCTTTATCCGGTTACGTGTTACAGTTTCACACGCCATTTACAATTACAAGCTACAAAACATTTTTAATTATTATGAAATTTCAGTTCTGCAGCAAATGAGTAATTGCAACGCTCCACGGCTCAATGGGAAATCTTAATCACAGCCCAGGAGCATCATAACCTTTAACGACAGTGT
The DNA here is from genome assembly GCA_019775955.2 of Pollimyrus isidori. Lineage (NCBI taxonomy): Eukaryota > Metazoa > Chordata > Actinopteri > Osteoglossiformes > Mormyridae > Pollimyrus > Pollimyrus isidori. Next base: position 23,679,125 of record JABFDZ020000084.1, on the reverse strand, counting down.
CCGCGGCACTCGATGCTGCCTGCAAATCCCATCGATAGCTTGAAGATTCAGGGCTGCTGGTGGACAGACAGCTGAAGTCCTGCTTCTTCCCCCTGACATCCTGGAGGCACTTCGCAGCTCAGAGGAGTTACTGATCTACATGACAGCTGAAAGCCTGTGGGCACAGAGACAAGGCTGGTTGTTGTTCCCAGGTCAGCGGCTGTGCTGTGTTTACCCTGGGTCTGGGTGCACTCTGGCTAAAAGGTTAATGTGTAATCGCGACAGTCAATATGGCCATGGAGGTGGCCACTGACTGACGGACCAAATCTCTGGGTGTCAAATGGGGCTGATTAAAGAACTCATAGGCCACCGTCAGGCCTTATCTGCTCACCCAAAGCCTCGCTTCCTGCTCCATTTCTGACCTCAGTGTCGGGGTAAGGTGTTTGTGGGGGGCAAATCATCTGATCCTTGGGTGAGCGGTCTCTGCACCTCCCAGGAAAAAGCATGGAAGTCAGCCCTGAAAGAACATGGCTGGACTTTCAATGTTTTGGTGCTTCTGCAGTACAGTTCTTACCAGATCATCTACTCTTGCTTCAGTTGATCTATGTCAAAATCCGATGTTGCTCTTAATAGTCATCAACTATGTAATATTAATTAACTCAGACACAGATCTAGTGCCATTTCACAATTTCACTGCTCTTAAAATAGCTGTACTTCCTGTCTTCATATATGTTCTTGAGAAATATCATAAGGAAGCTGATGTAAAAATAAAAAACCCATGACTGAGAATGGAGTTTAGACCAAAACAAAGCAGGAAAAGACAGTTTAGGTAATCCTGATTCATAACAGAATGTGTATATTTAAAGGTGTAAAAAAGATCTTAAAAATTCTGGTTGCTAGCTGACTTGTATTGATACTACTGTTTTTCAGAAGACCACGCTGAAAGGTGGCGCACATGTATGACTCAAGCACCGGGGGGCGGTGTGTCGGTGCCTGGAAGGGCCGCGAATGTAGTGTGCCAGGGGTCCCTCTCCCTAGTCATGTCTGCAACACAGAGTCCTTCAAATTTGCCATTTGATGGTGTTTTATCTGGCGAGCATAAAAACGTCATTATCGAGCAACCCTAACTAGTTCGCATTGGAATTGACGGCTAGCAAATTGCACCGAGGTGCGTTACAGCTACCGATTGAACTGGAATGAAAACTAAATCATATATCCTACACCAGTCTCCAAGTGTATAAGCATACCACCTAGCATCACCCCAAAAAAAGTCTACCAACTTCTAATATCCGAATTCCGGATAAGCTTTGTAAAGTGACGCATGCGCATTTCTGAGCGCTTCTATTATTCGGTCACAGGGGGAGACGATGTAAAACTACAGATGGTGTGTTAATACAGAGCGTTGTAATTCAGTTCACAAATAAAATTGCAGGTATTCATTTTGTTGACAGATCAATACTTTGGCCAGGATTCCCGCGTCTTGATATTTGTGCTGTTTTCTCTGCTCCATGCAGCCGGAGGGAGATAGTATCACCCAGCCGGAATATAGCAGTGTCATATGGTGGGAAACATGGAAGTCTCGGCGGCGTGTATCGGACATCGGTCATTTGTTCTCCCATTTTCGGTGTTGGCGATGGGTGAAAAAATTCCGGAACCTGGAAAAACGTATATTTGCTCGTTCCCGGACTGCGGAGCGTCGTACAACAAGTCATGGAAACTGGAGGCGCATCTGTGCAAACACACTGGCGTGGTGAGTCCGGCCGCCAGGATGCTGAGAAGCCCTAGGTGGCCCCGCAGTGCGCGGAATTCATAGGATTTAATTAAGCTGGCGGATAGACTGCAATATGGGTGCCCACTATAAATGTATAACATGGAGAGCTGATCACATAAATAATTACACAAGAAATGCTACGTGCCGCATCTACATATGCATAAAGTCTCCGGCGTAAAAAAAACGACCGTCTTCCAGTGTCTATTGCCGGGTGACGCAATGAGACTTTAGGAGCTTCAGCCGTCTTTCGCGTATGCTTTCATCGGCTACTCGTGTCCCACCTCCACCTGGCAGAAGCCGTTTGTGTGTGAGACTGACGGCTGTGACAAGAGCTTCTGCACAAGGAACCACTTGAGTAGACACATGCTGAGCCACAGCGGGGAGCGGCCCTTCAGGTGAGCCCGCGCCGTTGCGGCTCCTCTTCTACTCTTTCTGCCCTCCTCATCTCTGTCTAACACAGGTGCTCTGTGGAAGGGTGTCCCAAAGCCTTCACCACCAACTCCAATATGCTGAAGCATGTGAGTCGCAGGCATCAAAGTGCAGAGAAGCCCTATGTGGTAAGTCTCCCTGACAGAGGCCTCCTTAAGCTGAGCAAAAGTGAAGCGGCAAGGTTTTCCTGTTTTTAGTTGGGTTCCTCACCCCCATCTGTCGTCTTAGTGTGGCTATGACGGCTGTGGACAAGCCTTCAAAAAGAACATGCAGCTGAAGAGCCATGAGTACACGCACACCAACCTGCCCCCATTCCAGTGAGATGCTCTCCTCAACTTTCAGTGGAGTCTGGTTTTTGCATGCTGGTTCTTCACACACTTCACCCCCACCCCACAGGTGCAACTTTGAGGGGTGCGAAAAACGCTTCACTGTTCCCAGCCGACTCAGGCGGCATGAAAAGGTGCATGCAGGTGAGGATGTCTGGCGACAAGCCGCCCGCTGAGTTCACCCAGTAGGAAAGCTGCTCTACCTGGTGACTCTCTCCTCTCCTAGGCTACCCCTGTGCTGAGGATGGCTGCGACTTCCAGGGAAAGACCTGGAGCGAGTATCAAAAACACAGAAAGGAGAACCATCAAGGTACAGGGTGGTGGGGTGTGTGGGGGAGGTTGGGAGTGCTGCCTGTGCCGTCCTGCTACCTGGCCCTCTCCAGCTTCTCCCTCCTCCCTGTCTAGCTCAGCATCAGTGCCCTAGCTGCAGCAAGGTCTTCAAGGATGCCTGGGTCCTGCGGCAACACCAGCATGTCCACCAGAAGGTGCGGGAGGTGTTCAGCTGCCCTCGGGAGGGCTGTGAACGTACCTACACCACGATGTTCAACCTGCAGAGCCACATCCTGTCCTTCCATGAGGAGGTGCGGCCATTTGCCTGCACCTACCCTGGCTGCACAAAGACCTTTGTCATGAAGGTGAGGAGGAGGGGGTACCTTCCTCAGCTGGGATGTCTCTTGGTAGCTATTGCTGGCCTGTAATGCAGTGCGCTCTCTCCCTCAGCAAAGTTTGATGAGACATGGTGTTGTCCATGACCCAGAGAAGAAGAAGCTGCAGGTAAGTTTCCCATCATGGGTAAGGCAGGCTGCCTGGTGGCTCCTCCGGTGTAAAACCCTTTTGCTTCTTTGCAGAAGCCCCGCCCACGTCGTTCGATGGCTTCCCGCCTCAGTGGCTACCGGCCCAAGCAGGGCAGTCAATCAGAGTCCAGCAAGCTGGCTATGCTGCTGAAGGACACCAGCCTGGATAAGGCAGATCAACCCAGCTCCACCCCCCCTGAGTAACTGGGGGTGGTGATTATTATTATATAATATTTTTGTGTGTGTAAAGCACATGTAAAATAAAAGTCACTTCTGCATTGATGGGTTGTGTCCTTTTTGGCTGTGCTAGAGTGGGGTTAGGAGATGCACATTAAGCCTCAGAGATGTGACAGCACTATCGTGAAATACTGAGGTCGTGTTTCCCAACGCAGTCCTTGGTACACTGGAGAGTCCATGTTTTTGCTTCCTTTCAGCTTCCAACACCTGTACCAAGTATTTGGTGTTCCTGATTGGCTGAGAGGGAGAACTTGGACAGTTTGCGAAGGACTGGGTTGGGGAAACACTGCTCTAAGGCAGGAATATCACTCCAGTCCCGAGGGCTGGAACCTTGTACATTTCCTCCCCCCCCATTTAACACACTGGATTCAACTCATTACAACTCCTTGTGTTAATTACCATACAGCTCATGATATGAATCATTTGTGGTGGAACAGGAAAACAACTAAGCTACGCAGGGCTCCTGCTCTCCATGACTAGTTTGACAGCCAGTCTCTAGGACGAGAGAACTTTGCTGCATTCTGCACTCCTTACAGCTGGCACTGGGTTGTATATGGTGGCTGGGTTCGGTATATAAAAGAAATACCTTGTCACCATAAATACCGTACATGCGCTACTAAGAGAAACTGTTTCGTGCTTGTGGTAGATAAAGTTTTATGGGGAAAACAATTTTAACGTACAGGCGAATTCCATATGATATATGTAGCCTATATTTTTTAAAAAGTGAAAATATATAATGGCTATGCATAGCACGCGCACTACAGTACATTTTTAGTGAAATAAAATCAAGAACTGGGCTTTGGTATTGCACATCCACGATCAGCACGTCTTCTGAGGAATATCGTTCCTCGCAGGCTTTGCCCACAAACGGACTCGCACGATGGCGCCTTTCACGCTGCCTGATTTAAAAACACCGTATGTGTTTTGCATGCACCTTAGCGAAAACAGCAATTTACATAGAATTCGGCTTTTTGTACACTTCTTTGCTAGTCTGAATGCTAAATGTATTGCTTTAAGACGTCAAGTACATAATTACGTATAAGTAAATACTCAGGCGGCTCACGAACGATACTCCTCAGGGGTCCTATTGCTTGAAGATTTGGGCACCCGCTGTAGGGTTTACTGTGAAAAGATATAAACAAAAACAGAAAAAAAAGGAAATGTCAGACGAACGTGACCTAGAAAGGTTAGTAGTTACTTTAATGCATTTGTTTAGTCAACGGTGGTAAGATGACGTATGGGCTGCCATGAATCCCCAGCCAGCGAAGGATCGGTAAGCCGGCGGTATAAGGAAGCGGCAGATTCAGACTTCAGAGCAGGAGTTAGCAATTGTCGCTTACCGCATTGCAGAGTAGCTTGACTGTAAATAAACCAGCGTAGTCAGGAGTGATTTAATTACAGATTGTGTGGGGAATCGCAGCCTGCGATTGTAAATGGTCTCTGTTTTGTGTAGTTTTGCCTTTCCCACACGCAGCATAGTGTGTCTGATCACATGGATGTATGCATCGGTGCAGGCACACGGGAGTTTCGTGGTATTTATTTGGTGATCGTCTCTCTCCAGACAAGCTGTGGAAGAGCTTCTGCAGGAGGCTGGGAGAGGCAGAGTACGTGCCCAGACCATGGGACCTTCTGGCTGGTGAGGGACTAGCGCTTATTTGGAGGCTGATTATGTGTCCACTAGGGTGGCATGATTATGAAAAAAGTGAATCGCAATTCTTTTGCTTAGAATTGAGATTACGATTCTCTGTACCGATTCTTCCTTAGATCTAAGCGTTTATTGCACTCATTAAGCTGCAAAAAGAAACACAACCAAACATGATAGATCCAGGACTGGTATATCAATTGAGAACAGAAAGGAAACACTAAATTAGCCATTCAAGTGTAACCAGTCAGGGTAACGACCATACCAAAAGTAAGGTACCTGGTGTGGTGGAAAAGCATCCTTTAAAGAGAATGCAGAAATTTGGGAACCTTGAGGCTCTCTGGGGAAATGTAGGAGAACTTGTTTTGATCCAGCTGATACAATGCAGAACGACCGATGATTGAGATTGCTTAGAGGTGTGAATCCAGAGGCTTTTTTTCCGATTAATTGTGCAGCCCTATTGCTCACTGCTACCCCACCAGGCACATATTGTGCCAAACCCTTCACAATGCATCTCCAAGGGACAGAAAATCAGGGTTCCTGGATAGGGATTTGATTTAAATTTTAGAATTTTTCTTGACATTATACATTTGAGTTAGATGCCTCAAGTAAAGTATCCAGCTGATTTGTTTACCAAAATATGCAGATCATTTTGGATAATATCAGGTAATCAACAACAGCCAGATAATTTTTACAGGACTTTTTCTAAATTCTCCTATTTTTGTTAGTAAATTAAAATCTTTGTTGATACAATGTCCAGTACAGTCTTTCTTTGTGTGCTCCAGTCTCTGCCTCCTTGTCACCTCCGCACGCGCAGGATGAGGTGCCCCCTCCGTGGAGCTAACAAGAGGTTCCTGCTGAACACTCTTCGCACCATCAGCAGGCCGGGTCGGAGCCTGAGGCCACCACACAGCGACCAATCAGGGATGAGGCCACCACGCAGCGACCAATCAGGGATTGAAAGACAGGAGGTGGAGCAAAAATCTAAGTCACTCCAATCTGTGGAAGCTCAGCACTCAAGGTCTAGAGGCCAGTCTCCCTCTGGGCAGCACAGCAGGGGGCGCTCACGTTCTCCTGTTAAGGGTTCGAACTGCACTTTGAAGTCATCAAGCCCTACCCCTAAGCCATTAGACTCCACCAAGCCCCGGTACTCCCATCCAAAATTCCAGCCACAAGGATGTACTGATCTTCAGGAGTGACCTCAGGTGTGTGTGTGTGCGTGTGTCTGTTTGCTTCATTATAGCTGTATAGTATTTTGAAGCCTAAACCTTGAAATAAGTTTTAATAAAAACATATTTTTAAGCTTCATAGATAAAGAGAAGAAATAAGGTGTGATTGTGCAGAAGTCTACTGGAGAATTGAGTGTGACTGTGAGCTTAGAGGTACAGCTGTATAGGTTTAGGTTTTTCTCATTTTGTATGATCTTGGGTCCTGTGGTGCCCATAATTATATTCCTTATAATTATTAAGCATAGTTATATGCTTAATGAACCAGGGTTAACTGGACTGTTCATTGTTTCTAATGATAATTCATAAAGTAAGTAATTTTAATAAAGGACTGGCCTGTAACTACTGCTGTGGTTTGTGGCCTGGTACACACAGGGGTGCTTGGTTTGCAGCACTAAGGTCTCAGTGGTTGAATTCGGAGGACACTGCAGCTGGGCGGGGTGTGTCTGAGGCACGGCGTGAAGAGTAGAGCTGAAGAATGCTTAGTTAACAGAGGATCTTGTCCAGAGTTGCAGGCTCTGGACGTGTGGAGCCAAACGTATGATTAATTGCATGGAGTTTGCAGCCCACCTGCAACAAGGTTATTCCCATTAAAGTGTCGTTAGCATTCCGCAGGGGTTAGTCTCTTTCTTGGACATATTTACACAGCCAGTACACTGTCGCCACTGGAAGGGCGGATTTATCGCGGCTCAGACTCTTTGTGACACTTGCCCTGTTATCAGGACCATTGAGCCTGGCTGTGGGAAGTGAGCCGGACCGGGCCTGGTGCTGCTCAGAATGGCACTCCTGCCATTCTTACTGTCTCTGTACTTCAGAGTAGGCGACAGACATATACAGAATTAGCTTTGTCAGAGAGCACCTATTTCACTTTCTTTAAAAATGTAAAAACTATATTTAAAATTTTATTTCATGAACTAAAGGTGTTCTGTGTGAAGAACGATTTTAATGATTTAATATATAGGCGGTCCACAAATCATTGACAAAATTTTTGAAAAGAAATATCTATAAAATTAAGCCGTTGTTCCTTTTTTGGTTACTTTTGCAGGGTATGTGTCTTGATGACAATGAGTCATATCGTCTTACTAAGACTGTAAATATGTATTTTACAAGAGGTATTTCCTTTCCTGTGCTCGTTTCCCGAATTCTCTCTTAAGACATTGCTTAAAGGAGAGCTTCGTAAGCGTGACCTTATTATGGGCTAGAACCCCCGGTTTTTTTCAGTGACTCGAGAATTGATTTTTCTCTCCTTGCAGCAAATGATTCATGCTGCATGAGAGAAAGTGATGTTCTTTATAAATATAACACTACAGAGATCCTTAAAATATTGTGTAAATCAGAACTGGTCAGAACCTAAAAATAAAATACAGAATTTTATTTTCTAACCATAAATATGATTTTCAGGAACCCACCTCTCCAGACAGCGGTATCACCAGTTTGTTTTTATCTGTTCTGTAAGACACCTGCCTGCCTGCACCGATATGTGTTCTCAATGGCCTAATAGCAGAAAGAAAAGCTAAACTGTCTAAACAATGTCCTATGCTCTTCACTACTGTCTACTGTGGACTATTCCAGGGTGCTTTTTTTGGGGAAAATTAACAGAAGTTGCGATATATACTGTAAAAAAAAAAAAATCTCGTAAAAAAACGGTAAAATGACTGGCAGCAATGGCTGCCAAACAAAAACTGTAAAATTACAGCAAAATGTTTTATTTCAAATGAAGTGCAAAGAACTTAAATTTACAAAAAAATGTTTGTTATTCTTTTAAACAAAACACTATTTTATAGTTTTTCTTAATATCATGATCAAATACCTTAATTAAAACGGCAATTCCAAAAGTTCAACAAATAAATACTATTATTTTGCTGCTTTTATTAATATCATTATGATGAAATACCTTAATTAAAAGGGCAGTTCTGTAAGTTTTGAAGAGAATAACTGTTATTTTACACTTTTTCTTCATATTATTGTGATGAAATACCTTAATTTAAAGGGCAGTGCCAAAAGTTCAAGTTAAATATTGCTATTTTACAGATATCCCCTAAATTCTTGCAACAAATCACCTTCAATAAAATGACCACACAAGAAGTTCAGCAGAGAAATACATTTATTTTACATTTTTTTTTTATAAATATATTATCAAGCACCTTTAATGCAGCAAAAAAAGTCCGTAAAAAATATCAATGACTGGCAGCAATGGCTGCCAAACAAAAACTATAAAATTAAATTAAAACATCATAATTCAAATTAAGTGAAAAAACTTAAATTAAGCGAAGTTTTAAAGGAAAATGCCATGTTTTTTGTTTTTAAATAGCCAATTTGCAGTCAATTTCAGAGTTAGATAAGAGGGTGCAAACCTTTCTCTTTGCTCTGCTTGCAATGCCC
>JABFDZ020000084.1:23658965-23669106 GCA_019775955.2 Pollimyrus isidori | reverse complement strand
ACATAGAAATAATTGTTGCTGTAAAATGTTGATTTAAAGTTGAAGTTGTAACTTCAACCACGAAACAACCTTTATGAACATAATTCAATGTTGAATCAATAACGATTGCTATCTGGGATTAGATATAGTCGACATAATTCTGCAAAGGTTTTGGTTTGTCTCAGAACAGTTAAGTTGGCGAAACGCTCTTTTTCAGGTATGTACAAACATATCAGAATTGTTTGTGGTCCAGTGGCAAACAAGAAGTACATAACAATATTACAAGGCCTACAGAAGAAATATCTCACAGAACACTATGCGCCGCAAAAATAAACAAACGACAATAAATAGTTATACATCATATCAAATGTTTCGTGGGGATTAATTCATAGTTTTTTTTATATTTATATTATAACATTGCAGAATAAAAGTAGTCTAGTTAACGTTGTGGATAATCGCGCATGCGCACATTGGGTGAATTTTAAAGCGAGTGTTACGGTATAATAAGCGAAGTGCGGATCAGCTGCTTTTACTAGTATATGCGGTGAATTATAATTCCCATTGCCGGTTTATTGCACTCTGATTGAAGTCAAGCCAAGTCTAAATTTGACAGCCTTTTGTTTTTAGAACGTTTCTGATCCGGCTAGCAAGGTGCCGTTTCCGTTCACTTAAAACCATTAGGCAAATTTCCGCAGATATATTCCTGAACCACATTGTCGCTTTGACGCTTCATAGGCGCCGGAATGGCTTAAGTTATGGTTAAATTACCTTCCCTCTGAAACCAAGACCAAATATAAAAACCATTAAGCGCCATTGCATGAAAATGGTTCGGTTAAAATTGGTTTATGATGCGATTTTAATGTATCATAAAGTTAGGTTCTTTTAGCGAGTCATAAAACTCCGGAGTTAGCAAATATCACTCATATCATTCACTTTTCGTTGACAATTGCCCATGCACGATGCAATGTGTGTGCGTTTCAGCAAAATCCTCGTACCATCTCTCTAACCATATTGATCACGCTAACAGTCCCGCACTAGACGTTCTCACTTTGATTACCCTCGTATGCCACTTCCATGCATGTATGGTTTAGGCGCTGCTTCTCACATATGGTTTGAATGATAAATTACTCTAAGTAACCGGGAAATGTGTGTGCAGCCTATCTGTGTTTATCTGCTAGTTATTATTTGCCTGCGATATTACTGGTTTAGCATAACAGCTGTCTAATGCCGTGCAGACAAAGAGACTCATCTTGGCGCAGCCACCGCATTACGTTACATTCAGTTGGCTATATGTTATGCTAATTTGTACGTATAATTTACTATTAGTTACATAAGTAGTTTCTCTTAACATTTTAACGCTCCTGGAGAAAAACACAGTCTTCCATGTGTCACTGTCACTTAGGCAGATTTGTTAAATGGAGTTAAATGAGCCATTTTAATGGGCGCAAATTTTTAAAATGTACAATTACTCCAAAAGAGCTGTGCAAACGTCAGCGGGGTAGCTATCACTGACTTGATCTTTGATCTCACTCGGATCAGAGATTCAGAAACTCCCGGGTTTCCAAGACAACAGCTGTGTCCACATCCAACTCTGCGACCTCGGTGCGGGCGCTCCGACGAGGACTGTGATTTCCCACCTGGTGGCGCCATAGCGATAAGACGTTTAAATGTAGGCTGAAGGTTGAATGCAATGTGTTGTAAGGTCCCTGCGACTCCACGTTTCTCTTCAGGGCATCGGGTTAATTTATTAGTGCCGCGACAGCAGCAGGACTCCATCCGTGAAGATAAGTAGCTGCAGATTCCCCCGCTCACCTGCCTCGGGCTCCATTAAAGACGGCCACAGGTGTATCTCGTTCCCCCACAGCAAACAGAAATGTTTGCCTAGGGAATTGATTGACGTTTGGTCGGTTCTGTTCAATTATTGTGCGACCGTGGAAAAACAAGGGGAGTGACAAGTAAAGCACATTTTCCCACGTTGTATAAACAGCACGAGCGCTGCGTGGGTGCAGCCGGGTCACATGGCGACAGACACACCTATGAGAGCCTGCCGTGGCGCCGGGCGGAGGTCCCACTGGCAGGTTGGGAGTGTGCCGCGGCCGCATACAGCCGGCACATGAGCAGCTGCGCTACGTTCGCCGGGTCACCAGCAGCCATGAACCGAGAGGAGCACTTCTACGCCCCTGCGCAGATGTATAAGGAGCCGTATACCTACCAGGCACCTGCTGACGACGATTACAGCCAGAGTCCTCCGCCGTGTCTTTATATGGGCAGACAAACTCCTGTGTGCCCCACGCCTTCGCTGGGGTCCCTGGACCCGCCATGCCTCTCTAATACCGCCACATACGACATGCCGCTGATGCGGGAAGATCCCGGAGTGTCCGCGTCCCACGCGCACCTACTTCCCACGCAGATGCCTCAGCACACGCATCAGTCCGGGGTGGGTTATGGAAGCCCCGCTGACCTAGTGATGGTCAGCGACCGGAATCAGTACCAGCTCCCTTTCCCGTGGATGAAATCCACCAAGTCTCACACGCACACGTGGAAAGGGCAATGGACAGGTAATGCTGCCCTTACCAGCGCCGGGTGTGCGTGCAGAGGGTCCGGGTTACGTTAGGGATGTACCAGCCCTATTCCTTCATATGCGGGTGTGATACATGAGCTGTGTCCTGTGTGCCCACATGCTGTCCATCAGTCTTACTTAGATGAACAAGCAGCCGTATGACCTGGAATCACATCACAGTTATATTATAGATGCTGGCTTTTACATAGACTACGCGTTTTTTTCTAAACGTAGGCTACTGATGATATCGCAAACGACACTTTGCAATTTAACAAAACCCATTTTTAAAAAAAAAAATCTATAACGTATAGAACACGTTGCCATTGGCTTATTCAAACCACAATTTATGTCTACACTGTCAGGAAAAAAACACCAATTTGTATTTTTGAGGGTACAATTACTTGTCACTTGGGCTGTACACTCAAGAATCTGCTAATCTGCTAACTGTAGCTAAATATACATTTTAAGGTACAGACACGAACTCTGATGAACATTTTGTACCACCGGGGTACATGTTGTTTGTACCTTAGCGGATATAACTATATCAGAGCACGACCTTTTTCTCAGTGTACCTGGTACGATCAGTCGTGGATAGTTATGGATTTTAATTAACATAATACAGACTCAAATAAATAATAGTCTTGCTACAAATCTATTTGGACTTAGAGATATAAGTAATAAGTCTACTTATAAAGGTGTAAAGCGCACTATTGCGTTAAAATGGTCAGAGTTAACTGTAGCCTATACACTAAATTTACGCAAGTTTAAAATAATTCATATTGAGGCTAAAAAGGTTTAATTACATGTTCAGGATTTTTAAACACGGGTTAGTCAAAGTTAAAAAGAAACAAAACCGATAGGCCTATCGAAATTTAGATACAGTTATCATAATATAGCAATTTTGTAGTTTTTACTCGCGTTATTGATTTAGGTCTCTTACTGGTCTGTTCTCATCTCAGGACAACGTCGCCAATTAATAAATGAAATACTTTCAGTAAATACGTTTGAAACTAAATATGGTTTTGAAATATTCCGACAAAGCGCAACTGTCTGCTAATAATCTTTTTTGCAGGATTTTTACCAAGAAATAAAAATATTTTAATTAGCAACATTATAAAACAATTAAACAATAACCGTAAACGTTACAATGTTTCTCTAGTACCAAGTATGATATAAAGTTAGCAATATCAAAGAATATATTAATACTGATCGAAGCATTATTAGCATTGTTGGTATAGTATTATAGACCTAATTGTTTTTATTGTGGTTATTATACGCATGAAAAGTTAATGTTCAGAGCATTGCAACATAAAGATAGATTGAATAACTATGAGAAACTCTTTTAAAAATAGGCTAGTAAACGAATTGCATGAATTTATATTTCATGTGCGACCGCGAGGCTATCATATGTGTTTTAGGCGACCAAGAACGGACCGATCAAACGTGCCTTAAGAGTTGCGCGCTTTAAAATATGTAGTTAATGAAGAAATAAACCAAAATGAAATATGCGTGTAAACCGAGTGAGTTTCCCGAAACTTTCTGTCTTCTAACATGAAACTTACGATCACGATGTAGCGCTAAGAAAGCTTCGGGAAATTCACCCAACAATTTTTAGTAAAGAACATTTGGAAACGGGCTTGATGACATCGATTTCACATTTTAAAAATATGGCCAGAAAACGATAGCGAAGAACGTGGTGTCTGTGATTCATTTTATGTCGAATACAGCACAGAATAACACTGCTAGAATGCCGAAATGTGATTATGATGTATGTTGGCTAATGGGTTGGCTAAGGATGATGAATAAAGATAGATAAGGACGTAAACGTATCAGTAAAGTATACTTTTCCGAAGAAAAAATATAAAGTAAAATGTTGTTTTTGTTCTAAGATATGAGATGATATGACATTGCTTCTTTTTTGAATGATTCTGAGCCGGTGGTGTCGGAAGGAGTTTGCCGTGGGGGGTGGGGCACTGCAATGTTTCGCCACATAACAATGGGCACATATGTAATATCATGCAAGGAGGTTATGGGTATGGTTATTAACAGCAGGCGTCTTCTTTGCAGGCCACTGCATGGCGGAGCTTGAGGACAGCAAGCGCACACGCACGGCTTACACGCGCGCCCAGCTGCTGGAACTGGAGAAGGAGTTCCTGTTTAATCGCTACATATCGCGGCCGCGCCGGGTGGAGCTCGCCCTGCTGCTCAACCTCACCGAGCGCCACATAAAGATCTGGTTCCAGAACCGGCGCATGAAGTGGAAGAAGGAGGAGGACCGCAAACGTGCAAGGCCTGGTCAGCCTGAGCAGGACTGTGCTGTGTCATCTGGGGGGCCCTCTGGGGGGGTGACTGAGGAGCCCAGTAGTGCCCTAAAGCTGCTGACACGGGACACTGCGGCCCCGAGCTCCCCTGAGCAGAGCCGTCCTCCCCCTCCAGTGAGTGGGAGCCCACTGCTGTGCCGGTGAGTGGGTGCTGGCCAAGTGTGGCCCAGCGGATCAGAACCCTGTATCTGTGATCAGAAGGTCACCAGTTTAAATCCCAGGGTGAGCAGAGTGATGTAACCACTGCCCCCCTGAGCAAGGCCCTTAACCCCCAGCTGACCTCGCCATCTCAAAAACAAGTGTCTGTTGAATAAATAAAATGTAACTGAAGAGCAGAGGAGGACAGGAGTGTCTCGCTGGTGTCAGGCTGACGCAGCTGCCAGAGTCCCCACGAGGAGCTCTGGCCCGAGGCGCCAGCTCAGCCTATGGGGCCCAGCCCTCCTCACACACTTAAGCTGAATCCAGCAGACGGCTGCATTTGTTTTAAAGACTGGTTTTCACCAGAAAGTTGAATTACACTGGTATACAGTGATTTTGGTTCCTGTCTGAACGGTTTTATATTAAGTTTATGGTGCTGATTAAGAATATGACTTTGGTTTCACCAGATTGGCTCAAGTGTCTGAGATATTTAATAGTTCATTAATTACGTTTGAAAAGTCTTCAGAATTGCAAGAATATTTTACAGTCTAACATCATACAAAAGAGAAATGATAAATATCTAACAGTGACATGAAATAGTTATGTATGATTTGATTAATTAATACAATATTTATTAGTTAAACTGTTATTAATGTCAGTGCTTCACAAAATGCTGTTTATGTGATTTCCATTTATGTGTCATCGGGATAATCAGGTTGGAGACTCCAGCAGTAGTCTCCCATCATGTGTATGTCCCTTCTGCCTTGATATCTCTCCTCCATCACCCTCATATGCTGGTGGAACCTCTCGCCTTGTTCCTTGCTGAAATCTCCAAGGTTATCTGGTAATCTGTTTAAATGGCTATGGAGTGGATCTTTATGCTCATATTAACTCTAAATTTCTGAAGTTAGCAAGCATATCTTGCACCAATTCTTCATAATTGTCTGCTCTGTGATTCCAAGCAGTTCTGCATAACAGAGACAAAACTCTTCCAGGCTGAAGCCTCAGTGTCATTCATACATTTGGTAAAATTGGATAGCTGATGCAGGCTCTTGTTGATGAAGTCATAATTTTTACGTGTATTTATATACTTATTAGGACAGAATTTTTTGGGTATTAACCAATGCTGGGTTGACAAACATACTGTAGCAGACTTCTTTGAATTCTGGCTTCAAAAAGTCACCTTTATAGTATTGTAGGCCTACAAATTGAAATACAAAATTATTATATGGGATGTGTCATTACCTAAGACACTGTTAAAGAATCAAAAGACAGCCCAAAGGTTTTGCATTTGTTATCACACACAAGTCGCAATGGGGGAATGCATCATTTTCATTGATGTCCATTATCTCAAAAACTAGAAGCAATTCAGCAAGTAATTGGATTTTTGAATTCAGCACCCTCAAAATACCCTAAATCCATTAAAAAAAACCTTGGCACCTGAAAAAAAATCTAGACCTGTGTTATTTATAGAATAGCACAGATGTGGTTGAGCAGTTATGGTTTGTGTTTCACCCTTGCGGCGCTGCATTTCGTAATAATTATGTACAGATAATAATGGTAAATAAATAAAAATAATGAAATTAGGATTTTTAGGACTTTTATTCTGGTTTCGCACTTTTCGACGATGTGTGTTGTCAGTTTGAACATGCTTCCTATGCATGATTCTGCACAGCCACCAGTCAGAGCTTGCTGTCAGACGCTACTATTCTGCGTAGCCGGAGGCAGCAGATCTTCTTCACCTCCTCTATGGCTAGAGGCAGCTCCCGCTGAGGCTCGTTGGTCAACCGCTCGGCCAGCTGCCGCAGGATGGCTGCTCTGTCGTTTAGACGGGCGCAGATGACGAACGGATAGCCGAATCTTTCTTTGTATTGCAGGTTGAGGCGCCCTAGATGGGTCGCGTCTGCGGGCTCCAGCGAGCGCAGGCCGGCTGCCACCTGCTCCTGCTCGGATTCCGCGGTTAGAGTCCCACTCTGAAGGTCCCGGCCGGCTAGGTCCGGGTGGCATCGCAGGATGCCCGCCTTACCTGAGGGAGACACACGGTGACCCGTGAGAATAAAGCCGCGTGAAGCCTACTGAGCGCAACTGCCCTGAGTCGGTCAGCTTGAATCGGGTGAACGTGTAGCTGGTAGACAACTCACAGATGAGTAAACTCACGCGGTTTAAGCTAAAAGAAAAATGAAACGTTCTACGTTATATTGAATATCTACCACACTGTAAAAACCTGTATTTTTATTTGTTTGTTATAAGCATGCACAACCGTTTTTTAGTATGAAATACAGTCAGGGCGTTGAAAACTTCCGATGAATGTCACGCACCGGCTGCTGGCAGGCTGTCGATGAACTCTGATATCCTGGCTTCCATGTCAGCCAGAGCGGCGAAAGGTCTCGCTGACCACACTGCCGCTGCAACGAGCGGACATTTCTCCACGACGTTGTCAAAAATCTTCAGAAAATCGTCGTAGGAAAGAGAATTTACTTCACCGATGTCCATCATTGCAAACAGCAAGGTGACCAGTCTGAATTCCCGATTTAAAATGTTGTGACTCCGAGTGCCTGCTTTTTCAGCTTTTGGTGATTTTAAACAATACTTTTAAAAATTGGTTAATAAACCAAATTTCTAGCCAGCCTAAAACGAATCACTTGTGTTAAGGCAAAACGCTGTTTATATATTCGTGATTAATTTTAAGAGTCTAAAAAAGAAAAACACCCACAGCATGTCAAACAGCAGCTTCCCTCAGAATCACGAAATCATTTCAACGTCAGGAACGTGGAGCTGACCTCTGGGGCATCGACCTGACCAGAAGCAATGGGGTGGGAGGCAGCCAGCCGCCGCCACTAGCTGGCCAAAGGGTGCGCACCTTTCTCACGTGTGAGTGATGCGGCAAATGGAAGACAATCCAGCTGCATAGAGCAGCATCAACACAGGAGAGAGACGGAGGGTGAAGATTAAATTATCAGGGCGACGAGTAGCTCAGTGGGCTAAGCCTGTGTGAATGTAATCACAAGGTTCCCTGTTCAAACCCAACCTCAGCATGTCTGTGGGTCCTTGAGTAAGACCCTTAACCCCCAGCTCCCTGGGCGCTGGTACAGGTGCTCCGCAAAGAGTAAGTTGAGGGAGGTGTAAAAAAAATAATATAGGACAATAAAGGATTGATTATTATTAACAGCATAGCTGTACATAAAATATTGCAACCAACAACAAAATGTGACATATCACAGATCAAAAGAGAACAAATTGTTGGTGCACATGTTGCATAGCAAAGACAGCAAGTATTTGTGATGTAATGAGAGCCACGGTATCCAGGGTAATGCTGGTATACCATCATGAAGCATGGACCACATCCAACAGGAGTAACTGTGGATGTATGAGGAAGCTGTCTGAAAGGCACGTCTAAGCACTAATCCCGATTATATATATAAAAACATTAAACCACAGCTTCCCAACTGACTGCAGAATTAAATGCTCACCTCAGGTCTCCTGTTTCCAACAGAGCCATTTGTTGGTCAAGCTGCTATAGCTAAACCTGGCCACTCATGCCAATGCCAAAGATCAGCTCCTATAGTGCCAGCAGCGCAGATCTTGGGCTGTTGCCAGTGAGAAACATATATTGTTCTCTGATGAGCCCACCTTCACTGTCTTCTCCGAAGGTCTTTCCCATATCTGTTACAATGAGGAGAAGCCCCAGAGCGGGTCACCACCCAGACTGTTGCCTACCTAGAGTGCAGCATGGGGGTGGATCAGTGGTGGTTTGGGCTGTAATATTATGGCATTCCCTAGACCCAATACTTTTTTTACATTGTCACAAAAAAAAGAGTACCTTTGCTTGTCACTGGAGCTGTACCCTGAAGGGTCTCCCAGCCATACCCTTAGCTGTAGGTAAAGATACCTAACAAGGTTCATATATGGACCATGAGGAACATTTTTGCACATTAGTGTTATTTGTACAGTGGGAATGTTCTTCAGAGTCCATTTCTATACATCAAACTATACTAAAAGTTAGGATCTTATATGTGTATCGGGTGATATTTCAGAGACAATGGAGCCACAAACAAAAGGAGATTTTTTTTTTCCAGAATGTGCAGGGCAGACTTTATAGTGTCTGAAGAAGAGGACACCAAACCATTTTATTTGGTCTGCCAGTGTGACACAAAAAAAGCATAACGGCAGCCGGTGACTGCCCCTGTTAATGTGGTCAGTTCAACAAGCTGGACAATGGTAGAAACAATCATTTTAAAAAGGCAGGATTAAAGATTTGTTGAACCAGCGTTCCTCTGCTCTATGTGGTTGGAGAAATCGGGAAGCCGCATGTAGTATCTCGACAGGTTAATACCATCCACAGCTTGTTTAATATCCCAGGTTGCACACATATGTTGAAATGACACGGATTCCATATCAGACAAAAAGGTTGGATCAACATTCTTCAATCTTTCATTTTATATCAACACTGAATTGAGGTTTTGCCACCATCATTTTTTCAATATTGAAAATCTGACCAAAAATAAATTCAGTTTCAATGCTGATAATTTAACACTGACCATATGATTCAATGCTGAAATAATGACATGGTGATGACACTGCACACTGCACTTTAAACTGGCTATAAGCATTTTTTTGCACCTGTAAATTAATCCTGGTAAATAAATAAAATATACTCGCTTTGGAAACTCATAGGTTTTCTTTTTTTCCTGTTTCGCACTTTCTATAATTTATAGTATATTTTACAATTTATTTTCTCGTTTTCTTTATTTGTATAAGCAGTTCAGGATGCATTTCACTGCATGTTGAACCTGTATAACTATGCAAGTGACAAATAAATAACCTTGAATCCGGGTAATGGATTGGGATATCCCATATCTGTCATCCAGCCCTTGTTGGTATGATTCTGTAGCCTAAAACCGAGTGTTGTCAGTGCTAAAAGATGGATGGATAAAACAGCATGACTTTCTGATGTAGGTGATTCAAGAGCTGGTGCCAAGTCATCACACATTTCCATCAGAATTGCTCTTGACCCTCTAAGATGGCTGATAAACCACAAATCCATCCATCCATCCATCCATTTTCCGAACCGCTTATCCTTACTGGGTCGCGGGGGGTCCGGAGCCTATCCCGGAAGCAACGGGCACGAGGCAGGGAACAACCC